>VZQC01007402.1:624528-763766 GCA_009823505.1 Rhizomys pruinosus | reverse complement strand
ACCCTTTCTCAAAAAAAAAAAAAAAAAAAAAAAGAGAGAGAGAAAAGAGATGCTACACTAATGTTTATACGCACATGGATGATTTATTGATTTAAAAAAATTTATTTCATACATTTTAATCATATTTAGATTAAGCTTGTGTACGGCTATGTATGAATTCTCTCAATATGAGTTCATACACTGGAGTCTGTTCAGCCCATCTAGCATCACTCCACTAAAGGTAAGCTCTGGGTTAGAGAGCTGGCTTAGCAGTTAAAAGCATTGGCTGCTCATGCAGAGGACCTGGGTTCAATTCCCAGGACCCAAATGTTGGCTAATAAGCATTCATAACTCCATTTCCAGGGGATCCGACACCGTTTTCTGACCTCTGCAGGAATTGGACAAAACAGATGCACTTATAAACATGTAGGCAATATATACATAAAATAAAAATAATTTTTAAAAAAAGATCAATTTTCCCTCACCCAGCAGTGATCAGCTGCCAATAGTTCCTTGGGTAAAGTTGGGGCCTGGTGCCCATTTTCCCAATTCCATCTTGGTTTTTATCTGGTTGAGTTTGCATGGGTCTTGGGCATGCTGTCATCATTGCTGTAATTTCACATGAGCAATTTCCCAGGAGCCTGTAAGACTCCCTGTGGTCACACACCACGCCTGGCTCTTTACAGTTCTGTGGTGGTCCCTGAGCCAAAGGTGGGTGGGGTTTAATATGGGAGTCCTACCCAGGGACATGTGCTCTGCAGTCTCTTATTCTCTATACTTTGGCCAGTTGTGGCCTTTTGTGTTCATCATCCTCTGTTGCATGGGGCCCTCAAAAGGTTTTGAAGAGGCTGTTTCTGAAGTTGGAAAGGTGGCATAGAATCCAGCTTGGGGCAGCAACAACAGGGAAGGCAGAGTGGTGTTCTAGGGAGCTGGAGGCCACCCCCAACTGGCTTAGTAGAAGAGACTGCCTTGTTTTTAAGTCCCTAGACAGGGGAGGTGTCGGACAGCTGAGCCTCAGCTGCCAAGCGTTTGTTGGAAGCCTGCAGCTCTGGCCTTTGCCTTTGTGGTCAGCCAGCTGTGGACGGAATATGGCACTATATGGGGCTGTGGAAGAGGTGGCTTCAGTGCTTTTCTCTGAGCATTTCTTGCTGCACCTCATACCTCTAGAAGCTCTAGCTGGACAAAATTCCCTGAGGCCTGAGCAAGGCCCGCAAGACTGACTAGCTGGTGTGTTCATGACTGAAGGCAGACTTCCTGGCAGGGCACGTCATCTGCTGGGCACATCACCTGCTGGGCACATCAGACCAGTTCCAAAGATAGCCTTTGTGTAGTTGGCCTGGATGTCGTGGCCCTGGATAGAGACATACCTCACCACCATGGGAAATCTTGGTTTGGCATTGTTCTGGTCCCATTTAGGGGCTAGAGCTGCTGCTGGCTGCCTCTCCTCAGGTGGTAGAAAGCCTCCTTTCTCTTCATGTTCACTGGACTCCATACCACACAAGTTATTTATTAAAATACTGGACACAGATTAACTTACCCACCTGTTTAGCGTGACCCCAGTCCACTGCAGTTGAGAAAGGTTAACTTTCTCTCCTCAGAGCTTGGCTCTCAGGAACTTTTTAACGTACCGTATCATCTGTTGGGGTTTCTAGCAGAAATGCTGCCTTTGCATTTCTGGACCCTTCTTTCCTCTGATTGGACCTGAGCTTTTCTGCCTCACACAACCACCTGCACAGCAGGCCCAGCATATTTTGGCAGAGTTCAGCAGGCTAGAGGAAGTGCTTTTCAGGCTTTGCAGAAGGCAGGCCACCCTGAAGCCCAGGTCTTTTTCCCTTTCTTCACAGAGGTGTTTAGTTTCAGGGTGACTGTGAAAAATTGTGACATTCTCTGGGAGGGTGAAGATTCAGGCCACCTACGAAGAGTAGGAGGCCCTTGGTCTTGACTCAAGGATGGGTAGGCCCTTGACCTTTAAAAAAAATCTTTTTTTCTTTTTCTTTTGAGATGTCTCACCATGTAGCCCTGGCTGGCCTGGAACTTCCTATGTTGACCAGACTGGCCTTGAACTCACAGAGATCACCCTGCCTCTACTTCCAGAATGCTGAAATTAAAGGCATACATCACCATGCTCAGCTTTAAAAAATTTTTGAGACTGGGTCTTACTATATAGCCCTGGTGGGCCTGAAAATCCTTATGTAGACTAGGCTAGCCTCAAACTCACCGAGATCTGCCTACCTCTGTTTCCGAGTACTAGGATCAAAACCATACCCTGTTTATTATTTTTCTTATTTTAACTATGTGTATCCATATGTGCACGTGGGTGCAGATGCCCATGGAGCTCTCTAGAGCTGGAATCACAGGCAGTTGTGAACCACTCAACATGATTGCTAAGAACCAAACCTGGGTCCTCTATAAGAGCAGTACATGCTCTTAACCGCTGAGCCATCTCTCCACCCCCCTCCACCTTATTTTTTGAGATGAGGTCTCTCACTGAACCTGGAGCTTGCAGTTTTGGCTGGACTGTCAGCTAGCCAGGCCCCAGGATCCACCTTCTTCCCCTACCTGCACATCACTGGGGCTACACCATATGCCATTCATTATTCCTGCTTTTGTGTGGATGCTTGGGATCTAAAATCAGGTCCTCATGATTATGTAGCAAGGGCATAACCCATTGGGCCATCTCCTCAGCCCATATTTTGTAGTTTTTTGATACGGTATCTAGTGAAGCTCAGGTTCATTACCAACTACATGATCTCAAAAACTACGTAGTTGAGGATGATTTTGAACTTCTGGTCCTCTTGCCTCACCTCCAAAATGCCAGGATTACAGGAATTGCCCCCACCACACCTGGTATATGGAGTGCTGGTGACTGAACCCAGGGCTTCATGCATGCTAGGCAAGCACTCTCCCAACTGAGCTGTATCCCCAGCCTGCTTGTTCTGTAGTGACTGCTGCCTTCATACCTCCCCTGTTGTGGGTCTGGGTTTGCCAGTATCTTGTCCAACATTCTTATTCTGATGTTCTGGCTCTGACCCTTGACTCCTAAATTCCTTCCTATATCCTGTCTCTGGGGTGTCCACCTTAGCTGCATTTAGCTCCGACTTCTGATCCTGAGATATGGTTAGAAGAATGATCTTGGCCTTTCTGACCTGGGTCTTGAGGAATGAACACCTTCTTGAAATAACTTTGTAGCCTACTGACTTACCTGTTGAGCTCTCAGATATAGATGACTAAGCTGAGCAGCACACCTACCAACAAAACTTTGTTGAACCCTGTCTTTATGGTCTCTAACTTGGTATGAGATTGAGTCCCAGGAACAAACAGAGTGAGGGTGGGGCCGGAACAGCACTGGGCATTGCCTGCCCCTTTGTGCCCATGCCACACAGCTGTTACTCCATACAAGGTACCAGTCTGTGTGCCTTATATGAACCTATTTAATGCTTAGGATATGTCTTCTACACGGTAGGATTTATTCTCATGGTCTATAGATAAGGAAACAAGTGCTGAGATGTTGAAGAACTTCTCCACTCAGTCAGTGAACATGGGAGCTGAGGTAGAAGCGCAGAAGTGTGGATTGGGAAGGTCCTATCTCCCTCCCCTCTCCCTGTCCCACTGATGTCTATTCTTTGCAGAGAGAGCACACAAAATATTAATACAGGTGGAATCTGTAAAATTTTGACTGATTTTTTTCCTTTTTATGTATATGAGTGTTTTGCCTACATGTGTGTAAGTCCACCCATGCACGCAGTGCCAGCAGAGGCCAGGAGAAGACATCAGATTCCCTGGAACCGAAGTTGTGGATGTGTTAGCTGTCATATGCGTGCTGGGAACCAGACCCAGGTCTAATGCAAAAAAAGCCAGTGTTCCTAACTGCTGAGCCATCTCTCTAGCCCCTAGGTAGCATCTTTAATGATTTACTTTCATGAGTAGACTTTTTTAGAGTATCTTTAGGTTTATAAAAATTAAAAAAAAAAAATTTAAGCAGACCCAGTAGGTATGGTGGTATATACCTATAATTCCAGAACTCAGGAGAATGAGTTCAAGGCCAGCCTCCACTATGTAGCAATGCTTGTCTCCAAGAAAAGATTTGAGAGAGGTCCCATAACTCCACCCTTCCTCTGTGTGCATTATATTAGTGTGGTGTATTTGTTACAGTTGATGAACCCATACTATATTATTAACTGAAGTCTAGAGCTTACAGAGTTCTCAAAAGTTCACTGTGTTGTGCAGTTCTCTGGGTTTGGATAGATCCACGGCATGCATATATCACCATCATAGAGCCATACACGGTAGTTTCACTATCTAGCAGTTTCCTCTGCTGTACCTATTTGTCGTTGTAGCTTTCTTTTTTTTTTGAGACAAGCACCAAGTTCGTACTTCTCTCCGAAAGTACTTTTTCTTTATTTAAATTTAAATTTTAATTAATAATTTTTTTTTGGTCTTTTTCGAGACAGGGTCTCCCTGTAGCCCCAGTGTCCTGGAACTCACTCTGTAGACCAGGCTGGCTTTGAACTCACAAAGATCCGCCTGCCTCTGCCTCCCAAGTGCTAGGATTAAAGGCGTGCGTCACCACACCCGGCTTTAATTTTTATTTATTTATTTATTTATTTATTTATTTATTTTAATTTTTATTATTTTTATTTTTTCTCTATGTGTATGAATGTACTGTCTGCATGCAGGTCTGTGCATCCATGTCGTGCAATGCCGCGGAGGTCAGAAGAGGGTCTCGGATTCCCCTGGAACTGGAGTTCTGGAATTGGAGTTTCAGATGGTTCTCAGCCGCCATGTGGGTGCTGGGGATAGAACCCGGGTCCTCTGCAAGAGCAGTCGGTGCTCTTAACCGCTAGGCCATCTCTCCAGCCCCTAATTTTTATTTTTATGTGTATGAGTGTACTGTCCGCATGTAGGTTTGTGCACCCGTGTTGTGCAATGCCGAGCAGGTCAGAGAGAGTGTCGATTCCTGGAAATGGAGTTGCTCCTGGAATTGGAGAGTTTCAAGACGGGTCTGTAGCCCCATGTGGGTGCTGGTGATCAACCTGGTCTCAGCCGGGCGTGGTGGCGCACGCCTTTAATCCTAGCACTTGGGAGGCAGAGGCAGGCGGATCTTTGTGAGTTCAAGGCCAGCCTGGTCTACAGAGTGAGTTCCAGGTCAGCTGGGGCTACAGGGGAAACCCTGTCTCGAAAACACACACACACAAAAACAACCTGGGTCCTCTGCAAGAGCAGTCGGTGCTCTTAACTGCTAGACTATCTCTCCAGCCCCCCAAGTTCCTACTTCTAAGGGACCTCTTGCTCCCAGTTTTTGGTGGTTTTGAATTGGACTGGTGTGATCATTGGTTTATATATAGATTTTTTTCATGGTAAGTTTTCAGTTTGGGTGAATCGGAATGCACAGGATGGATTGGGTGGTAGACCTATGTTGAGCTTTGTGAGAAATATCAGTGTCTTTCAAAGTGACTGTACCATTTTGCATTCTAGCCAGCAGTGAATGAGAGGTCCGACTTTTTAAAATTTTATTTATTTATTTGTTATTATTTTTTATGTGTATGAGTGTACTGTGTGCATGCAGGTTTGTGCACCTGTGTAGTGCAATGCTGTGGAGGTCAGAAGAGGGCATTGGATTCCCCTGGAACTGGAGTTAAAGATGGTTCTTAGCTGCCATGTGGGTGCTGGGAATCGAACCTGGGTCCTTTGCAAGAGCAGTCAGTGCTCTTAACCGCTGAGCTATCTCTCTAGCCCAGAGAGGTCCTATTTTATGTCCTCATTAACAGTCACCATTGTATATTCTTAGCCATTCTAGTAGGTGTGGAATGGTATCTAATTTGTTTTAATTTGCTATTCTCTAATGACATAATGGTGTTGAACATCTTTTTTTTTTTTTATAAATTTATTTATTTATTTATTTTTAACAAATCTAGACCCGTGTCCCGCTCATTCTCCCCACCCCGCCAGAGCTCATGCATTCTGCCAGAACATGCTTTCATCTCTTAGTCATTCTCAATATTTTCCATGAAGTTGACTGTTTTGGCTAGAAGTTCACTGTTTCAGTCAGTTCTTTGATGCAGTCTTTTTTGTTGTTGTTGTTGTTGTTCTCTAATATGCGTATGCCCAACTGTTTGGACAAAGCTCAGGGGCCCTATACAAGAAATACTACAATTGGGTAATTGGCACTACCATCCACAGATGAGAGGATATCTCGTGCGTTTGTTTTTTCTTGGGACTGTGTTACTTCACTCAGCATGATGTCCTAGCTCCAGCCATTTTCCTGCAAGCTCGTGATGTCGTTTTTTCTTACCTGACAATAGAACTCATGTGTAAGAATGTACCAACATTTTCTCTATCCACTCATCAGTTGAGGGGCATTTAGGTTGGTTCCATCCTTGCTATTGTAAGAGAGCTGCAATAAACATGGCCGTCATGTATTCTGTTGGGTAAGTCTTGAGGGTACAATGCCCAGGAGTGGTATGGCTGGGTCTGGTGGCAAGTTATTCCAAGTCTTCCAAGGGTTCTCCACACTACTCTTTCCATAGTGGCTGTACAGTTTATATCCCCACAGAGTGGATGAGTGTTCCCCTTTCCCCACAACCACTCCAGCCTTTGGTATCTTTTGTTTTCTTTGATCCTACCAGTCTTATTGGAGTAGATGATATCTTAAGTGGTTTTGATTTGCATTTCTTAATGATTAGTGATGTTGAGCAGTTTCTTTGAGGTGTTCTCAGACCATCTCTAATTCATCGCTTGTGAAGTCTCTGTTTCAGTTCTTTGCTCCATCTATTGAGCGGGTCATTTGTTTTCTTCTTTCTTTGTTTTTTGAGTAGTTTATATATTCTGGAAATCAATGCTTTGTCAGCGTATCTGTGGTGAAGGTTTCCTCCACTCGTGGGATTTCTCGTTCACTTCCGATTTGATTGTTTTTCTTTTGATGTCAGAAGCTTTTGAGTTTAATGAGGTCCCATTTGTCAATTGTCGACCTTAATTCTTGTGCAGCTGCTGTCTGATTTAGGAAGTCTTTTACACCTATGTCTTTTTTAGTCTGCTGCCAACTTTTTCTTCTATCAATCTCAGAGTTTGGGGTTTCACGTTGAGTCTTTAATCCATCGGAGTTGACTTTTGTACAGGGTGAGAGGTAGGGGTTTAATTTCATTCTTCTCAAGTGGTGATGTTTTGCCAACACCACTTGCTGAAGATGCTGTCTTTTCTCCATTGTGGTTCCTTGCCCCCCGTCAAATATGAGATGGCTGAAATTGTATGTGCTCAGATTTGGACCTTCAGGTTTTGTTCCATTGGTAACAAGTCTGTTTTTGTGCCAGTACCAGGCTGTTTTTTATGACTATAGCCTGTAGATAGTTTAAAGTCTGGTATAGAGATCCCCCGTGAAGCTCTTTTCACTCAGGGTTGATTTGGCTATTCGGGGTCTTTTGTTTTCAAATGAATTTAAGAACTTTTGTTTCAAGCCTGTGAAAAAACTCTTGGATTTTGATTGGGATTCATTAAATCTATACAAGAGTTTGGTAAAAGGACATTTTTACAATGTTAATTTTCCAATCCATGAGCATGGGAGGTTTTTTCCATTCTGAGGTCCTCAATTTCTTTCTTTAAGTTTAAAAAAAATTTTGTGTTGTAGAGGTCTTTGGTGTCTTTGTTATAGTTTGTTCTAGTATTTTATTGTTTGAGGCTATTGTAGTGGGAAGGTTCTCTTTCTGAATTCTTTCTCCCAGTTGCTTGTTCTTGGTGTAACAAAGGCATTGATTTTTTAAGGTTAATTTTGTATCCTGCCACTTGCTGAAGCTGTTGAATCGTTCTAGGGAGTTTTCTGGTGGAAGTTTTTTGCATATCCTTAGTAAACAATCATCATCAATACAAATGGATAGTTTACTTCCTCTTCCAATTAGTACTCCTTTAATATCCTTTTCTTACCTTATTGCTCTAGCAAGTGTTTCAAGCACTATATTGAAGAGGAGTGGTGATAGTGGGCAGCCTTGCAGGTTCCCACCTTATAGGGAATGTTCATTTCTTTCCCATTTAGGATGATATTGGTGTGTGGTTTCCTGTATATGGCTTTGATTACATTGAGGAATGATCCCTCCAATCCAATTCCTTCTAGGACTTTAGCATGAAGGGATGCTGGATTTTGTCAAAGGCTTTTTCAGCATCAATTGAGATGATGGTGTGGTTTTTTGTCTTTGATTCCGTTTATGGTTTGATGATGTTATTGATTTTCTATTTGAACAATCCCCGCATCTCTGATAGAATCCAACTTGGTCATGATGGATGATCTTCTGATGTGGGTCTGTACGTGATTTGCCAGTTTCTGTTAGAATTTTGGCATCTGTGTTCATGAGGGAGTTGGGTCATAATTTCCTTTTTGTTGGATCTTTGCCTGGTTTTGGTAATAGAGTGATGTTGGCTTCTAGAAGAATTTGGGAATTTCCCTCTGTTTGTATTTCTTCTAAATAGTTTAGAAATAAGGTTGTAAGGTCTTTTGAAATTTTTATAGAATTCTGCTGTGAAACCGTCTGGGCCTGGCTTTTTTTAGTGGGAGGCTTCTTACTATCCTCTATTTCTTCATATGTTATGTCTGTTTAAGCTGTGTCTTTTCTTGGCCAAGCTTTGGTGCTTCCCAGGATTTAGATATTCATCATTTTTCTAGTTTTCAAACTTGGTAGAAATAGGTTCTTGTATATTCCTATAATTTTCTTGATCTTTTCCTTGTCCGTTGTGATATTTCCCTTTTCATCACAGATTGTATTGATTGGAGTTGTTCCTTCTTTCTTTTTGTTAACTGGGCTAGAGGTCTGTCTATCTTTTATTCTTTCAAAGAACCAACTTTTGGCTTCATTGATTTTTTGTATTGTTTCTCCATTGTTTATTTCATTGATTTCGCTCTGATTTTTTGTTATTTCTTCTGTCTGTTGCAGTTTAGGTGTCATTTGTTGGTTGCCTCTCAATGGCTTTTAGCTGTAGTGTTAGAATTCAATGTTGCTCTTTCTGTTTTTCTAATGTAGGCACCGGCTATAAACTTCCCTCTGAGGACTGGTTTATAGATCCGCATAGGTTTTTGTTGTGTTGTATTGTCATGTCATTCAGTTCCAGGAATGTTTTTATTTCTTTCTTTATCTCTTCCTTGACCCATTAATTATTAGAGTGTGTTGTTTAGTCTCCATGTGTTCTGTAGGCAGGAGGGTTTGTCTGGTGTTGATGTTGAGCTTATTGCACTGTGGTCTGATCAGGAATATGCATGAATTATTTCAATCTTTTTGTATTGTAGAGGTTTCTTCTGTGTCCCAGGATGTGGTCAGATTTGGAGAATGTTCCGTGGGTGCTGAGTAGAAAGTGTATTCTCTGGATTTTAGGATTGGAATGTTCGATTATGAGGTCTTGGGTCCATTGGTGTAGCATATCGTTCACTTCAGATGTCTCTCTGTTTATTTCTTGTCCTGTTGACCTATCCAAAAGACTCAGTGGGTATTGAAATCTCCCACTGAGTGTGCTGGGGTTAGTCTGTGCTTGTGGTCCTGGAGAATTGTCTTTATAAAGTTTGGTGCACCAGAATTTGGGGCATTTATATTCATAATTGTGATCTTCTTGGTGGATTGTTCCTTTGTGTAGTATGGCCTTCTTTGTCTCTTCTGATTTCTTTACTTTGAAATCTATTTGTCGATATTAAAATACAACCCTGCTTTCTTTTTGGTACCATTTGCTTGGAATATTTTTTCCATCCCTTCACTTTAAGTGGTGCCTGTCCTTGAAGGTAAGATGTGTTTTCTTGTAGAACGCATATGATGGATTCTGTTTCCTAATCCAGTCTCCCGTCTATGTCTTTTGATTGGGAATTTAGTCCATTAAATTTAAGATTTATGACTGATGGTTTGTGTTGCTTCCTTTTGCCTTATTATCCATCTGCGGTTTTGATTTAGGTTTCTACTTTGCAGTTATGCTTTTATTGATTCTCCTTCTAGGTGCCTGGGGTTGGTTGCTCCTTTCTTCTGTTCTTTGAATTGCTTCAAGTATTCTCTGACAGGTTGGTTTTCCGGACATGTATTCTTTCAGGTTGTTTATGTCATGGAAGATTTTCCTCTCTCCTTTCACTATGATTGACATTTTGCTGGGTATAGTAACCTGTGGCTGGGCATCCATTGTCCCTCAACACTGGGAATGCTTTGCTCCAGTTCTTCTTTGCCTTCAACGTTTGCCGTGAGAAGTTGTTCCGTCTGTTATTTAACGATAAGGTTTCGCCCTTGATATCACTTGTTTGTTTTTCTCGATTTGCTTGCTTTAGGATATTTGTCTTTGTTCTTTGGGTTAGCATTTTACTATGATTGGCGTCGCGAGACTCTCGGATTTCTTTCTGATCTTGTCTTCTTGGAGTTCTTATGTGCTTCTTGATTGGTATTCGGTTTGTCCTTTTTCTAGTTCTGGGAAGTTTCATCCTATTATTCTGGTTGAAGATTTGATCAATACCATTCTCTGGATTCTTCCCTTCCTTATTGCCGCTCGATTGTGGAGGTGTTGATCTTTCTCATAAGTCCCACGCTCCATGCCCTTGATTCACAATTTTGTGTATGTATTTTAATTTTCTATATCTTCCTTGAGGTTTTTATTGTTCTGTGTTTTTTTTTATTTCAGGTTCTTTATATCTCTTCCTCCACTTTTGTTATTGTCTGAGGACTTAACCTTTTCATTCCTTTCCTTTGATATGGTGTGTTTGATTTCCTTTTCATTTCCTTTCTGATTTCTTTAGTGTTTCTATTTCTTTTGGAGCTTCTCGATCTTTTTTTGTAGTCTTTTGTTCGCTGGTTGGTTTCTTTTTTTTTTCAGCATGGGATCTTTTCAGTGTTTCTACTTCCTTCCCGGAACTTGTCATTCTCTCTCTCGCAAGGCACATACTCGTATACTTGAGCAGTGTGCTCATTGTTCTTATGTGTTTCTAGATTCCTTTAATATTTTCTGTTTCAATGATCTTGAGNGGAGTTAAAGATGGTTCTTAGCTGCCTCCTGGGGTGCTGGGAATCGAACCTGGGTCTTTGAAGAGCAGTCATGCTCTTAACCGCTGAGCTATCTCTCTAGCCCAGAGAGGTCCTATTTTATGTCCTCATTAACAGTCACCATTGTATATTCTTAGCCATTCTAGTAGGTGTGGAATGGTATCTAATTTGTTTTAATTTGCTATTCTCTAATGACATAATGGTGTTTGAACATCTTTTTTTTTTTTTATAAATTTATTTATTTATTTTTTTAAAAATCTAGACCCGTGTTCCCGCTCATTCCCCCCCCCCGCCAGAGCTCATGCATTCTGCAGACATGCTTTCCATCTCTTAGTCATTCTCAATATTTTCCCTAGGAAGTTGACTGTTTTTGAGCTAGAAGTTCACTGTTTCAGTCCAGTTCTTTGATGCAGTCTTTTTTGTTGTTGTTGTTTGTGTTTTCCAAATGCGTTTATGCCCAACTGTTTGACAAAGCTCAGGGGCCCTATACAAGAAATATACAATTGGGATTGGCACTAGCCATCCACAGATGAGGATATCATTCGTGCGTTTGTTTTCTGGGACTGTGTTACTTCACTCAGCATGTGTCTCTAGCTCCAGCCATTTCCTGCAAGCTCGTGATGTCGTCTTTCTTACTGCTACAAGAACTCCATTGTGTAAGATGTACCAACATTTTCTCTATCCACTCATCAGTTGAGGGGCATTTAGGTTGGTTCCAGCTCCTTGCTATTGTGAAGAGGCTGCAATAAACATGGCCGTGCATGTATCTCTGGTGGCGTAAGTCTTGAGGGTACAATGCCCAGGATTGTATGGCTGGGTCTGGTGGCAAGTTCATTCCAGTCTTCCAAGGGTTCTCCACACACTGCTTTCCATAGTGGCTGTACAGTTTACATTCCCACCAGCAGTGGATGAGTTTCCCCTTTCCCCACAACTCTCCAGCACTTGGTATCATTTGTTTTCTTTGATCCTGCCAGTCTTATTGGAGTAGATGATATCTTTAAGTGGTTTTGATTTCATTTCTTAATGATTAGTGATGTTGAGCAGTTTCTTTGAGGTGTTCTCAGACATCTCAATTCCATCGCTTGTGAAGTCTCTGTTCAGTTCTTTGCTCCATCTATTGAGCGGGTCATTTGTTTTCTTCTTTCTTTGTTTTTTGAGTAGTTTATATATTCTGGAAATCAATGCTTGTCAGTGTATCTGTGGTGAAGGTTTCCTCTCCACTCTGTTGGATTTCTCGTCACCTTCCTTGGAAATTTGTTTTTTTCTTTTGATGTACAGAAGCTTTTGAGTTATGAGGTCCCATTTGTCAATGTCGACCTTAATTCTTGTGCAGCTGCTGTCTGATTTAGGAAGTCTTTCCTACACCTATGTCTTTTGTCTGTGCCAACTTTTTCTTCTATCAATCTCAGAGTTGGGGTTTCACGTTGAGTCTTTAATCCATCTGGAGTTGACTTTTGTACAGGGTGAGAGGGTAGGGGTTTAATTTCATTCTTCTACAAGTGGTGATCCAGTTTTGCCAACACCACTTGCTGAATGCTGTCTTTTCTCCATTGTGGTTCCTTGGCCCCCTTGTCAATATGAGATGGCTGAATTGTATGTGCTCAGACTTGGATCTTCGGTTTTGTTCCATTGGTCAACAAGTCTGTTTTTGTGCCAGTACCAGGCTGTTTTTATGACTATAGCCTGTAGTATAGTTTAAATCTGGTATAGAGATCCCTCGTGTAGCTCTTTTCACTCAGGGTTGATTTGGCTATTCGGGGTCTTTTGTTTTCCAAATGAATTTAAGAACTTTTGTTTCCAAGCCTGTGAAGAAAACTCTTGGGATTTTGATTGGGATTACATTATCTATACAAGAGTTTTGGCTAAAAGACATTTTTACAATGTTAATTTTCCCAATCCATGAGCATGGAGTTTTTTCCATCTTCTGAGGTCTTCTTCAATTTCTTCTTTAGGGTTTAAATTTTTGTTTGTAGAGGTCTTTGGTGTCTTTGGTTATGTTTGTTCTTAGGTATCTTATGTGTTTGAGGCTATTGTGGAGTGGGAAGGTTCTCCTTGAATTCTTTCTCCCAGTTGCTTGTCTTGTTGGTGTAAGAAAGGCCATTGATTTTTTAAGGTTACTTTTGTATCCTGCACTTTGCTGAAGCTGTGTTAATCGTTTCTAGGAGTTTTCTGGTAGATTTTTTGCATACCCTTAGTAAACAATCATTCATCCAGCAAATATGGATAGTTTGACTTCCTCTTTTCCAATTAGTACTCCTTTAATATCCTTTTCTTACCTTATTGCTCTAGCAAGTGTTTCAAGCACTATATTGAAGAGGAGTGGATGATAGGGGCAGCCTTGTGAGTTCCACCTTAAAGGGATGTTTTTGTCATTTCCCCATTTAGGGATGATATTGGTGTGGGTTTCCTGTATATGGCTTTGATTACATTGAGGAATGATCCCTCCAATCCAATTCCTTCTGGACTTTAAGCATGAAGGGATGCTGGATTTTGTCAAAGGCTTTTTCAGCAATCAATTGAGATGATGGTGTGGTTTTTGTCTTTGATTCCGTTTATGTGTTTGATGATGTTTATTGATTTTCATATTTGAACCATCCCCGCATCTCTGGTATGAATCCAACTTGGTCATGATGGATGATCTTCTTGATGTGGGTCTGTAGCGATTTGCCAGTATTCTGTTTAGAATTTGGCATCTGTGTTCATGAGGGAGATGGATGGGTCTATAATTCTCCTTTTTGTTGGTCTTTGCCTGGTTTTGGTAATAGAGTGATGTTGGCTTCTAGAAAGGAATTTTTTTTTTTTTTTATTCTAAATAATTTAGAAATAATGGTTGTAGTCTTTTTGAAAATGTTTTATAGAATTCTGCTGTGAAACCGTCTGGGCCTGGGCTTTTTTTAGTTGGGAGGCTTTCTTACTATCCTCTATTTCTTCATATGTTATGGTCTGTTTAAGCTGCTGTCTTTTCTTGGCCAAGCTTTGGTGCTTCCCAGGATTTAAGATATTCACCATTTCTTCTATGGTTTTCAAACTTGGTAGAATAGGTTCTTGTAATATTCCCCTATATTTTCTTGATCTTTTCCTTGTCCGTTGTGATATTTCCCTTTTCATCACAGATTGTATTGATTTGGAGTTGTTCCTTCTTTCTTTTTGTTAACTGGGCTAGAGGTCTGTCTATCTTGTTTTATTCTTTCAAAGAACCAACTTTTGGCTTCATTGATTTTTTGTATTGTTTCTTTGTGTCTTATTTCATTGATTTTGCTCTGATTTTTGTTTTTCTTCCTGTTCTCGTTGCGTTTAGGGTTCATCTTTGTTGCCTCTCAAGTGTTTTAGCTGTAGTGTTAGATCATTCACTTGCTCTTTCTGTTTTTCTAATGTAGGCACCCAGGGCTATAAACTTCCCTCTGAGGACTGCTTTAAGGTATCCCATAGGTTTTTGTTGTGTTGTTATTGTCATGTCATTCAGTTCCAGGATGTTTTTATTTCTTTCTTTCTCTTCCTTGACCCATTCATTATTCAAGAGTGTGTTGTTTAGTCTCCATGTGTTCTGTAGGCAGGAGGCTTGTCTGGTGTTGATGTTGAGCTCATTGCACTGTGGTCTGACAGGTGCATGAAATTTCTTTCAATCTTTTGTATTTGTAGAGGTTTCTTCTGTGTCCCAGGATGTGGTCGACTTTGGAGAATGTTCCGTGGGTGCTGAGTAGAATGTATTCTCTGGTATTAGGATTGGAATGTTCGGTAGAGGTCTATGAGGTCCATTTGGTGTGCATATCGTTCACTTCAGATGTCTCTCTTGTTTATTTCTTGTCCTGTTTACTATCCAAGGGACTCAGTGGGTATTGAATCTCCCACTATGAGTGTGCTGGGGTTAGTCTGTGACTTGTGGTCCTGGAGAATTGTCTTTATAAAGTTTGGTGCACCAGAATTTGGGGCATTATATATTCATCATTGTGAAATCTTCTTTGTGGATTGTTCCTTTGATGAAATGTAATGGCCTTCTTTGTCTCTTCTGATTTCTTTACTTTGAAATCTATTTGTCGATATTAAATAGCAACCCTGCTTTCTTTTTGGTACCATTTGCTTGGAATATTTTTTTCCATCCCTTCACTTTAGTGGTGCCTGTCCTTGAAGGTAAGATGTGTTTTCTTGTAGACAGCATATCGTGGGTTCTGTTTCCTAATCCAGTCTCCCATGTCTGTCTTTTGATTGGGAATTTAGTCCATTAATATTTAGATTTATGACGGGTTTGTGTTGCTTCCTTTTGCCTTATTATCCATCTGCGGTTTTGGATTAGGTTTCTACTTCTGCAGTTTGCTTTTATTGATTCTCCTTCTAGGTGCCTGGGGTTGGTTGCTCCTTTCTTCTGTTCTTTAAATTGCTTCAATATTCTCTGACAGGTTGGTTTTTCCGGACATGTATTCTTTCAGGTTGTTATGTCATGGAAGATTTCCTCTCTCCTTCACTATGATTGACATTTTGCTGGGTATAGTAACCTGCTGTGGCATCCATTGTCCTCAACACTGGGAATGCTTTGCTCCCATTCTTCTTTGCCTTTCACGTTGCCGTGAGAAGTTCCGTTGTTATTCGATAGGTTTCCCCTTGTATTCACTTGTTGTTTTTCTCTTGATTTGTGCTTTAGGATTTTGTCTTTGTATTTTGGTCTAGGCATTTTACTATGATGTTGGCGTGGAGATTTCGTTTTTCTGATCTTGTCTTTTTGGAGTCTTATGTGCTTCTTGTATTGGTATTGGTTTGTCCTTTTTTAGTTCTGGGAAGTTTCATCCTATTATTCTGTTGAAGATTGATCAATTACCATTCTCTGGGAATTCTTCTCCTTCTCTTATTCCTCTTGATGTGGAGGTTTGATCTTTTCATAATGCCCACAGCTCATGCCTTGATTCACATTTTTGTGTATTTTAAATTTTCCAATCTTCCTTGAGGTTTTTAGTGTTCTGTGTTTTTTTATTGTTTTTTTTTTTTCCTTTATTTCTCACTTTCTGTATGTTTGCTAGTTTTTTCATTCCTTTCCTCTTGAATGGATGGGTGTTTGATTTCTTTTTCATTTCCTTTCTGATTTCTTTAGTGTTTCTATTTCTTTTGGAGCTTCTCGATCTCTTTTTTGTAGGTTTTTGTTCGCTGGTTGGTTTCTTTTTTCTTTTTCAGCATGGGATCTTTTCAGTGTTTCTACTTCCTTCCAGGAACTTGTCATTCTCCTCTCTGTCTTTCTTGAGTTCCTCATTCTCTTCTTAGTTCTTTTAATTTTTCTTTATGAATCTTGTAGTCTTTTTACAAAGTATGTTTCCTCAATTTTGTGTTTCTGAGTCTGTGTCCTGGGGCATCCCCGGAGGAATCCCACTGAAGGAGTCTCCATAGGTTGGTAAAGCTTGGCCTGGGATTATCCTGCCCCTTCCAGTGTTGTCTCTTCTTGATGATCCTGGCATATGGGCTTTCTTGCCTGTATTTCCAATTCCAAATGTGGTCTCTAAATGCCTCTTCACTGTGATTGAAGGCTTGCTTTGCTTGCCTCCTTCAGATGCTTCTTCGTCTAATCCAGTAGTTGTGGGGAGGGGCTCTTCAGTACCGAGTCCCCCGGCACCTGCCGCTGGGCTTCAGGAGCTCTCAAATCTCAAGAGCACACAACGTGCCTTTAATACTGGCTGGAAGGATAACTCTGCCCCCCACAGCCACTAGATCTAATCACAGCCAACGACCACACTTTTAATCCCAGCTGGGAGGATAACTCCACCTCACAGCCACAAAGGTCCAATCGAACCAAAGAAAGACAGCAGGACCAAAGGTATCAACAATCAGCTCTGCCAAGGCACCCAGTTCCTAACCGTCTCTCCCCTCTTCCTCCGTGGGCTCAAGGAAATCTCTAACATCCTTTTATATGCCTTCATCTGCCATCTGTGTATCTCTTGGTGACACAGCCTGTCTTTGCTTTTTTTGTACTCTTCTCCCTTCATTTCAGTCCCCTTGTGGTCTCTGCCTAGACGTTCCTTTCCCATACATCATGAATTCAGTAAGGTAGCTTTCCTGTATAGATGCTGGGAGAGAAGCCTACTTCTTAAACGTTTGGTCTCTGTTGTAGCTGGGGCTGGCTCATGAGTTCTATACCTAATTTTCTTCACTGGTAGAGAAAATCAAGAAAGTATAGTGGATTCTGGGACCTGAAACCTCAGTCTCAAGGTAGGTCTCAAGGTGTACCAGGTGTGCCCTTGGGCACAGATTGTATGTAAGCTTGTTGGACTTAGTCTTGCTGTAGGTGAGAAATTTGTCCTATGCTCCTCTGAGGTCCCAGCCTGATTCTCTCTCTTTGGTTTGACCACATAAAAAAAAAGAACCAAAACCACCAGGTGTGAGTGCACATGCCTTTAAATCCAGCATCTTGGGAGCACGAGGCAGGTGGATCTCTGTGAGTTTGAGACCAGCCACGAAAGCCACTGTTAAAACAACCTTAAAAAAAAAAAAAAAAAAAAAGACAAAACCCATAGTTTTCTTAGCCTGGCCCTTTGCTATATTCTATCCATTATTATTGCCAGCTTCTTTCATTTACAAAGAAAATGAACCATTTTGCCAAAGATGTTGAAATTGCTAAGCATGGTGGCATGTGCCCTTAATCCCAGAACTTGGGAGGCAAGTAAATCTCTGTGAGTTCTACAGCAGCCAGGGTGAAAATATTAGAAATAAAAGAAGGGACAGGGGGAAAAAAAAATCACAATCCTATCACCTTTTGTGGGGTGGAGAGACCACATTATGGTCGTGCCAAACAAAGACGACCTGACCCTTGGCCATTGATTAAAACCAAGAGGGAAGTCAGGCGTGGTATGGCTATTGGTTAAAACCAAGAGCAAAGCCAGGAATGATGGTGCACACCTTTAATCCTAGCTGAGGCAGAGGCAGGCAGATCTCTGTGAGTTCATAGCGAGTTCCAGCTGGGGCTACAGGGAGACTCTGTCTCAGAAAGAAAAAAGAAAAAAAAAGTGAGCGTGATCTGTTCTGAGAATTTGTTTCTTTCAAGTTCTCTTGAACAAAGGGCTTGCTCTGTATTTATTGAAACAGTACATCTGGCATGTCATGGAAAAGATATAAGGAACCTTATCAGAAGAATTTTCCCTTTCTGACTCCTCTCCTACTGACCTAGAACAGCATACAAAACCACAGGTGTTATCAGTCCAACTCCACCTGTCATATTGCTTTCCATATTTGTTGGTTTAGGAGCTGCTGTTGTCACAACATACACACACTTATAATTATTCTGAGTAGGGCAAAGCTCAGCCATAAGGGATTAAAGCTATATGGGCCTAGCAAGATTGTTTACATTGTAAACAAGCTGAGATAGTGTTAAATGATCTCAAAATTTGCAATTAACACTGATTATAAGGTAAGTTAATTTTTAAATTTATTATTTTATGTGTATGAGTGTACTGTCTGCATGTATGTACACTCATACACATGCATGTGCACCCTTGTCCTGCAGTGCTGCGGAGGTCAGAAGAGGGTGTTGGGTTCCCCTGGAACTGGAGTTAAAGATGGTTCTTACCCGCCATGTGGGTGCTGGGAATCGAACCCGGGTCCTCTGCAAGAGCAGTCGGTGCTCTTAACCGCTGAGCCATCTCTCCAGCCCCAAGACTTCCATTTGTAACAGAAGACATTCCTAGGAAAACCTTCCCATACCTTTGTTTGTGATTCTTTATCTGGTGCCACCCTGATTCTTGTGAACAGTTTGTCGTGACTGTGCTGTCCTAGCTTTGTTTGTATGAGGTTCCTTGCCCAGGGACCTACCATCTTCCAAGACTTCCCTTCTACCTGACTAATCCTATTCTCAACGTTTCACTTGCTTAGTGCGTAGAGTATGAAAGGCAGGCTGCACATTTGCTGGGAAAGATAGCCTTTGCCCATTGCCATGTCCCACTAACCATGCCATTTTCTCCCTTCGTAGCTCGGCGCAGAGACTAGGGAGCACGCGCACTCAATGTGCTGGTTGTCCACTTCTCAGTTAATATCTACATCTTTTTACATTTTTATTTAAATTTTATATATTTGTGTTTTTTTCAGTTTTGTTCTGTTTTGTTTTTTTTTGAGACAGAGTCTCCTTCTATAGCCCCAGCTGGTCTAGACCTGCATGCCACTACTCCCAGTATTGTGTTGTTGTTGTTGTTGTTGTTGTTGTTTTTGGTCTTTTTAAATTATTTTTTATTTTTATTTATTTCTGTATGTGTACAATGTACTGTCTGCATGCAAGTCTGTGCACCCGTGTCGTGCAATGCCGTGGAGGTCAGAAGAGGGTGTCGGATTCCCCTGGAACTGGAGTTCTCCTGGAATTGGAGTTTCAGACGGTTCTCGGCCGCCATGTGGGTGCTGGGGATCGAACCTGGGTCCTCTGCAAGAGTGGTCGGCACTCTTAACCGCTAGGCCATCTCTCCAGCCCATGTTTTTGGTCTTTTTGAGACAAGGTCTCCCTGTAGTCCCAGCTGGTCTGGAATTTACTATGTAGACCAGGCTGATTTTACATTACAGAGATCTGCCTGTGTCTCCTTCCCAAGTGCTGAAACTTAAGATATGCACCACCACACCTAGTTTATTTTGTTGTTGTTCTTTTCCAGACAGGGTCTCCCTGTAGCCCCAGCTGACCTGAAACTCACTCTGTAGACCAGGCTGGCCTTGAACTTACAAAGATCTGCCTGCCTCTGCCTCCCAAGTGCTAGGATTAAAGCGTGCACTACCACGCCTGACTTGTTTTGTTTTCTAAAAAACAAGGTTTCATGTAAGGAAAGCTGGCCCCAAACTCATTATGTAGCTGAGGCCGTCCATGAACTCCTGATCCCCCTTCCTCCAACTTTCTGTATGATGGGATAACAGGTGTGCACCACCACACCTGATCCCCCTTCCTCCAACTTTCTGTATGATGGGATAACAGGTGTGCACCACCACACCTGATCCCCCTTCCTCCAACTTTCTGTATGATGGGATAACAGGTGTGCACCACCACACCTGATCCTCCTTCCTCCAGCTTTCTGTATGGGATAACAGGTGTGCACCACCACACCTGATCCCCCTTCCTCCAACTTTCTGTATGATGGGATAACAGGTGTGCACCACCACACCTGATTCTTCTTTTTATTTTATTTTTAATTTTCAAATACTTTTAATTATTTTTCTTATGCGTATTTATTTTCATCTTATGTGTTTTGCCTGCATGTGTGTAAGTGCACCCATGTTGTGCAGTACATGCAGAGGTTAGGAGTGTTGAATCCCCTGGAAGTGGAGTTACAGATGGTTACAAGCGACCATGTGTGTGGGTACTAGAAACCTAACCCAGATCCTCTGCAAGAGCAGCCAGTGCTCTTAAAACCACTGAGCCATCTTTCCAGCTTCTTAAGTTTTTCTTTTGTTTTTTTGAAACAGGGTCTTGCTTATGTGGGTCAGGCATGCCTTAACCTTCAGAAATCCTTCTGCCTTTTGAGTACGGTCTCTCTGTAGCTCCAGCTGGTCTGGAACTGTCTGTGTAGTCCAGATTGGCCTTGAACTCACAGAGATCTATCTGCTTCTGCCTCCCAAGTGCTGGGATTAAAGGTATGAGACACCACTCTTGGCTGGAGTCTTTAAATAAAATCACAAACTTCCTCTTTTACGTGGTGGTGGCAACCTTAATGATAGGTTAATCTTGTTTTTTTCCTTAGAAAGGTCAAGATTACACTGGGCATGGTGGCATGTGCTGTAATCCTAGCATTCGAGATGTGGAGACGACACAAGGACCAGGAATTTATAACTAGCTCCCACTACAAAACAAGAATCTATCTCTTTATTTTATTTAATTAATTAATTTTTTATTTTATTTTATTTTTTGGTCTTTTTGAGACAAGGTCTCCCTACAGCCCCAGGTGTCCTGGAACACTCTATGTAGATCAGGCTGGCCTTGAACTCACAGAGATCCACCTGCCTCTGCCTCCCTAGTGCTGGGATTAAAGGCATGTCCACCATGCCCAGCACAAGAATCTATCTTTAAATGTTTATAAATGTGTATATGTGTGTGTCTACATGTAAATATGTGCCCATGTGAGCAGGAGCCTGCAGAGGCCAGAATAGAGTGTTGGATCCCTTGGAGCTGGTTGTGAGCTTCCATCTGACATGGATGCTGGGAACAAAACTCTAATCCTGTTGGGTGTGGTGGTGCATGTCTTTAATCTCAGCACTTGGGAGGCAGCGCAGGCAGATCTCTGAATTCAAGGCCAGCCTGGTCTACATAGTGAGTTCCGGGCTAGCAGGAGCTACAGGGAGACCCTGTCTGAAAAAGACCCACCACCCCCCCAAAAAAAGTCAAGATTGGGTAATTAGTATCACCTATAGATGAACTCATTATTTCTTTCTCTCTTGAATGTATGGATTAAGACAATTGGGTGCCCCACGTTCTTTGTACCCAAGACACAGAAAATATTCACAGGCATAAGCCCAAATGCTGGAAATAAACGGGTTACCTTTTTAGGCCAGGTTTGTGATACTTTCCATAGATCATAGAAAATAAAATGATATAATACTAGTTGTTTGCAGCAGGACTAATCAATAGATTTAGAAGAAAGGGCTGGAGAGATGGCCTAGCAGTTAGGAGCGCCGATCACTCTTGCAGAGGACCCGGGTTCGATCCCCAGCACCCACATGGCGGCCGAGAACCGTCTGAAACTCCAATTCCAGGAGAACTCCAGTTCCAGGGGAATCCGACACCCTCTTCTGACCTCCGCAGCGTTGCACGACACGGGTGCACAAACTTGCATGCAGACAGTACATTCATACACATACAGAAATAAATAAAATTAATAAAAAAAAGAAGAAGAAAGGGTGACCCACTCTTTTTTCATGCAGGTCTAGCAGGTGTGGGTGGATGGGCAGACACAGCTGGTTTCCATCCAGCATGACTCATGGGCCTTCCTTGGAGAGGCAGGCATTTGTTGCATAGAGCTTCATTGTCGGGATCAAGTTCTGGGCTGAAGGTCTGTACTGATGAACAGCACACCTGATCTTGCTCTTCATTGACCTTCTGTCCTGTAGCTGGAGTGTCCTTGAACTGGAAACATTGTAGAGAGGTGGACTTGGTATCACTTCAGAGCCTTAAGTCTTCATGACGCCTCTCTTCCTCCATCTGTGGAGTCCATACTTTGAGACCTAGTGTAGATCCTTCCAGAGGCTCAGAAATGTGGCCAGGCTACATTTGAGACTAGGCTACTGGGTCATTGCCAGTGAGGATCTGGGTTCATAGCAGCTTTCTAGAAAGTGTGGATCACTGGGCTCCAGCCAGGCCTTTAGTGAGTCTGTTGAAGCTGGTGACCCTCAAAGATCCTTCTTTCCTACCCCCACATTATTCAGGTCCCTGGCCATAGAAGCCGCCTTGCTCCAGAAAGGCCAATCAGAGGGATGGCCATAGCTTTCCAGAACTGACCTTCAGTAATACCCAGAGCTGCTGGGAACCACCTCCTACCTTAGGCCTGCCTAAGTGAATGCAGAGGATGGAGCTGCTGTGCTCTGTTCTGGTTATAGGACTCAGCACCTGTGAAAGCTCAGTTGGGAGAAAGAGAAAAGCAACACCCTGGCTTGGCCTCACTCCCCTTACTGCTCTAGCTTTTCCAATAATATATCAGGTTGCAGACACACTGGATCCCTGCCCTCCTGGCTCCAGCCTGGCCATTTTTCATTCTTATAACTAGGGCTTTTGCATAGAGAAAAGGCCTGGAAGGAGACAGTAGCTAGACCTTTGGAGATTTGTAGGGACCTTGCTGATAAGGATCTTTTAGTTGCATGCTAATTCTTTGAGCAGGAACAATGTGCACAGCTTCTCATATAGTTACTTCTCTGCTCAGAACCTCCAGTGGCTTCCTGTCTCACTTGTGTAAAAGCCGTAGGCATAGCCTTCAAGGTCCTATGCACTCTTCCTCAGTCCGCCCCCTTTCCTGCTACCCTGCCCTTTATTTCCTCTGATTCCCACTCTGCCTCCTTTTCTCTAAAGCACCAGGCAGTCTTCTGCCTCAGAGCCTTTGCAATTGCTCTCCAGATATTTAGAGCTCTCCCTGGAGACAGCCCTGCCCCTGACTCCCTCAACCCCTCAGGGCTTTCCTAAATATTCCCTTACTAAGGCCTTCTCTGGCTTCCTCTTTTCTTCTCTTTACTCTGTTCTACTCCTCTCCCCTTCCCTTCCCCTGCTCCCCCCTCCATTCCCTTCCTTTCCCTTCCCTTCTTCTCCTTTACCCTTCTCTCTTCTTTCCCTGTTTCTCTCTCTCTCTCCCCCTCCCGTCCTCTCCTTTCCTCTCCTCTCCAGGCTCTAGCTGTATAGCTGAAACTTGCTATTTAGACTAGGCTGGCCTGGATCTCATAGAGGTCCACCTGCCTCTGTCTCCCGAGTGCTGGGAATAAAGGCATGCATGTATCACTCTGTTTGTTTGGTTTTTTGAAACAGGGTCTTGCTATAGCCCTGGATGGCTTGGGTCTTTGCCATGGAGAGGAGACTAGGCTCGCTTTGAATTTCCTGTGATCTTCCTGCCTCTGCCTCCTGAATACTGAAATCGTAGGTATGTGTACCTAAAGCAGGTTGGCCTCTATTTTTCTCTATTTTATTATTTATTTATTTATTTTTATGTGTATGAGTGTACTGTCTGCATGTAGGTTGGTGCAGCCATGTCGCGCAATGCTGTGGAGGTCAGAAGAGGACGTTGGATTCCCCTGGAACTGGAGTTATTTTAGCTACCATGTGGGTGCTGGGAATTGAACCTGGGTCCTCTGCAAGAGCAGTCAGTGTTCTTAACTGCTGAGCCATCTCTCCAGCCCCTATTTTTCTCTATTTTTAATATGGCAAACCTTCACCCTGTACTTGGGAGGATCCTCCTTTTCTTGCCTAATTCTTTACTATACCTCCTCCTCCCTCCCCCTTTTTTTTTTTTTTTTTTTTTTTTTTTTTTTTTTTTTTTAATTATTTGAGTTAGGTCTCACTATGTTGGCACTGGCTGTCCTAGACTTCACTATGTACAGGGGCCAATTCTTTTTGTTAGTATTACTATTCTAGCCTATTTAGGGTTACTTAGTCTATCTGTCCCAATAGTGTGATTAGCAACTTGTGTTATATATATATACATATATATAAATATGATATAGTGAATAATATATATATAAGCATTGAAGTGTATTGTTTCATGATGAGTCAAAAATTGAAATATGTTTTGAACAAGTATGTTGGAGCAGCTCCCACTCTGTACATCGATTGTTGCCGAAATCTCTCAGCACCAGAGAGGATTTCTGGGTCTAGCACCAAGTCTGAGCACAGAGTTCACCTAGGAGCATTTCTTCAGTTTGGGTCCCCTTCTGAAGATCAAAGACACTCCAGGACCATTTTCATAGGAATCAAAGCTTGGAGGTAAAAGGGCCTGAATCTGGTTTGATGAGATGAGGGACCTAGCACTGTTCTTAATGTGTGGAAGCCTTTGATCTAGTTCCTCAATTTTCAGAGAAGGTTATTGAAAGGTTTTGTGCTCTGTTACATGCCGGGGGTTCTACAAAGGGCAAAGCAGACAGGGTTTTCTGCTCTCGGGAGGTTTTTTTTTGTCTTTTTCTTTCCTTCTTTTTGCAGGAACCAGGGTCTCCCTTTAGTTCCCAAGCTGGTTGGAGCTCACTATGTAGACAGGTGGACCGTGAACTCACAAGACTCCACTGCCTCTGACCTCCCAAGTGCTAGGATTAAGGCTGCGAACCACCACCCTGGCTCTCTCGAGTTTTAAGTTCTCATGGGAAGAGATGTGTAAACATTATTTGTAGATTTAGATAGTGCAGGTGCCAGGTTGAAGAAATAGAATGGGGCTGAGGAGCTGAGCGAACTGGGATTAAGGTCGAGTAGAGAGGAGAGGGGACATTGTCAGTGACAGTAGTCACTTCTGTCTTAGCTTTGAAATGACACCCTCAATGACAAGTGGCTAGCTAGGACTGTGCATGTCACACCAACTGTAGGATTGCCAATCACCTGTTCTGCAGCTGGGGCTTCCCGCTGGACATGTGCAGTTCTGGACCCTGGCCATCAACTGTGTGACACCTCCTAGAGAGATAGAAAGCTGCTAGTGCAAGGCCATAGCAGGAGGGACCTTAGGTAATTTTAGGAACAGAAGGGAGGACAGTGGGCAGCGTGAACTTAGAGTTCTTGACAGGCAGTGTAAGGCAGTGTGATGGTCAATGATTCTGGTGGTTGATTAACTAGGGAAGCAAGAAGGATTTTAGGCGAGGCTTTCTGGCACGGGGGCTCTGTCTACTGTGAGTGCCAGCAGGCTGAGCCGGAGTGATGGATCTGCTGTTCGGCCACAAATGTGGCCCAAGGGATGGCAGAAAGATACTTAACCTAACTATGTGGTATTGAGAGACAGCTTACTGCTTCTTCAACCTGCTATCTTGTTTTGCTAGCTTTGCGGGCTGGTTATCTCTAGGAAGTGATGGTAATGTCTTACATTTGGTATTGCTCAGTTTGGCGGAGTCCCCATTACCAACCACACAAAGGTAGTAGTCTTTGAGGCCTTGGGGGAGCACCGACGCTAAAAGATTTGGTTACCTCGCAGTACCGTTCCTTGCAGGTGGTCTTGAGTTTTCTGAAGCACCTAACTTCCTCTACGAGAGTGGTGGGTGGACAAAAGGCCCCTGCGGCAGATCTGATGGCTTTTGGAGTCAGCAAGAAGGGCCCTTGAGCTCGCGCACTGTGCAGGCAAGGACCGGCACAATGCCCAGATCCAACTATGATCTTGCTAGAGAGTAGAAACTGCTAGTGCAAGGCGCATAGCAGGAGGGACCTTGAGGTCAGTGTGGTATAGGAGGACAGGAGGCAAGGTGAGCTTGCACGCCTGTGCACGAGCACACTTCCCAATCTACTATGACACAGGTCCTCCCTAGCAGCTCCGCTGCCTAGAACTCACGTGTGTAGACCAGGTGCGGCCTGCCTCTCAGAGTAGTGTGCCACTTCCTCTCGCCTCCCCATGCTGGGTATTAAAGGCAATGGGCCCACACGCCTAGCTCTTCTAATTTTAAAAAGGGTGTTTGTTAATGGGCCGGCTTGTGTAATTCCAATTGAAGAATGGGCAGCTCTCAGAGTTTCTTCAGAGCATGCCCAAACTGACTTGGGAATCCCCTTTGGGCCTGTACTTCCAGAACTCTAGACCTGGTTGGGAATAGTGGGAATGGAGGGAAGATAGTCTAGCAGATCCTGCAGTGGAGAGTTGACTGAGCTTCTACTGCTCTGCAGGAAGCGGCCTGCTGCTCCTGGCATGGGCTTTCTTAAATTCCATGTCTTGATCCAGGAAGCTCTTTGCTCACTGAAAGCCCGGGACAGTTGAGTATTGGGAGCAGGAGAGTTTGTTTGGCTAAATTCTTAGCAGCAGACGGAATCTGTCCTAGGAGCTGCTGTTATTACAACCTGCCTCGCGAATTTGTGGGACGCTGTTCCTTGGCCCTGAGAAGCGGCTGTCAGGAAACTACGTGAATGAGGCAGACTTCATCTGTATAGAATCTGATCAGACGAGGTATATGGTGAGAAACCATGTGAGAAACTTCGAAGTTGAGTATTTCCAGCTCTCCGAGCAATGAGTGTGCAAGACCCCTCCCTTTGCTTGGGGATTTAGGCTGGGCCTTGCTGGCAGAGTCTTTTAACTCACCCTGGTCCCTAGCGATTTTGTTGTTTGTTTTTGTTACTTTTGCTTCCCTTAACTTTCCTTTCCTTCTCCCACCCGACCATTTATTGTTTTCGACACAGTGTCTATCGGCAAGTGTGCTTTGACACTTACTTAATAGCGGGATAACCTTGAAATCTCCAGTCTCCTTATCTGCCCCACCATCCCAAGTACTGGAATTAGCAGTGCAGATATTTAAATTATTACGTTAGTTATGATAGTTTGCTTGCAGTGTAACGTTCCCAATTGACCTGCTGTTGCCTGAGGCCAGACAGAGGGCATCAGATTTTGTGGTCCTGAGAACCCAGCCACATCTTTCTTAACTCTCTCTGACCATTTTTTCCAGCCCCCACCTCTCTCGTTTTATAAGATTGTTTAAGGTTTTAGCTCTGTGAGATATTTGCTTTATAGAACAATTGTCAAAAGAATTTACAGCCATGGTATGTGGTGGATGGCTTTTAATTTCCAGACTTGAGCGCGACGGCCTCCAGTGCTAGCAGTCGTATGTAGGCTAGTCCTGGTTTCGCACATAGCAGATTTCCCAGGCCGCTGGGCTCAGGCAAACCTGTCTCAAAAAACAAAGAACAAAGCTGGGTAGGTGGGTAACACTTCTTAATTCCAAGGCCCTCGGTGCGGGCAGAGGACAGCCTGGATCCATAGGGGGGAGTTGCTAAGCCAGCTGGGACTACAGGAGACCCTGGTATTCTTTTGTTTGGGGTATTGTTGGTGTCTGTTTTGAACAAAGAGAAAGAAAATCAATTGCCAGTGTGGTACTTGTCACAAGTCATTTCAANATGAACTTTGCAGGTAAACGGACAGATTTGTATTTTGGCATATAAGAGGAATCTTTTTTTTTTTCATAGAAAACATAATATGAAGTAAAACTAACACATATAATTCTAGTATTAAAAGAAAGTATGTCTACATACCTTATATATGTAGTTATTTTCCTAAGTGAATACTTTTGAATTTTTTTGTCAAAAAGCATGATTGTCAAAAATTAAATATTTGTTGAACAAGTATGTTGGAGCAGCTCCCACTCTGTACATCAGATTGTTGCAGAAATTCTCTCAGCACCAGAGAGGATTTCTGGGTCTAGCACCAAGTCTGAGCACAGAGTTCACCTAGGAGCATTTCTTCAGTTTGGGTCCCCTTCTGAAGATCAAAGACACTCCAGGACCATTTTCATAGGAATCAAAGCTTGGAGGTAAAAGGGCCTGAATCTGGTTTGATGAGATGAGGGACCTAGCACTGTTCTTAATGTGTGGAAGCCTTTGATCTAGTTCCTCAATTTTCAGAGAAGGTTATTGAAAGGTTTTGTGCTCTGTTACATGCCGGGGGTTCTACAAAGGGCAAAGCAGACAGGGTTTCTGCTCTCGTGAGGTTTTTTTTTCTTTTTCTTTTTCTTTTTGAGACAGGGTCTCCCTTTAGTCCCAGCTGGCTTGGAGCTCACTATGTAGACCAGGTGGGCCTTGAACTCACAAAGATCCACCTGCCTCTGCCTCCCAAGTGCTAGGATTAAAGGCCTGCACCACCACACCTGGCTCTCTCGAGTTTTAAGTTCTCATGGGAAGAGATGTGTAAACATTATTTGTAGATTTAGATAGTGCAGGTGCCAGGTTGAAAAATAGAATGGGGCTGAGGAGCTGGAGCAGAACTGGGATTAAGGTGAGTAGAGAGGGAGAGGGGACATTGTTCAGTGACCAGTAGTCACTTCTGTTAAGCTTTGAAATGACACCTCAATGACAAGGTGGTAGCTAGGACTGTCATGTCACACAACTGTAGGATTGCCAATCACACTGTTCTGCAGCTGGGGCTCCCTGGAATGTGCAGTTCTGAGCACCCTGGCCATCAACTGTGTGACACTCCTAGAGAGTAGAAACTGCTAGTGCAAGGCCATAGCAGGAGGGACCTTGAGGTATTTTAGGAACAGAAGGGAGGACAGTGGGACAAGGTGAACTTAGAGTTTGAAGGCAGTGTAAGGAGTGTGATGGTCAATGATTCTTGGTTGATTAATAGGGAAGCAAGAATGGGATTTTAGGGAGCTTTCCTGGCACGGGGGCTCTGCTCTACTGTGAGTGCAGCAGGACTGAGCCGAGTGATGGATCTGCTTTGGCCACAAATGTGGCTCCAAGGTGATGGCAGAAAGATACTTAACCTAACTATGGTGGTGATTGAGAGACAGCTTCACTGCTTTTCAACACTGGCTTATCTTGTTTGCTAGCTTTGCGGGCTGGTTATCTCCTAGGAAGTGATGGTAATGTCCTTACCATTTGGTATTGCTCAGCTTTGGCGTGATGTCCCCCATTACCACACACACAAAAGTATAGTCCTTGGCCTTGGGGAGCAGACGCTAAAAAGATTTGGTTCCTCGCAGTACCTTCCTTCAGGTGTCTTGATTTTCTGAAGCACCTAACTTTCTAGAGAGTGGTGGGTGGACAAAAGGCCCCTGGGCAGATCTGCTGGCTCTTGGGTCAGCAAGAAGCCCTTGAGCCTCGCACCTGTGCAGGAAGGAGGCACAATGCCCAGATCCAACTATGATCTTGCTAGAGAGTAGAAACTGCTGATGCAAGGGCATAGCAGGAGGGACCTTGAGGTCAGTGTGGTATAGGAGGACAGGAGGCAAGGTGAGCTTGCACGCCTGTGCACGAGGCACACTTCCCAAATCTGACTATGACACAGGTCTCCCTACAGCTCCAGCTGGTCTAGAACTCACTGTGTAGACCAGGCTGGCCTCCATCTCAGAGAAGTCCACCTTCCTCTGCCTCCCCAGTGCTGGGATTAAAGGCATGGGCCACCACGCCTAGCCTGTCTTAATTTTAAAAAGGGTTTTGTAAGGCGGTTGTGTAATTCCAAGTGAAGAATGGCAGCTCTCAGAGTTCTCAGAGCATGCCCAACTGACTTGGGATCCCCTTGGGCTGACTGCCAGAACTCTAGACCTGGTTGGGAATAGTGGGAATGGAGGGAAGATAGTCTAGCAGATCCTGCAGTGGAGAGTTGACTGAGCTTCTACTGCTCTGCAGGAAGCGGCCTGCTGCTCCTGGCATGGGCTTTCTTAAATTCCATGTCTTGATCCAGGAAGCTCTTTGCTCACTGAAAGCCCGGGACAGTTGAGTATTGGGAGCAGGAGAGTTTGTTTGGCTAAATTCTTAGCAGCAGACGGAATCTGTCCTAGGAGCTGCTGTTTTTAAACCTGTGGAATTCTGTGGGACGCTGTCCTTGGCCCCTGGCAAGGGTGTCAGGAAACTACTTGAATGAGGCAGATTCATCTTATGAATCTGATCAGACAGGATATAATGGTGAGAAACCATGTGAAACTCTGAATTAGTATTTCCAGCTCTCAGAATGAGTGTGGCAAGACCCCTCCCTTTGCTGGGGATTTAGCCTGGGCCTTCTGCAGAGTCTCTTTACTCCTGGTCCTAGGCTGATTTGTTGTTTGTTTTTTTCTTTCCTTGCTCCCTTACTTCCTTTCCTTGCTCCCACCCCCATTTTTGTTTTGAAACAGTGTCTTATGTAGCACAGGCTGGCTTTGAACTTACTATATAGCTGGGGATAACCTTGAAATCTCATTCCTTCTGCCTCCACCTCCCAAGTACTGGAATTACAAGTGCAGAAATATTTAAATTATTTACGTGTATGAATATTTTGCTTACATGTAAGTATACCACATGTGTGCAATGCCTGTAGAGGCCAGAAGAGGGCATCAGATTTGTGGTCCTGAGAACCCAGCCACATTTTCTTAACCTCTCTCTGAGCCATTTTTCCAGCCCCCACCCTCTCTGTTTTATAAAGATTGTTTAAGGTCTTAGCTCTGTGAGAATATTGCTATATAAACACATTTCAAAAGAATTTTACAGCCTGGTATAGTGGTGGATGCTTTTAGTTTCAGTACTTGGGAGGCAGAGGCAGGCCAATGTCTATGATAGAGGCTAGCCTGGTGCACATAGCAAGTTCCAGGCCAGCTGGGGCTACAGGCAAACCCTGTCTCAAAAAACAAAAACAAAGCTGGGTAAGGCAGTGTACACTTTTAATTCCAGCCCCTGGTGAGGCAGAGGCCAGCCTGGTCTACATAGGGAGTTCTAAGCCAGCTGGGACTACAAGGAGACCCTGGGTATTTTTTTGTTTGTTTTGTTTGTCTTTTTGAGACAAAGAGAAAGAAAAATTCAATTGCCCAGTGTGGTACTTGTCACCAAGTACCATTTCAAAATGGCTAATGATGTTATCGGTAATTGTGAATTGTTCAAAATGGAAACATTCCCTCTACAAATGTTTAATTAGTGATTGTTTACATGATTCCCCTGTCGTGGCTGTCACTCAAAGCATAGTAGCTGTCAGGAAGTTTCAGGACCAGTTTGCCTGCCCTGGAATTGTACATAGATAGTAGACTGGCAGTTCTTGAAGGACTGCCCACAAAGCCCCAGAAGCTGGGAGTTGAGGAAGCTGTAGTAACAGCACATACTTAAGGGGGTAGTGGGCAGGGGGTGCTGAGCAGGGTGGCTGCTGGCTGGGCGTGGTGGCGCACACCTTTAATCCTAGCATTGGGGAGGCAGAGGCAGGCACAGGCAGATCTCTGTGAGTTCAAGACAGCCTGGTCTATATAGTGAATTCCAGGGAAGCCAGAGCTACATCGAGACCCTGTCTCAAAAAGACCAAAAATAAATAAATAAATAAATAAATAAATAAATAAATACTCGGCATGGTGGCGCACGCCTTTAATCCTAGCACTTGGGATGCAGAGGCAGGCAGCTCTCTGTGAGTTCAAGGCCAGCCTGGTCTACAGAGCGAGTTCCAGGACAGCTGGGGCTACAGGGAGACCCTGTCTCGAAAAGACCAATAAATAAATAAATAAATAAATAATAAATGAAAAAAGAAGAGAAAGACAGGTGTCCTCCCCTACACAAGATTGAACACCCCATCACTCCATGTGGAGAATGCCTGTGAGGATGAGGAAGCTCAGCTTGCAGGAGTTAATGTCCCAATGGGTCAGCCAGAAGACAGTGCTGCTGGACCTGGCATTGGTTCACCTGGCTGCTGTGGCCTACATTTGTGCCCATTTCACTGGACTCTCTTGTCTAGCTGCTTACTGGGGTTCTGGAGTGGTATGGTTTTATGTAATTTCTATCAGAGTTCAACCCTGGGGCATCCAAGGGCCTCAGGAGGCTAACACTGAGACTTTCACATGCCTTCCTCACTGCCTGGTTTCCCTGTTGCTCCTGGCAGGATTGCACTCTACCTCAGCCATTAAATTTTTTTTTTTTTTGGTCTTTTTGAGACAGGGTCTCCATGTAGCCCCAGCTGGCCTAGAGCTCACTATGTAGACCAGGCTGGCCTTGAACTCACAGAGATCCACCTGCCTCTGCCTCCTGAGTGCTGGGATTAAAGGCGTGCACCACCATGCCCAGATTAAAGATGGTTCTTAGCCACCATGTGGGTGCTGGGAATCGAACCCGGGTCCTCTGCAAGAACAGTCAGTGCTCTTTTTTTTTTTTAATTTTATTTATTTCTGTATGTGTATCAATGTACTGTCTGCATGCAGGTTTGTGCACCCGTGTCGTGCAATGCCGCGGAGGTCAGAGGAGAGTGTCGGATTCCCCTGGAACTGGAGTTCTCCTGGAATTGGAGTTTCAGATGGTTCTCGGCTGCCATGTGGGTGCTGGAGATCGAACACAGGTCCTCTGTAAGAGCGGTCGGCGCTCTTAACTGCTAGGCCATCTCTCCAGCCCCCAGTTAGTGCTCTTAAACATTGAGCCATCTCTCCAGCTCCAGCCCCAGCCATTTTTTTTTTTCCTTTTGGTATTTTTGAGACAGGTTCTCCCTTTAGTCCCAGCTATCGTGGAGCTCGGTCTGTAGACCAGGCTGGCCTCCACAGAGATCCGCCTGCCTCTGCCCAGAAGTGGAATTACTGGGTCATGTGCTAATCATGTACTTTTCTGAAGAGCCACCGTTTTCCACAGCAGCTGCATTTCCACTGTCCGTGCACAAAAGTTCCAGTTTCATGACCATTTGAAGAGGAGCTGTTTATATTTTTACCCTATAGTTAACTGCAAAGGCTCTAAAATGGGGTTCCGAGGTAACCTTCCTGTTCTACCTCACCAAGTCGAGGCACAGAGCACCCTTTGCTCCTCAGCGCTCACAGCTCAGTCCCTGCTTTCCTGACAGCCTTTGTTTTAGTGACTGGAATGTCCTTGCCACACAGTGCAGCAGAGCTTATATAATTCCCCTACTTATAGAACATTATCATTTTTTTCTACTTATAAATACTACTGAATATGTTTATGCCAAAGGCTTTTTTCCAAATTTGAGATGAATTCCTCATGGTGAATTCCCAGAATGGTAACTGCTACTATAAATAATTGCTGGCACTGAAATCTTGCTGTGCTCAGGTACTGTTCTCAGTATTCTGGTTTTATATGTATTCTATATTAATTCATTTAAGTGGTTAAGACTTTTTTTATTTTGAGACAAGGTTTCACTATGCCATAAATTCATACTGAGCTACTTGCTATTCCAGAACTGTACATGAGGAGTTCATTTCAGCCTGTCTTTGTTGTTTGTTTTTCTTTTGTTTAATCCCCTTTATTTTTAGTCATTTTGAGACAGGTATATATAGACTCCATATGTAGACCAGGCTGGGTTTGAACTCACAGATATTTGCCTGCCTCTGCCTCCCGAGTGCTAGGATTAATGGCATTGTGCCACCACGCCCAGCTTTGTTTAATCATTTTTTTTTGTTTTTTTTTTTGGTCTTTTCAAGACAGGGTCTTCCTGTAGCCCCAGCTGTCCCTGAACTCACGTTGTAGACCAGGCTGGCCTTGAACTCGCAAAGATCTGCCTGCCTCTGCCTCCCAAGTGCTAAGATTAAAGGCGTGTGCCACCACACCCGGCTGTTTAATCACTTTTTAAAGATTTATTGTTGGCACATGCCTTTAATCCCACCACTTGTGAGCTCAAGGCCAGCCTGGTCTACATGGCGCTCCAGGCTAGCTGGGGCTACAGAGAGACCCTGTCTCAAAAAGACCAAAAAAAAAAAAAAAACAGATTTATTTTATTTACTTCTGTGTCCCCTTTCTCTCCCCCTCTGTGTGTGTGTGTGTGTGTGTGTGTGTGTGTGTGTGTGTGTGTGTGTGTGTGTGTGTGTGTGGTGTATGCCCATGTACTGGGGGCCAGAAGAGGGAGCTACCTCTCTATCAATTTCCTCCTATTCTTTTGACTCAGGGTCTCTCCCAGGACATGAGGCTTGCATCTAGACTGGGCTGGAAGCCGGTGAGCTCCAGCAATCCTTGTATCTCTGCCCCTTTTAGAGCTAGGGTTGCAGGCATTTTCAGGGATGCCTGGCTTGTTACCTGGGTGCTTTGAACCCCAATGATTGCAGAGCAAGCATGCCTAACCACTGAGCTACTGCTCTGGTCCTTTTAATCCTATTTTTTATTCTGATACATACATTTATCATGTTTAAAATGATTATTTTTATTTGTACAAGTGTTTTGATTGCCCCTATGTTTACTGGTATGTGTGTAGCACCTGCAAAGGGGGAGAGAGCTGCTATGTGGGTGTTGGGAATTGAACCTGGGTCCTCTGGAAGAGAACAGAGTGCTCTTAAACCCTTAGCCACCTTTATCAATTTCTACCTTCTCTGAGAGAGAGGAACCTGACAGTACCTTCAAGTACTTTTTTGTTGTCTTTTTTCAGACAGGATCTGTAGCCTCAGCTGGCCTGTTTATCTTTCCTATGTGGCTTTTTGTGAAATGGATAAATGCACATCACATATTCTTTCTTATTCCTCAAAAGTATACTGTAGCTGGGCATGATGGCGCATGCCATTAACCCCAGCACTCAGGAGACAGAGGCAGGCAGATCTCTTGAGTTCAAGGCCAACCTGGTCTACATAGTGAGTTCCAGGACAGCTGTGGCTACAGGGAGATCCCGTCCCCAAAAGGATTCCCCCAAAAAAATATATATATAGTATTTTTCTTTTAAAAAATTATTTTAGGGGACTGGAGAGATGGCCTAGCGGTTAAGAGCACTGACCGCTCTTACAGAGGACCCGGGTTTGATCCCCAGCAACCACATGGCGGCCAAGAACCATCTGAAACTCCAATTCCAGGAGAACTCCAGTTCCAGGGGAATCCGACACCCTCTTCTGACCTCCGCGGTATTGCACTACACGGGTGCACAGACTTGCATGCAGACAGTACATTCATACACTTACATAAATAAATAAAATTAATAAAAAATATTTAAAATAAATTATTTAAAAAAAATTATTTTAGGGCTGGAGAGATGGCCTAGTGGTTAAGAGCGCTGACTGCTCTTGCAGAGGACCTAGATTTGATCCCCAGCACCCACATGGCGGCTGAGAACTGTCTTCAACTCCAGTTCCAGGGGACTCTGGCAGCCTCTTCTGCTACACAAACCTGCATGCAGACAGTATATTCATACACAAAATAAATTAAAAAAAATTATTTTATGTTTATTTTATTGCCTGCATGTATGTAAGTACACCTTATACCTGTGTCATGCAGTCAGTACCCATGAAGGTTAGAAGAGGGTGTCAGATTCCCTGGAACTTGAGTTATGGACAATTTTTAGCTGCCATATAGGTGCTGGGAATCTAACTGGGGTCTTCTGTAAAAGCACCTGGTGCTCTTAACCACTGAGCCATCATTATCCATTGTTAAATTTCAGAGTATCTGTGTGTTTATTTATTATAAACTCTAGTCTTAGAACCTCATTATCGATACCATCATCATTTTGAGCTGTCTGTATATCATATCGCTTCTGGCATGTATCAAAACTCAGACCAGGGGCTGGAGGGGTGCCAAATGCTCTTGCGGAGGACCCAGGTTCGATCCCCAGCACCCACATGGTGGCTGAGAACCATCTTTGACTCCAGTTCCAGGGGAATCCAACACTCTTCTGACCTCCGCGGCATTGCACGACACGGGTGCACAAACCTACATGCAGACAGTACATTCATACACAAAAAATAATGGGTGCTGGAGAGATGGCCTAGTGGTTAAGAGCACTGACCGCTCTTGCAGAGGACCCAGGTTCGATCCCCAGTGCCCACATGGCGGCTGAAAACCGTCTGTAACTCCAATTCCAGGAGAACTCCAGTTCCAGGGGAATCCAACGCCCTCTTCTGACCACGGCATTGCACGACACTGGTGCACAGACCTGCATGCAGACAGTACATTCATACACATAAATAAAATAAAATAAAATAAAATAAAATAAAATAAAATAAAATAAAAGTATCTTTAAAAAATAAAAAATTTTCCAATCTCCCAAAACTATAAAGGCCTTTTGCCTATAAGTGGGATATATGCAAGGAGAAAGGCGGTAAGTCCCTGTTGTCGAAGACCTGGTGTAGGCATGAAAAAATGTTTCAAGACGTCACTTGCTAATGTACAATTGGCCTCTGAAATGCCAGAGAGCATTACCAAAGGCCACTAAAGCAATACAGCAAAACATTGGTCTCCTTGAGACAAGACTTTTCCATCAGTATCAGCTACACCTCAACTGCCTGGAGATACTGTGCAACAGTGGCAGCCATGTGTCTATATATATCCCAAATCTAATTGGCTATTAGCTCTCTCCTTGGAGGAATAATTCACAGCGGATGCCACAAGCTTGTGTCCTCTAGTGGTTAGGAGATGTTATAAGCCACAATAAGAACTTGTCACCCTTTATAGAGAAACCCCTGTTTGTGGATTAGCATACTATCCAAGCATCTGTGTCCATGCTCACAGCTTAGCTTGCCATAATAATTAGTACTGCTTAAATGCCCTTACATCTAATTGCTTGTGCTTTGTTAGTAGGATTAAAAAGGTATCCCTGGATAAGCTGTCAACCCATGAAGGGGAACAACCTGAACAGACTAGAGTCTAAAATGACATCTCCAGAGAAAATAGACTGTTTTGTTTCTCACCCACTTGTGCCGCTTTCACAAAGCCTAGGGAACAACTTGCGGAAGAGGAGATGTGGTAGACTGTAAGGGCTGCGGAGAGATTGGGGTGAATCGTGAGACTACAGCAATATAGACTGGACTCCTATTTGATCATGTTTGTGCATATAAGCTTCTCTAACTGGACTATGGGAACCTTGGGTTGTTCAAAATTTGAACATAGATACTTGCAAATTGGTTTTACATGAATGTTACTCACATTCATTGCTTATGCTTAATAATTTGGCTCGCTTCAAAAAAAAATGCACCAATTACCTAATTGTATGGCAAACTGAGCAATGTCATTGTTATCTGAAAACAACTGTGCTATTATATTGTAGACTCCATTAAAAAAAAATAAACAATGCCGGGCGTGGTGTCGTACAATGCCGAGGAGGTCAGAAGAGGGTGTCAGATTCCCCTGGAACTGGAGTTAAAGACGGTTCTCAGCTGCCATGTGGGTGCTGGGAATCAAACCCAGGTCCTCTGTAAGAGCAGTCAGCGCTCTTAACTGCTGAGCCATCTCTCCAGCCACTATTTTCTTTCTTTATGTCCTTATACTTTGGGCTTTTTTGTATTTTCAAAACTTAGGGTTTTTTTTTTTTTCTTTTAAAATTTTTGTTGGGTCTAGGGGTAATGGTAGAGCAGGTGCTTAGCGTACATGAGGCCCTGGAATCAGTCACCACCATCAAAAAGCAAACTTTGTTAAGAACTAAGTCATGGGGGCCAAGTGTGGTGGCACACACCTTAAATCCTAGCACTTGGGAGGCAGAGGCAGGCGGATATCTATGAGTTCAAAGGCAGCCTGATCTACATACATAGTGAGCTCCAGTTCAGCTTGGGACTAAAGGGAGACCCTATCTCAAAAAAAGACCAAAACAAAACAAAACAAACTAAGCCATGGGGTTTAGGTGACTTAGTTGGTAGGTTGCTTGCCTAGCAACTGTGAAGCCCTGGGTTCAATCTCTAGCACCTCATAAATTGGACATGGTGGCACACACACCTATAATTGCAGCACTGGAGAGGTAGATGCAGGAGGATCAGAAATTCAAAGCCTGCCTGGGCTGTTTGAGACTGTCACAAAACAAAAATACACACTGGGGCTGGAGAGTTGGCTCAGTGGTAAGACCCACTCGATGCTCTGACAGAGGACCTGGAATCCCAACACCTACATGGTGGCTAACAACCATCGGTATCTCCAGTTACAGGGGATCAGACACTCTCTTCTGGCCTCTGTGGGCACTGCATGTACATGATGTGCTTATAAACATGCAGGCAAAACACTCATACACATAAGAAGTTAATTAATTAATTAATTAATTAAAAACACACACACACACCTGCCATGGTGGTGCATGCCTTTAATCCCAGAGGCAGGCAGATATTTGTGAGTTTAAGGCCAGCCTGGTCTACATAGTGAGTTCCAGGACAGCTGGGGCTATAGGGAGACTCTGTCTCAAAAAGACCTAAAACACACATACAGTAACTAACTAACTAACTAACTAACTAACTAACTAACTAACTAACTAAAAAAAGCTAAGACATGGAGATAAAGGCAGGAAGATCCAGAGTTCAAGGCCTGCCTCAACTGCATATCAAGTTCTAGGCCAGCCTAGGCTATATGAAACCTTGGCCTAAAAAACAAAAATGGACTGGAGAGATGGTTCAGTGGTTAAGAGCACTGACTGCTTTTGCAGAGAACCTAGGTTCTATTTCTAGCATCCACATGGCAGCTGACAACTGTCCATAACTCCAGTTCCAGGGGAATTTAATGCCCTCTTCTGACTTTCACAGGCATTGCAGGACAGAGATGGACTTACATACATGCAGGCAATACACTGATACACATAAAGTAAAAATAGTAAGATATAAAAAAGCCCAAACCAAAGACAAAAGACACAAGCTCAGTATGGTGGTATATACCTGTAATCCTAACACTCCAGAGACTGAAACAGAAGGAAGATCCAGAATTTGAGGCCAGCCTGGGCTATATAATGATACCTGTTCTACAAAAACAACGAATTAATGAAGAAAAAAAAGGAAAATATTCTAAGACACCAGCCTACAGATTAGCCTAGGCCTGCAAGGTCATGGTCAGGATAGTGATTGTCAGTTGCACTGACTTCTACCATCACGTGTAGAAATTTCCACTAGAAGGTCCCAGAAACATGGAGCTGACATCACTTCCTGAGGTAATGAGAGTTTTCTGTGGAACACCAAGAGGAACTGCTTAAGGATATTTTTTAGCTAACTTTTTTTCTTTTTGGAGGGTACAGGGTCTCATTATATAGCTCTGGCTGGCTTAGAACTCACTATGTAGATCAGGCTGGCCTTGAACTCAGATCCACTTGCCTTTGCCTCCCAAGTGCTGAGATTAAAAGCATATATCACCATTAGCTGGGCGTGGTGGTGCATGCCTTTAATCCTAGCACTTGGGAGGCAGAGGCAGGCGGATCTCTGTGTGTTCGAGGGCAGCCTGGTCTACAGAGTTCCAGGACAGTCAGAGCTACAGGGAGACCCTGTCTCAAAAAAAAAAAAAAAAAAAAAAAAGACTGGAAAAAAAAGCACATACCACCATGCTCAGCCTTATAGCTAACTTTTTATTTATTTTTATGTGTGTGAATGTACTGTCTGCATGTAGGTTTGTACACCCATGTGTGCAATGCCCCGGAGGTCAGAAGAGGGCATTGGACTCCCCCAGAACTGGAGTCAAAGACAGTCCTCAGCCGTCATGTGGGTGCTGGGGATTGAACCCGGGTCCCCTGCAAGAGCAGTCGGCACTCCCAACCGCTAGGCCATCTCTCCAGCCCCTTATAGCTAACTTTTAAAAAATAAGTACGAGTATCCTGTAAAATAACAATTAAAAAGTAAATATAGGGGGCTGGAGAGATGGCCTAGCGGTTAAGGGCACCAATTGCTCTCGCAGAGGACCCGGGTTCGATCCCCAGCACCCACATGGTGGCCGAGAACCGTCTGAAACTCTAATTCCAGGAGAATCCAGTTCCAGGGGAATCCGAGACCCTCTTCTGACCTCCGCGGCATTGCACGACACGGGTGCACAGACCTGCATGCAGACAGTACATTCATACACATACAGAAATAAATAAAAATAATTAAAAAAAAAAAGTAAATATAGTGCCAGATATGACAGCTCACGCCTGTAATAATCTCAGCACTTAAGAAGCTGTGGCAAGAACATTATGTTGAGTTCCAAATGAGCAAAAGTATAGTATAATAGAGGCTGGAGAGCTGGCTCAGTAGTTAAGAGCACCAGCTGCTCCTACAGAGGACCTGGGTTTGATTCCAGCACCCACATGGTGACTAACAGCCTCCAGTTCCAGGAGAATCCAACACCACCTTCTCATTCCTCAGGAGCTGCACAACATGGGTGCACTTACATGCAGGCAGTACACATATACACATAAAATAAAAATCATAAATAATAAATTTAAAAAGAGTATAGTATAAGCACAAACACCAGGAACAGGTATTTATTTTTGAGTACTATATATAATCATGAGTTTTACTTTTTTTTTTCCTTGGGTGTGCATGTGTGTGTATGTGTGAGTGGTGTATGCACACTTTTGTATGTGGGTACAAACACCCACGAACACACATGCAAAGGCAGAGGATGACATCATTTTTCGTCTTTTATCTCTTTCCACCTTATTCCTTCCAAGCAAGGTCTCTGTTATACCTGGAGCTCACTGCTCTTTTGGCTAGGCTGGCACCCGGCAAGCTCTAGCAATCTTCCTGTTTATCTGGTGTGCTAGAGCCATAGGTATACACACAGCTATGCCCAGCTTTTCATATGGGTGTAAGGGATCCATACTTGGATCCTCAGGCCTGCACAGCAAGAGTTGTTTTGGTTTTTTTTTTTTTTTGTCTTTTCGAGACAGGGTCTCCCTGTAGCCTCAGCTGTCCTGGAACTCACTCTGTAGACCAGGCTGTCCTTGAACTCGCAAAGATCCACCTGCCTCTGCCTCCCAAGTGCTAGGATTAAAGGCATGTACCACCATACCCAGCACAGCAAGAGTTCTTATCCACTGAGATATCTCCTCAACCTGAATTAGCTTTTATGTGCCAGCAACATAGTTTTGGTTATACTAGCATTACCACAAACAAATGAGTAGTGTTGTCCATAGTGTTACAACAGCTATGAACAGGTCTTTAGTGCTAAGGATTCTTTTAGTTCCATTATAATTTTATGAGCCCTCCATAAGTTGATTATATATTTGGCCCATCATGACCAAAAGATAGTTATGTGGTACATGACTGTATATCCCTAATCTGTTGCTATAGTTTGTGATCTTTTTCTGTTAGATTTTTATTTTTCCAAATTAAAAAAATATTATTTAAGAAGTTACTGAAATATAATTCACATACCATAGTGTTCAGCCATTTAAAACATACAGTTTAGTGCCTTTGAGTGTCACTATTCATTGTTATGTATACTTCTACCATCTAATTTTAGAACTTTTCCATAACCCTGGAAGGAAACTCCATACCCAATTAGCAGTCACTCTAGATGACCGTGACTCTATGGAGTCTCCATAGATTTGCCTGTTTTGGGCACTTGATATAAGAAAAGATTTATATTGGGTGGAGAGATGACTCAGCGGTTAAGAGCACCAACTGTTCTTGCAGAGGACCCAGGTTTGATTCCCAACACCAACATGGTGGCTAAGAACAGTCTTTGAGCCGGGTATGGTGGTGCACACCTTTAATCCCATCACTCAGGAGGCAGAGACAGGTGGATCTCTGCGAGTTCAAGGCCAGCCTGGTCTACAGAGTGAGTTCCAGGCCAGCTGGGGCTATAGGGAGACCCTGTCTCAAAAAAAAGATAAAACCAAAAGCAGCCCGGCCTACAAAGTGAAAGAAAGACTGTCAAATAAATAAAAAAAAATTTATATTTGATATTCCTGACCATGTTATTTAATATAAATGGAGTCCTACAGAATAGGCCTTTCGTTACTAGCTTTGCCTTGGTGACAGTGAAGTCATACAGTGCTTTCATTGTCACAGTACTGTTTTTAAACATTCAGTCCTCATAACAATTTTATGAAATAGTGTTTTGTTTTGGTTTAGTTTGAGACAAGGATGTTTTGTGTGTGTGTGTGTGTGTGTGTGTGTGTGTGTGTGTGTGTGTGTGTGTCTGATCCCCTGCAATTGGAGTTATGGATGGTTGTTAGCTGTCATGTAGGTGCTGAGAATTGAATCCAGGTCCTCTGCAAGAGCAGCCAGTGCTGTTAACCACTGAGCCATCTCTCCAGCCCCAAGGTCTTATTATGTACCCCGGGCTGACCTTGAACTCTGGATCTTGCTGCCTCAGCTTCCCAGGAATGCTGGGATTACAGGTATTCACCATCATGCCTGGCTGTTGTTATCACCATTTTATATGTAAGGAAACTGAAGCAGAGTGAAGTTAAATATCAACAGTAAGAAGATGGGGTTTCAAAGTAGACAGACCTTGGATCCAAGCTCTGTTGGCTTATGAAATATCAATTACTTCCTTCAGCATTTCACATAGGCTGTTAAATGAGGACAAGAGTGAAGTCAGTGAAGTTCAATAAGAGAGAAAGGGAAAAGCCTCAAATTCAAGTGTTCAGTAAATTGTAATGGCCATTAGCAGGTAGAAGACCTGGCTTATTTGGCATTGTTGACCTAGCTTCTTATAATATTTAGGTGTACCTGAGATACTGGGCTTCTCCCACCCCCATTAATTCATGCATTCTGAAATATGCTCTTTTAAAATGTCTAATTTGGGCCTGGAGAGATGGCTCAGCAGTTAAGAGCACTGGCTACTATTGAAGAATATCTGAATTCAGTTCCCAGCACCCACATGGTGGCTAACTGTCCATAACTCCAGTTCAGGAGATCTGACACCCTCTTCTGACCTCTACAGGCATGGCATGACACAGGTGCACTTACACATCTGCAGGCAATATACCCATACACATAAAATAAAAATAATAGAGTATTAAAAAAACAAAATGTAGTATTCAGGGGGACTGGAGAGATGTTTCAGTGGTTAAGAGCACTCTTTGCTCTTACAGAGGACCTGGATTCAGTTCCCAGCACCCACATGGCAACTCACAACCATCTGTAACTCCAGTTCCAGGGCATTGAGGAGCCAGGCACACAAGTGGTGCACATACATACATGCATGCAAAATGTTCATACACATAAAATAGAAAAATGTATAATTCAGTGGCTTTTAATATATTTACAAAGTTGTATAACCATCATCATTGTCTTAATACTGGAACATATACACCCAAAGAACTCAGTACCCCTTAGCAAAATCACTCCCATTTCTCTTGCCTTGACCCCTAATAATCACTGTTACTATAGATCTGTCTATTGGGGACTTTTTTATAAACAGAATCTCTGGAAGAGATGGTGGATCACAATATAGTCCTAGCACTTGGGAGGCTGAGGTAGGATATTTTCAAGTTCAATGGCACCTTTGATAATAGTGAGTTCTAGGTCAGTATGGGTTATTGAATAAAACCCTGTCTCAAAACAAACCACAAGGTCGGTTGTGGTAGTGCATATTATTAATCCCAACATTCAGGAGGCAAAGGTAGGTAGATCTCTGTGAATCTGAGGCCAGCCTCATCTTCAGAGCTAGTTCCAGGCCAGCCAGGGCTACATAGTAAGACCCTGAACCAAAAATAAATAAATAAAATAACCACAGAATGCTCCTGTTCACATTGGTATATACAATTTTTTTTTTCTTTTCAAGACAGGGTCTCCCTGTAGCCCCAGCTGGCCTAGAACTCCCTCTGTAGACCAGGCTAGCCTTGAACTCTCAAAGATCCGCCTGCCTCTGCCTCCCAAGTGCTAGGATTAAAGGCGTGCGCCACCATGCCTGGCTTGGTGTATACATTTTTATTTATTTATTTTTTTTGGTCTTTTTGAGACAGGGTCTCCCTGTAGCCCCAGCTGTCCTGGAACTCACTCTGTAGACCAGGCTGGCCTTGAACTAACAAAGATCCGCCTGCCTCTGCCTCCCAAGTGCTAGGATTAAAGGCGTGTGCCACCACACCCTGCTTGGTGTATACATTTTTTTAAAATATTTTTATTACATTTATTTTTATGTATATTTGTGAGTGTGTGTATATAGTCTGTGTGAACATGAGCTTGCCACAGAGCACATGTGGAGATCAGAGAACAACTTAGGAAGTTGATTCTATCCTTCCACTATGGGAATCCTGGGACATGAACTCAAGTCATCAGGCGTAGTGGCAAGTACCTTTACCAGCTGATCCATTTCACCAGCTTTGGTGTACAAATTTTTATGAAAAATCTGTTTTCAATTCTTTTGGATAAATACCTAGAGTCAGAACTCCTGATTCATATGGTAATTCTATTTAACAGTTTTTGTTATTTTGGAAAGGTCTCAAGCCTAGACTTAGTATGTACATATATGAATTCACTATGCAGCTGAGGCTGACCCTCCTGCCTCCACCTCTAAGTGCGGGGATTACTGATGGGCACCGCCACTCCTGGCCACTCATGTTTAACTTTTTGAGAACTATCAAATAGTTTGCCAAAGCATGTCCACCATTTTACATCTGCATCAGCAGCATGTGAACATTCCAGTTTCTCATCCCTAACATAATTGTTACTGCTTGTCTTGTTTTAGCCCTCTAAGGGGTGTGGAGTGGTAGCTCACCATGGGTTTTTGTTTGTCTTATTCTTTTCAGGGTCTCATATAGGCCAGGGTAGCAAAGGACTTGCTATATAGCTGAGGCTGGCCTTGAACCCCTGATCTCCCAAGTACTAGCATGTGCCACTATGCCTGGCTTACTGAGGTTCTGTTTTATATTTCCCTAATGTTCATTGATGTTGAGTGTGACATGCCAGCTGGCAGGTTTGACCACTCCTGTGTCTGAGCTTATGTTTCCTCTAGAAAGTCTCTCCAGGCTTCTGTTAACCTCCTGGCTAGCTTTCCTGACATTTTGGCTTCTTGGAGACTGATTGGTACTCCTTTGTAGAATGATGGAGGAGAGGCCTTTGGGCAAGTTGACAGCTGAGTGGGAATCAGTGTGTCCAGGATTCAAGGTACATGTTCTTCCTGCCAGCAAGTATGATGTTACTGAAGCCTATATAGCCATTGCATTGGCTTGCTAGGCTATGCCCTGGATACCAAAATGAGATCACAACCTGGAAACTGTCATGAGAGCCCAACCTATCTGTCCTTCTGCAACAAGACAAACAAACCCCTTCTCCCCCAATCTAACAAATGGAGGAGAATCTTTAACTCATTCCTTTCAAAATTCCTGTAGGATGGGCAGGTAAAGTGCCTGCCATGCAAGCACGAGAACCTGAGTTTGGATCCTCAGTCCTCATGTAAAATGCTGACCATGAGCTGGGTGTGGTGGCGCATACCTTTAATCCCTGTGCTTGGGAGGCAGGGGCAGGTGATGTCTGTGAGATTTAGGCTAGTCTGGTCTGCAGGGTGAGTTCCAGACCATGGAGCTACGGAAGACCCCGTCTCAAAAGAAAAACAACCTGGGGCTGCCAGGGTACATCTGTCACCCCACCAGTGGGGGCCAGGAGGTCTTAGACAGGCAGATCCCTGAAGCTCAGCGACCAGCCAGCCTAGTCCAGTCTGTGAGCTCCAGGTTCAGTGAGACATCCTGTCTCAGAAAAAATAAGGTAGAGAGGTGACTGAGGAAGACACCCAGTATCAATCTCTGTCTATATATTCATACAACACACACAAATACATGGATGCACACAGGCATACACAAATTCCTTTAGGAAGAAATTCCACTGGCCCTGTTTACCGCCAGCCAGTATTTTAGAGCCTTCTATGTTTGGAAAATTCTTTGCTCTAACCCAGATCCCACCTTCTGTAGCACGTGGCACTTTGCTTTTGTGTTTCCTCTGAGAAGACATGGGAGACAGCTGCATTCTTGGAGCAGTTCCATTCTCTGGTCAGACAAATACTGTTTGGCAGGAGAAACCCTCATTTGAAGAGGTCCAGACCAAGCCAGGCCCCTGCAGGAGACTTTAAAGACAGAATGACCTTGTCATTTGGCTATTGCCTGGGCATTCTACTTTGAAAAAGAAACCTTCTGACAGGCCCAGGTCATGTGTTTATCCTAAGGCTGGGCAATTCCTAACTCATGTTTCAGAGTATGGAGCTTGTGTCCAGCCAGCCTGGTGGGTGGTAATCAAACACAGGTGGAGACCATCTGGCTGGGTCTGTCCCTCTTTCCCAGCCAAGTGAGGGCTGGTCTGCCCACCACAGAGCTGGCCCAGAAAGCACCCTGTATGGAGACAGATGGTGTGCACATGTGTGTGTGTGTGTGTGTGTGTGAACGCACACCCATACATGTGTGTGCATACAGCTTTCCTCAGTGAGGAGATGTGTTGGGGGCAAACAATTCAGTGGCTTTCTCTGCATCCATGGGCTCTTGTGCAGCCCATGATGCACATGTTCCTTTTAGTCTGTTTCTCAATTTTTTTTGTGGTTAGAAATCATGTATTTTCCTTGGACCAGGATGAAAGTTCTGGAGTAATAGCCTAATGTGCTTTACAAAGCTGTCTCTAATTGGTGGCTGCTTGAAATCTTCCTTTTGCCCTAGTGACCCATCTCCTTTGCAGAGTTTTAAAGGAAATCTTGTATTACCCTGGGTTTTCACACTCTTCCAACTCAAGCTGAGTGAATTCATCAAAGAAACAAAACAGTAAATAGTGTAAATAGTGTCACTTCAAGAATCTTCTAGCCCAGTCTCCAAAAATCCACGTGTGTACCATCTAAATGGATTCTGCTTCCCATATTGTTAGATAATGGGGGAAATGCAAACCACATGCACTTCCTTAAAACACAGTTGGATTAAACCATGATGAACTCTAAAGATTCCTTTTCAGTTCCCTCCATGTTGCATGTGAGCTGGGCCTACCCAAGGGCACATAGTCAAGGCTAGGACTGATGTTAGTTTCTGAGACTTCTGACTCTTTGTATCTAGTCTCACAGGCTAGCCTCTTGTGGGTAATGATGATGAAGTAAACATGCCAGAGTTGGCCATTGATGTGCCTCAGTTCTTGAGAATTCTCCCCTCTGATTACTTGTTCTGGAAGCATGAAGGTGTTGGCTGTCATCTTACTTTATGGCTTGTGTTTGTATGCTGGAGGATTTACATGTGTATAATCATTGTGGTTCATGTTCGTACAAGATATAATTACTGAAAATTACATGAGGAACATATTTTAACCTCTAACCCTTCTAATATTAGCAAGTTTTGTGGTGCTCTTGGGAACTCCTTTCTGGCTGATGGCTCCCTCATCTGAGGAGGTGTGACACCCACCAACCAGTTCCTGCTGTCCCACCCGTATTGCTGCCCTGTCTGGTAGAGGTACCTCTCAGGGACTTTCCTAAGACTCCTGAGCACTTCCTGGAAGAACGAGGCAGGCATTCTGACCTCACTATTATGGCCACCCTGAGGAGTGTGGCTACAGAAGTGATTATCCTTCCCATCCTGAGTCAGTGTACTTCTTGTGTTCTAGTGACTGAGGTGTACTCATGGAGTGCCAGGGTTAGGGGAGAGTGGTGCTCATTAACGTGTGCATTGGGTGCTGTGTTTTAGGAAGAGAGTGGGCTCAGCCAGTATTTGCAATCTGCCTTAGGACCTGTCCACATAAGCTGACTTGGAGGCTAGCCAGTGTAGCTCAGGTTTGTAGCTTGTGGGTGGAAGGGAAGAAGGCCTCGTCCTAACAGAACACACAGTCTTATTGGTGGATGATGGGACATGAATCCCTAGCAAATTCAGTGGATAAGTGAGGAACTCATTAAAGATTTTTGGGGCTGGAGAGATGGCTCAGTGTTTAAGAGCGCTGACTCCTCTTGCAGAGGACCCGGATTAGATTCCCAGCACCCACATGGCAGCTAAGAACCATCTTTAACTCCAGTTCCAGGGGAATCTGATGCCCTCTCCTCGGCATTGCATGACACAGGTGCACCAACCTACATGCAGACAGTACACTCATACACATAAAAAAAATTTTTTTAAAAAGGGCTGGAGAGATGGCCTAGTGGTTAAGAGCACCGACTGCTCTTGCAGAGGACCCAGCACCCACATGGCAGCTGAGAACCGTCTGTAAGTCCAATTCCAGGAGAACTCCAGTTCCAGGGGAATTCGACACCCTCTTCTGTCCTCCACAGCATTCCATGACACGGGTGCACAAACCTACATGCAGACAGTACATTCATACACATAAATAAATAAATAAATAAATAAATAAATAAATAAATAAATTTTTTTAAAAAAAAAAAAAAAAAAAAAAAAAAAAGATTTTCAATAATGGTACCTCATACAGAAAGGAACATTTTAGAACCACAAAATCTGGAACTTCTAACTCAGAGTCAGCAGAGTTTGGCTGAGCTAAGGTCATACAAATATCCTTAGTGTACATGAGGGTGAAGCAAGAGCATAGCCTCCCTCAGGCTTTGTGGGTCCTCCCCCTCTGTTAGCATCCTTGGAAATTCCCCTAAATAGATTTGTATGTGGGGCCTACCACACAAAGTCTTTGTAAAACAATGTTTTTACCAAGATAGTTGAACTGACAACATTTGCTTTTTATTCCTTTCAGGTTTACTGGAACAGACGGGCCTAGTGGTTTTGGCTTTGAGTTGACATTTCGTCTAAAGAGAGAAACTGGAGAGTCCGCCCCACCCACATGGCCAGCAGAGCTGATGCAGGGCCTGGCCCGATATGTGTTCCAGTCAGGTAATAGCCCAGAAGCTGGCTGGTGTGCTGGTCCTGTGGACATGAGCATGCTTGGTTTTGGGAATTTACAGATATATTTTGATATTTGCCAGGCCCTTTCTGTTTGGAAAGCTACACAGAGAGAGGTTGTCACTCACTCTCCTGATACCCTGAACACTTGTTCATGACTAGCCTAATCCCTGCTTCCAGTGGCCTGGCTGTCTCTGTGTTTCTGAGGCCTCACAAACAGAAGCTATTCTTGGCTCAGGCTGGGATAACAGTAGGATTGGGGTACTGGAGAAAATTGTCAGAAGCCTGTTCCTTCCCTCACAGGGTAGAGGCTATGCTAAAATCAGAACTGATGTTTGAACTGATGATGAATAAATCATTATTCTGAATTTCTGTATGTGTGGCAGTACAAAATATGAAACATCAGCTAAGTAGTGCTTTTCCATAAAAGGTTGAGCCTGAATCTAACCATGAACAACCAGCCAGCCATGGCTGTATTGTGGGACATTTTACAATACAGCTAACAAGATTCCTCTACCTACAACTGTCCTAGATTAAAGGAAACGTGGTGGTTTAAATGCACTGTGTGAGGGGTGGAGAGATGACTCAGTGGTTAGGAGTACTGGCTGCTCTTTCGGAGGATGTGGATTCAGTTTACAGCACCCGCATGGCAGCTAATAACTGTCCAATTCCAAGAAATCTGATGTCTGCTTCTGGCCTCTCTGGGTACTCCATGCACATGGTACACTTACATACATGCAGGCAAAACATTCATACCTGAAAAAAAAAAAAGGTAATTTGTAGACAGCTGGGAAAATGTGAATGGGAAAATGTGAATGTAGACCATATGTTAAATAATAGCATTATACTACTATGAAGTTCCTTGGGTGTGATTTGGGTATATGATTATACAGGACAGTATCTTTGTTCTTGGGTGACAAAGGGTGAAATTTTATGGATAATATGACTTGATTACATCTGCAATGTAATTGTTAAATGGTTCGGCAAAAAAGTAAACTATGTAGGGAGAAAGAAAACATGTGGCACTGTTATCAGCTGGTGAGTCAAGTGGAAGGGATTTACATATTCATCATACTCTCCTTCTAAGTCTGTAGGATTGGAAATACACTACAAGTTGGGACTGTTTCTTGAGTGTTTGTTGGTGAGCACATGCTCTCCAGTCCCTTCTGCACTGGAGGCCCCTCTTATAGGATCTCCAGTCCAACCCCTGTTGGTTATGCCTGCAGACCCCAGTAAACACTTCAGAAAACATAGTCAGCCTATGTTCTTCAAAGTACTTCACCTTCTGTTTTATACATTTTCTATGATATCAGGTCAGCTTGGGCTATATAGCGAGACCGTGCCTTAAAAATAAATAAGTAGGCCTGGCATGGTGGTGCATGCCTTTAATCCCAGCACTCAGGAGGCAGAGGCAGGCGGATCTCTGTGAGTTCAAGGCCAACCTGGACTACAGAGTGAGCTCCAGGCCAGCTGGGACTAAAAGGGAGACCCTGTCTCAAAAATACCATAAATTAAATAAATAAATAAATAAATAAATAAATAAATGGGCTGGAGAGATGGTTCAGTGGTTAAAATCACTAGCTGCTCTTTCAGAGGACTTGGGTTCAGTTCCCAGCCCCATATGATGGCTAAAAACCAGTTCCAGGGGATCCAGCACCCTCTTCTGGCTTCTGCCAGCACTGCACACATGTGGTACCCTTAATATACATGCAGATAAAACACTCATGCACATAAAATAAAAATAAGTAAATCAAAACTAAATGTTAGAAAGAGAAAGTCAGCTGGGTGTGGTGGCGCACGCCTTTAATCCTAGCACTTGGGAGGCAGAGGCAGGTGGATCTCTGTGAGTTCAAGGCCAGCCTGGTTTACAGAGTGAGTTCCAGGACAGCTGGGGCTACAGGGAGAACCTGTCTTGAAAAGACCAAAAAATAAATAAATTAAATAAATAAATAGGGGCTGGAGAGATGGTTCAGCGGTTGAGTACTGGCTGCTTTTGCAGAGGACCTGGGTTCCATTCCTAGCACTTGCACAACCATCTGTAACACCAGTTCCAGGGGATCCAATGCCCTCTTCTGACCTCCACAGGCACTGCACAACACAGCTGCACCTATATACATGCAGGCAATACACTCATACACATAAAAAAGTACTAAATAAAGTATTTTTTATTTATTTATTTTTTTTAATTTTATTTATTTCTGTGTGTGTATGAATGTACTGTCTGCATGCAAGTCTGTGCACCCGTGTCGTGCAATGCTGCGGAGGTCAGAAGAGGGTGTTGGATTCCCCTGGAACTGGAGTTCTCCTGGAATTGGAGTTTCAGACGGTTCTCGGCTGCCATGTGGGTGCTGGGGATCGAACCTGGGTCCTCTGTAAGAGCGGTTGGCGCTCTTAACTGCTAGGCCATCTCTCCAGCCCAATAAAGTATTTTTAAAAATCTCTCTATGTAGTTTAGGCTGGCCTTGACCTCAGCATCCTCTGCCTTAGTGTCTTGAGTGCTACATACAATATTACAGGCATGTGCCACTATGCCCAGTTTTACTTCTGTTCTTTTTCTTTTTCATACTGGGGATAGAACACAGGATTTTATCTGCCTTATAGTTGCAGAAGACAACACAGAAGGTTAGTAGCACATTTAAGATCATACATTCAGTAGGTGCAAAAGCAGAATCTGAACCCAGGAGATATTGCTCTTTTTTTTTTTTTTTCACATAAATGTCTTTATTTCTTTTCCAAATATGACCCATGTTCCCCTCATTCCCCCACCCCACCAGAGCTCGTGCATTCGCCAAACATGTTTCCATCTCTTAGTCTTTCTCAATATTTTCCTCTGGGAAGTTGACTGTTTTTTAAGCGAAGTTCACTGTTTCAGTCAGTTCTTTGTTTGTTTGCTTTTTGTTTTTGTTGTTGTTGTTTCCAAAATGCATTATGCCCAACTGCTTTGTACAAAAGCTCAGGGGGCCCTACACAAGAAATACTTACAACTGGGTAATTGCAACTAGCATCCACAGAGGTGCATACCATGCATCGTTTGTTTTTCTGGGACTGTGTTACTTCACCAGCATGATGTCCTCTGAGCCCAGCCATTTTCCTGCAAAGCTGTGATGTCATCTTTCTTTACTGATGCATAGAATTCCATTGTGTAGATGTACCACATTTTCTCATCTACTCGTCAGTTGAGGGGCATTTAGGTTGGTTCCAGCTCCTTGCTATTGTGAAGAGAGCTGCATAAACATGGCCGTGCATGTATCTCTGCGTGGGGCGTAAGTCTTGAGGGTACATGCCCAGGAGTGGTATGGCTGGGTTGGGTGCAAGTTTCTCCAGTCTTCCAAGGTTCTCCACACTGCTTTCCATAGTGGCTGTACACAGTTTACATTCCCACCAGCATAGTGGATGAGTGTTCCCCTTTCCCCACTAACCCTCCAGCACTTGGTATCATTTGTTTTCTTTGATCCTAGCCAGTCTTATTGGAGAGTAAGATGATATTCTTAAAGTGGTTTTCATTTGCATTTCCGTAATATTAGTGATGTTGAGGCAGTTCTTGAGGTGTTTTCTCAGACATCCTAATCCTCGCTTGTGAAGCTCTGTTCAGTTTTTGCTCCTCTATTGAGCGGGTCATTTGTTTTCTTCTATTCTTTGGTTTTTTGAGTAGTTTATATATTTCTGGAAATCAATGCTCTGTCAGATGATCCATGCAGTGAAGGTTTCCTCCCATTCTGTGGGATTTCTCTTCACTTCCTTTGATTGTTTCTTTTGATGTACAGAAGCTTTTAGTTTGATTGATGTAGGTCCCATTTGTCAATTGTCGACCCTTAATTCTTGTGCAGCTGCTGTCTGATTAGGAAGTCTTTTCCTACGGCCTATGTCTTGTAGTCTGTGCCAACTTTTCTTCTATCATCTTCAGAGTTTGGGGTTTTAGATCACTGGAGTTTAACTTTTGTGTTTGACTTTACAGGGTGAGAGGTAGGGTTTAATTTCATTCTTCTAAAGTGTGATGATCCAGTTTTGCCAACACCACTTGCTGAGATGCTGTCTTTTCTCTCCATTTTGGCTTCTTGGCCCCCATTGTCAAATATGAGATGGCTGATAATTGTATGTGTGCTCCGAATTTGGATCTTCGGTTTTGTTCCATTGGTCAAACAGGTTTTTGTGCAGTCCAGGCTGTTTTTTATGACTATAGCCCTGTAGTATAGTTTAAAATCTGGTATGAGATCCCTCCTTGGTAGTTCTTTTCACTCAGATCGGATTGATTTAGCTATTCGGGTCTTTTGTTTTTCCAAATGAATTTAAGAACTTTTTGTTTCCAAGCCTGTGAAGAAACTCTTGGGATTTTGATTGGAATTGCTTAATCTATACAAGAGTTTTGGTAAAAATGGAATTTTACAATGTTAATTTTCCCAATCCATGAGCATGGGGAGGTTTTTCCATCTTCTGAGGTCTTCTTCCATTTCTTTCTTACGGGTTTAAAATTTTTGTTGTAGAGGTCTTTGGTATCTTTGGTTAGGTTTGTTCCTAGGTATCTTTATTGTTTTTGAGCTATTGTGAGTGGGAAGGTTCTTTTTGAATTCTTTCTTCCAGTTGCTTGTTGTTGGTGTAAAGAAAGGCCATTGATTTTCTAAGGTTAATTTTGTATCCTGCCACTTTGCTGAACTGTTCTTGTTAATCGTTTCTAGGAGTTTCTGGTGGAGTGTTTTTTGCATCCCTTAAGTAACAATCATTCATCAGCAAATAGGGATAGTTTGACTTCCTCTTTTCCAATTAGTACTCTTTAATATCCTTTTCTTCCTTATTGCTCTAGCAAGTGTTTCAGCACTATGTTGAAGAGGAGTGGTGATTAGGGGGCAGCCTTGCCGGGTTCCTACCTTTAAAGGGAATGTTTCTGTCATTTCCCATTTAGGATGTATTGGCTGTGGGTTTCCTGTATTGGCTTGATTAATTGAGGAATGATCCCTCCAATCCAATCCTTCTAGGACTTTAAGCATGAAGGGATGCCTGGATTTTGTCAAAGGCTTTTTCAGCATCAATTGAGATTTGGTGTGGTTTTTGTCTTTGATTCCTGTTTATGTGTTTTGATGTTTATTGATTTTCGTATGTTGAACCATCCCTGCATCCTGGTATGAATCCAACTTGGTCATGATGGTGATCTTCTTGATGTGGTCTGTAGGCGATTTGCCAGTATTCTGTTTAGAATTTTGGCATCTGTGTTCATGAGGGAGATGGGTCTATAATTCTCCTTTTTAGTTGGATCTTTGCCGGTTTTTTGTAATAGAGTGATGTTGGCTTCGTTACGAAGAATTTGGGAGAATTCTCTGATTGTATACTTCTAACAGTTTCAGAAATAATGGTTTTAGGTCTTTTTGAAATGTTTTATAGAATTCTGCTGTGAAACCGTCTGGGCCTGGCTTTTTTTAGTTGGGAGGCTTCTTACTAAATCCTCTATTTCTTCATATGTTATGGGTCTGTTAAGCTGCTGGTCTCCTCTTGGCCAGCTTTGGTGATTCCCAGGATTTCAGATTATCATCCATTTTTCTTAGATTTTCAAACTTGGTAGAATATAGGTTCTTGTAATATTCCCATTATATTTTCTGATCTCTTGTTCCGTTGTGATTTCCTTTGGATTTGTTGATACTCTTCAGTCGATGTTACTATGTTATCATATTTCAGCATGTGTATGTGTGCATTGTGCATTCCATGGATAGGCCGGCTTTGGGAGTTTCCTTCAGCCTTTGGGGTCCTGGTGGATGGTCCCGGGTCCTCTGTACACTAAGCGCCACCGTGCCATCTCTCAGCCCAAGGTCTGTCTATCTTGTTTATTCTTTCAAAGAAACAACTTTTGGGCTTCATTGAATTTTTTTTGTATGTTTCTTTTTTCTATTTCATTGATTTCTGCTCTGATTTTTGTTATTTCTTCCTGTCTTTGTCGTTTAGGGTTCATCTGTTGTTGCCTCTCAATGCTTTTAGCTGTAGTGTTAGATCATTCCTTTGGCTCTTTCTGTTTTTCTATGTAGGCACCCAGGGCATAAAACTTCCCTCTGAGGACTGCTTTAATATCCCAAAGGTTTTGTTGTTGTTTGTATTGTCATTGTCATTCAGTTCCAGGAATGTTTTTATTTCTTTCGTTATCTCTCCTTGACCCATTTTATTATTCAAGAGTGTGTTGTTTAGTCTCCATGTGTTCTTGTGCAGGAGGGCTTGTCCTGGTGTTGATGTTGAGCTTCATTGCACTGTGGTCTGACAGGAGCATGCATGAAATTATTTTCAATCTTTTTGGATTTGTAGAGGTTTCTTCTGGTCCCATGATTTCCCTAGTGGTCGATTTTGAGAATGTTCCGTTGGGTGCTGAGTAGAAAGTGTATTCTCTGGTTTTAGGATTGGAGGATGTTTTGGGTAGAGTCTATGAGGTCCATTTGGTGTATCATGTCGTTCAGTTCAGATGTTCTCTCCGTTATTATTCTTTGTCTTGTGACCTATCCAAAGGACTCAGTGGGGTATTGAAGTCCCACTATAGTGTCTGGGTTAGTCTGTGACTTGTGGTCCGGAGAATTGTCTTTATAAAGTTTGGTGCACCAGAATTTGGTGGCATATATGTTCATATTGTGAAATCTTTTGGTGGATTGTTCCTTTGCATGAAAATGTAAGGCCTCTTTGTCTCTTCTGATTTCTTTTACTTTGAAGTCTATTTTTTTCGAATTAAAATAGCAACACCTGCTTTTTTTTTTGGTCCATTTGCTTGGAATTTTTTCCATCCCTTCACTTTAAGTGTGTGCCTTGTCCTTTAAGGTAAGTGTGTGTTTCTTGTGTACAGCATATAGTGGGTTCTTTTTCCTAATCCAGTCTCCCAGTCTATTGTCTTTTGATTGGGGAATTTAGTCCATTAATATTTAAGGTTATGACTGATAGGTTTGTGTTGCTTCCTTTTGCTTATTATCCATCTGCGGTTTGATTTAGGTTTCTACTTCTGCAGTTATGCTTTTATTTGATTTTCTCTTTTAGGTGCCTGGGGTTGGTTGCTCCTTTCTTCTGTTCTTTGAATTGCTTCAAGTATTCTCTGAAAGGTTTGGTTTTCCGGGACATTAGTCTTTCAAGTTGTTATGTCATGGAAGATTTTCCTCTCTCCTTCCACTATGATTGACATTTTTTGCTGGGTATGAAACCTGGGCTGGCATCCATTGTCCTTAACACTGGGAATGCTTTGCTCCAGGTTCTTCTTGCCTTTCATCGTTTGCCGTGAGAGTCCGTTGTTATTCTTATAGGTTTTCCCCTTATAGGTCAATTGTTGTTTTTCTCTTGTCGCTTTAAGAATTTTTTTCTTTGTTTTGGGGTGTTGTCTAGCATTTTAACTATGATGTGCGTGGAGAATTTCTTTTCTGATCTTTTCTGTTTGGAGTTCGTGTTTGCTTCTTGTATTGGTATTGGTTTTGTCCTTTTTTAGTTTGGGGAAGTTTTCATTCTATTATTCTGTTGGAAAGATCTGATCAATACCTTTCTCTTGGATTCTTCTCCTTCTCTATTACTATGATGCAGAAGAGTTTGATCTTTTCCTAATATCCCACGACATTCCTGGTTGTCCACTCTTTGTTTGTTTTTGTTTTTTTTTTAAATTTTTACTAATCTTTCTTGAGGTTTTTAGTTTTGTCTCTGTGTTTATCCTCCAGGTCTGATAAGTATTGTGCTCCTCCAAGTCGGGAGGGTTTACTTTCCTGTAATGGATGAGTGTTTGATTTCCTTTTTCCTTTCCTCTTCGCATGATTTTAGTGTTTCTATTTCTTTTTGCAGCTTCTTCGATCTCTTTTTGTAGCTCTTTGGTTGCTGGTTGTTTCTTTTTCGTTTTTCAGCATGGGATCTTTTCAGTGTTTCTACTTCCTTCAGGAGCTGTCATTCCTCTTTCCTCGGTCCTCATTCTCTTTTCTAGTCTTTAATTTGTTCTTTATGCATCGTGTAGTTCTTTAAGTATGTTCCCAATTGTGTTGTCTGATGTCTGTGTCCCCGGGGCATCCCCGGAGGGATCCACTGCGGGAGTCACATAGGGTTAGGGTAAAGCTTGGACGTGGGATTATCCACCCTTTCCAGTGTATTTCTTCTTGCGTGATCCCTGGCAAATGGGCTTTCCCCTTGCCTGTATTCCATTTGTGAAGTCCTAAATGCCTCTTTACTGTGTTGAAAGCGCGTGCGTTGCTTGCTCCTTTCAGATCCTTTTCTGTAATCTCAGTTGGGGGTGGGGGGGACGGCACCTGCCTCCTTCCTGCCGCTGGCGCTCAGGAATCTCAAATCTCAAGAGTCACACAGCGTGCCTTCGATACCGGTCTGGGGGGCTGGACGAGATAGCCTAGCGGTTAAGAGCACCGACGCTCTTGCAGAGGACCCCGGGTGTCGATCCCCTAGCACCCACATGGTGCCTAAGAACCGTCTGTAACTCCAATTCCAGGCGAACTCCAGTTCCAGGGGGGAATCTGAAGACCCCTTCTTCTGACCTCCCGCGGCATGCCACGACACGGGTTGCACAGACCGCATGCAGACAGTACATTCATACAACTACGAAGAAGAAAAAAAAAAAAAACACACCCCCAAACAAAAAACAAGAACAAAGCCAAAACACATACCGGCTGGGAGGATAACTCCGCCCCCACAGCCACTAGATCTAATCAAGCCAAAGACCACACCTTTAATCCCAGCTGGGAGGATAACTCCAACCTCACAGCCACAAAGGCCAATCAAACCAAAGACAGCAGGACCAAAGGATCAACAATCAGCTCGCCAAGACACCCAGTTCCTACCTGTCTCCCCCTCTTCCTGCCGCTGGGCTCAGGAGATCTCAAATCCGAGATATTGCTCTTATGCTCACTTTACCATGATGCTGTGTTTCTAGGAGATCAGCAGACATCAAGCTTTACAATGAGAGATTTAAAAATATCCATGTAAAGGTTGCTGCTGGTTCACATGGCTCTCCAATCATGGTACCTCACTCAGTGTTAGACAGCACTAATGCTCAAATCGACAGACATTCTGGAGCTCTTGGGAAACAGAGTAGGGTAAAAGCCATTCATAAAATCTCCTGAATCCTCTTAAATGCATCCTTTAATCTTCTAATGTGTGTGCACGCATACGCATGCACAGATGTACATTTGTGGGCATGCGGCAGTGCATTTATGAGTGCACGTGAATATAGAAATGAGATGACAATCTTGGCTCTGTGTCCTCAGGAACCATCTATCTTGGAATTCTTTTCTTTCTTCCTTCCCTCCTTCCACTTCCTTCCTTCCTTCCTTCTTTCCTTCCTTCCTTCTTTCCTTCCTTCCTTCCTTCCTTCCTTCCTTCCTTTCCTCTTTCTTTTTTTCTTTCTTCCTCCCTCCCTCCCTCCCTCCCTTCCTTCCCTGCCCGCACTATGTAGATCAAGCTGCCTGGAACTTAGAGATCTGTCTGTCTCTGCCTCCTGAGTGCTGGGATTAAAGACTGTCGCCAGGGCTGGAGAGATGGCTCAGCAGTTAAGAGTACTGGCTGCCTTTGCAGAGGACCCAGGTTTGGTTCCCAGCACCCACATGGCATCCAACTACATTTATAACTCCAGTTCCAGAGAGGATCTGCTGCCCTCTTCTGCCCCCCCACCCCCCAGCATGTTTGTGGTACATTTATATATATGCAGGCAAAGCATACATATTAATAATTTTTTTTTTGGTCTTTTTGAGACAGGGTCTCTCTGTAGCCTCAGCTGTCTTGGAACTCACTATGTAGACCAGGCTGGCCTTGAACTCACAGAGTTCTGCCTGCTTTTGCTTCCTGAGTACTTGGATTAAATGTGTGTGCTACCACGCCCAGCTAAAATAATTTTTTAAAGCAGCATGTGCCAACATACTATGCTTATTTCTTTTTGCAAAATTTATTTATTTTTATGTATATTTGTGGGTGCCTGCATGTACGTATGTGTACTACATGTGTGCCTGGTACTACCAGAGACAAAAAGAAGGCATCTAATCCCCTGGAACTAGAGTTACCATAGGTGCTGGGAACCAAATCCAGCCATCTCTCTAGCCCATACCTTGTTTTTTGTTTGTTTGTTTGTTTGTTTTTTGGGGTCTTTTCGAGATAGGGTCTCCCTGCAGCCCCAGCTGTCCTGGAACTCACTCTGTAGACCAGGCTGGCCTTGAACTCATAAAGATCCGCCTGCCTCTGCCTCCCAAGTGCTAGGATAAAAGGTGTGCGCCACCACGCCCAGCGGTCCGTAACTTGTTTTTATGACAGTGTCTCTCATTGGACTGGGGCTCACTGAGTAGGCATAACTGCTTGGCCAGTAAGCACTAGGATCTGACTGTCTCCTTCCCTCCAGCACTGGGGTGACAGATGTGTGCCAAACCCAGCTTTTTCTTTTTCTTTTAATCTTTTTTAATCTTTTTGAGACAGGGTTTACCTATAGCCCCAGCTGTCCTGGAACTCACTAGGTAGACCAGGCTGGTCTTGAACTCACAGAGATCCACCTGCCTCTGCCTCCTGAGTGCTGGGATTAAAAGCATGTACCACCAGGCCTGACCTTCTTTTAACCTTTTATTTGTGAAAACATGTATAAAAAGTGCACACATAACTATAAGGCTTGATGAGTTCCCACAAACTGAGCACACTCACATAGCCAACATCTAAATTAAGAAATAAACTAGTTCTTTAAAAACTTCCTGGGGTTGGAGAGATGGCCTAGCTGTTAAGAGCACCGAATGCTTTTGCAGAGGACCCGGGTTTGATCCCCAGCACCCACATGGCAGCTAAAAACCGTCTTTAACTCCAGTTCCACGGGAATCCGACGCCCTCTTCTGACCTCCGCGGGATTGCACGACATGGGTGCACAAACCTGCATGCAGACAGTACATTCATACACAAACGAAAATAAATAAGATTAAAAAAACACACACACACACAAAAAAAAACTTCCCGGGCTGGAGAGATGGCCTAGGGGTTAAGAGCGCCGACTGCTCTTACAGATAGACCCAGATTCGATCCCCAGCACCCACATGGCGGCTGAGAACCGTCTGTAACTCCAATTCCAGGGGAAAATGACGCCCTCTTCTGACCTCCGCGGCATTGCATGACACAAGTGCACAAACCTACATGCAGACAATACATTCATACAAATAAATAAATAAATAAATAAATAAATAAATAAACAAACAAACAAACAAGCAAACAAACTTCCCATGTGTGCTGTTGAGTCTAGTACCTGCTCCTGTGGATTTCCAACAGCGTCATCCTCTCCTTTCTCTTATTTTACCCATTTTACTCGAGGGTGAGTCCTCAGCACCACGTGTTAAAATTTGTTGCTAATAGGAGACCACACCTCTGCTTGTCTCCCCTGGACTGTCTTCTGCCTACACATGACTGCCAGGTCAAGGAAGGAAGGTAGGTTAATACCAGTGCTCAGGAGGCAGAGGCATGTGGATCTCTGTGAGTTCCAGGCCAGCCAGGGCTACATAATAAGACTCAGTGTCAAAAACCAAAACAGGAAAGGAAAAAAAAAAAATCTAGAGAGATGACTTGGTAGTTAAAAGCACTGGCTGCTCTTGCAGAGGACCTGGGTTTGATTCCCAGCACCCACGTGGCAGCCAATAATTGTCTGTAACCTCAGTTCCAGGGCATCTGATGCCCTCTTCTGGCTTCCACAGGCATTTCACACACATGGTGCATTTATATATTTGCAGGCAAACACTCATCACTCATACACATAAAATAAAAATAAATACGTGATGGGGCTGGAGAGATAGCCTAGCAGTTAAGAGCACCGATGCTCTTACAGAGGACCCGGGTTCGATCCCCAGCACCCACATGGCGGCTAAGAACCATCTGTAACTCCAATTCCAGGAGAATTCCAGTTACAAGGGAATCCGAGACCCTCTTTTGACCTCCTCGGCATTACACAACACAGGCGCACAAACCTACATGCAGACAGTACACTCATACACATACAAAAATAAATAAAATAAAATAAAATAAAATAAAAGACTCAAATAAATAAATAAATAAATGATAGCCGGGAGTGGTGGCGCACGCCTTTAATCCTAGCACTTGGGAGGCAGAGGCAGGCAGATCTTTGTGAGTTCAAGCCCAGCCTGGTCTACAGAGAGAGTTCTAGGACAGCTGGGGCTACAGGCAGACCCTGTCTCAAAAAGACAAAAAAAAATAATAATAAAATAAATAAGTGAGGGGTGGTGGCACATACTTTTAATTCTAGCACTGGGGAGGTAGAGGAAGGCAGATCTCTGTGAGATTAAGACCAGCCTGATCTAAATAGTGAGTTCTAGGCCAGCTGGGGCTACAGGGAGATCTTGTTTAAAAAAAAAATCAATAATAATAATAATGATAATAATACTTTAATTAATTTATTTTAAGAAGTTTTATGCCAGAACATAGGCTGCCAGATTACATAGCTTGGCCCTGCTTGTCACTACCTCCCAAATATTTTGATTAAAGACATGTAATCACATAGCTGGATTTGATCTATATAAAGAGTAATATGGATCAGCAAGTTGGTTTTCAGGGTGGGGTGGGTTTTTGTTTGTCTCATTTTGTTTTACATGGGATTTGTTTGTTTGTCTGCTTGGCACTGCCTTGCTTGTCCTGCATCAGGTGCCTCAGCACCATGACATTTGGTGCCACTCTCTTGGTCTAACATAGAAAATCAGCAATAGTGATACAAATAAAATCACTTGTTTTGAAAATCACATTATTCACAACTAAAAGACCAACTCAGATGTGGGTCCCTTTGTTTTATTTGTTTTATTTTAGTTTTTTTCCCCAGAAAATAGGACAATTTATTAATATAATAATCTACAACTAATAATATATATAATTATCGATTATATAATATATCGGAGATCTTTCTTATTTTTCTTTTTTTTGAGATTTTTTTTTTTTTTTTTGAGATAGGGTCTCCCTGTAGCCCCAGCTGTAGACCAGGCTGGCCTTGAACTCACAAAGATCCTCCTGCCTCTGCCTCCCAAGTGCTAGGATTAAAGGCATACACCGCCACACCCTGCATAGAGTACTTTATTATAAACATTTTCAGAATATAAGCTGATTTTGTATGAAGACTCTGAAACTTTTTTTTTCAATTTATTTTCATATGTTTATGAGTGTACTGTCTGCATGCAGGTTTGTGCACCCGTGTCGTGCAATGCCACAGAGGTCAGAAGAAAGTGTCGGATTCCCCTGGAACTGGAGTTAAAGACGGTTTTCAGCTGCCATGTGGGTGCTGGGGATCGAACCCAGGTCCTCTGCAAGAACAGTCGGTGCTCTTAACCGCTAGGCTATCTCTCCAGCCCCCACTCTGAAACTTTTAAAACTATATGTAAGACAAACTTATCATAAGGCATTTCACTTTTTAATCTAGAAAATACACTTCAAGTTAACACTAACAATGGAAATATAAATTGTTTTATAGAGAACTAGTGAGCATAAAAATATATATGCGAGGGCTGGAGAGATGGCTTAGCGGTTAAGAGTGCTGACTGCTCTTGCAGAGGGCCCGGGTTCGATCCCCAGCACCCACATGGCGGCTGAGAACCATCTTTAACTCCAGTTCCAGGGGAATCCGACACCCTCTTCCGACCTCTGCGGCATTGCATGACACCGGTGCACAAACCTACATGCAGACAGTACATTCATACACATAAAAAAAAAAAAAAGAGAGAAAAATAAGAAAAATGGAATAACATTTTCAGAAAACGAGGAAAAATAATTTCCATGTTGGAAAGCAAGCATACTCTTTCATGTTTTCTTTGTTAAAGTATCTATTCACACAGGAAAAGTGACATCAATGTGATCCCATAAAACCAAGCTCCTCAACTATTATTTCAATTTAATCCCAAGGGAACCAACTAAAGAGCTTCAAAATCCAAGGATAGACTGGTCCCAAAGCATTTCCTCCTCTGCCCTTTCTTCGCCTTGTTCCTTTTCCTCTGTTCTGCGCTTACGGTCCTCTTTCTTAGAGGACACATCCGGCTTTTCTTCTCTTTCCTGTTCCTAAGCTTTTCTGTACTGACTTGTACGTTTTCTGCTTCTACCTTTGTTTTCTTCCTTTGGATGTTCTTGTGTTTGCTGAAATCCATTTCTTCAGAACTTCTTTTTCTCTCATGCTTGGGTTGCTCTTCCTCTGCTTTTTCTCTGCCTTCTTCTGGATATCTTTTCCTCTTCTGATGCATTTGTTTATGACTGGGTTGAGGGTTGCTGGTAGTGCGTCCTGAGCAGAGGTGCTTGTAAACTTGAGTCTACGCTATGAGTTACAATTATATTCTTGCTGACTAAGGTTCAGGGGGATGGGTTTTTCTGAGAAACAGTCCCTGGTAAATTGACAGTAGCTCAGAGAGTCTAGTCTCATCTTACTGTCATGGGCAGGTATCCACTGAGGTAACTGGTTTTCTACTGTTTGTGAAATATTGCATGATCTTGGGTAGGTCTGGATGGTTTCAGATGGGAGTCTTTGATCAAACATTGTATACCTAAGTCTGGAATCAACCTCTTCTCTGTACCCACAGTTTTCCAAATAGTCCCCTCTCATCCTTCTGAAACAAGTCTTTGGCTCTAAGCCTCTGACTTTCTGTACTTTAGTGTAATCTTCAAGTTCAACTTGAAAAGAGTCATATGAGGGGCTGAAGAGATAGCCTAGTGGTTAAGAGCACCAACTGCTCTTGCAGAGGACCCGGGTTTGATCCCCAGCACCCACATGGCGGCTAAGAACCGTCTGTAACTCCAAGTCCAGGAGAACCCCAGTTCCAGGGGAATCTAAGACCCTCTTCTGACCTCCGCGGCATTGCATGACACAGGTGCACAAACCTACATGCAGACAGTACACTCATACACATACAGAAATAAATAAAATTAAAAAAAAAGAAAATATATAAAAAAAAAGAAAAGAGTCATATGAATTGTTTGAATGCTTCATTAGGTTGACAAAAAGGAATTCTCTTTACCAGGCTGAGAACTTGCTGGAGAAATCTGATCATATTCAACCATTAATTGCTTCATTTTTTCCACAAGAACATTCTTCTCTGAGGCAGGGGCAGGTGTCTACAACTATAGTCCCCCTCCCCACCAACCTGCAGCCAGCAGGGGGAAAAGGCAGCAGTGGAGGTAGTGGAGAGGGAGAGGCTGCTGCTGCCTCCCCCTCCCTGCCAAGGCCTCATGGCAGGCAGGTGGGAGAAGGCCGAGACCTTCAGTTTTAGCTTTTTTGAGACAAAAGTCTCTCTGTACTCCTGGCTGACCAGGAATTCATCATGTCGACCAGGCTGGCCTCAGACTCACAGATGCCACTTGCCTCTGCCTCCCCAAGTGCTGGGAATAAAGGTGTGCGCACCACTCTCTCCAGATCTATTTTATTTTATTATTAGTATTTTAAATTTTTATTTATTTTTATTTTTGTCTATGAGCATTTTGCCTGCATGTATCTAAGTGCAGTATGTGTGTGCAATTACTGTGGAGGCCAGAAAAGGGCATTAAATCCTCCAGAGCTGGAACAGACAGTTGTTAGCCTCCATGTGGGTACTGGGAACTGAATCTACATCCTCTGCAAGAGCAGCCCATTTTCTTAACTACTGAGCCATCTCTCTAGCCCTATTTTGTTTAGTTTTGTTGTGTTTTTATTAATTTTTATTATTTAATTTTAGTCTGAGACAGAGTCTCACTGTGTATCCCTAGCTGGCCTGGAACTTACTATGTAGATCAGGATGGCCTCAAATTCACTGGGATCTTCTTGAAGAGTGCTGGGATTAAAAGCTTGCACCATCATTCCTGACTACTCCTTGATTTTATTTAGTGAATTTAGGTACTTGCCTTAGAAGTCTAAAGCTGGGCTGGAGAGATGGCCTAGTGGTTAAGAGCGCCGACCGCTCTTACAGAGGACCCAGGTTCGATCCCCAGCACCCACATGGTGGCTGAGAACTGTCTGAAACTCCAATTCCAGGAGAATTCCAGTTCCAGGGGAATCCGACACCCTCTTCTGACCTCCGAGGCACTGCACGACACAGGTGCACAAACCTACATGCAGACAGTACACTCGTACACATACAGAAAAAAAAAAAAAGTCTAAAGCTAATGAAGCCCTATTCTAAATGCAATAGAGTCTCTGCAATTTAATGGGCCCTTGTAGCCCCTCTTTAATAAGGGGAGGATGGGGCTGGAGAGGGTTCAGCGGTTAAGAGCACTGACTGCTCTTCCAGATGACCTGGGTTCAATTCCCAGCATCTACATGGCGGCTAAGAACTGCCTTTAAGCCAGGCATGGTGGTGCATGCCTTTAATCCTAGTACTCAGAAGGCAAGAGGCAGGTGGATCTCTGTGAGTTCAAGGCTACCCTGGTCTACAGAGTTCCAAGCCAGCTGGGACTATAGCGAGACCCTGTCTCAAAAAGAAAAAGAAGGGGCTGGAGAGATGGCCTAGCGGTTAAGAGCACTGACTGCTCTTGCAGAGGACCCGGGTTCGATCCCCAGCACCCAGATGGCGGCTGAGAACCGTCTGTAACTCCAATTCCAGGAGAACTCCAGTTCCAGGGGAATCTGAGACCCTCTTCTGACCTCCGTGGCATTGCACGACATGGGTGCACAGACCTACACGCAAACAGTACATTCATACACATAAATAAATAAAATAAGATTTAAAAAAAAAGAAGAAAAAAAATGAGAGGAATTTTTTTATACTGTGATTAATTGCTCTTAATGTAAATATTTCATAAAATTGGATTTAGTTTGATCAGGCTCTCAGAGTGGAGAATGGCTAGCTGATGATGGAGAGACCCTCCCTGTGCCTTGACATTACTTACACATAGGTGGTTTTACTCTACCAGGGTTGTACATAATTGTACTACACAGAACATGTACATTCTTTGATGTGTGTACATACACCTGCATGTGTAAATGGCAACATAATTCTGTCTAATGGCCTTGCCTCTGTTCTGTCCACTCTAAACCTAGTAACTTTCTGTGGAATACTCCCATCACTTCTCCAACCAGGTTCCTGTGTGGACATGCTGAGCAGCGTACTTAAATAAGTGAAGTTGAGACCTGCTTTTCCGGATCTAAATAGCATGCACAGTTTTGCCATCAGGCTTGGAAATGGCATCAGGGCAGTGGCAGGCAAAGGAAGGAAGACTGGTAATGACCCCTGACCCACATCAGGACGCTCTTCTTCCCTGCTCTCGTTTCTGCTTCCTTTTCTCTCCAGCTTGGTTTCCCAGCTCTTAGAAAAACCTACCAAAGGGTAGGTTAGGGCTGAGTTTAGGACCCATCAGAGCCACTCCATAGCAGGCTGCAGAGGCTGCCTGCCTCGGCCCTGAGGCTAGGTATGGCACTGACACCTCCCACTCTACACCTAGCAGAGTCTATCAGTCTTCTTTCCTTTGTCTGCTACTGCCCTGATGTGATTTCCAAGCCTGATGGCAAAACTGTGCATGCTATTTAGATCTGGAAAAGCAGGCCTCAACTTCACTTACTTAAGTAAAATGACAGAAACTCAATTCTACCTTAAACAATAACAGACTATACTGGCTCAGGTAACTGGGACATGAAGGGTTTCAAGCATGGCTTGATCTGTGTGCTTAGTGCCTATAGGGCTGAGGCTCTGTGTAGTGCCAAATGGCCTTCACCCAGGCCAGGAATGATGTACACATTGTTCCTACTTCCAAGTTCTCAGTTTGCAGACCTGCAGGCAGATTTCTTTTCTCCCAGAATGCCTACATTAGTCCTAGGGAAGGGATTCAGATCAGTTCTGCTTGTATCATTCGACCATCCTTGTTGGTGACAGTGGATGTAGCATCAGGATCTATAGTTAAAGTCCTCCCACCTTACTTCCTACCACATGGACTGGGTAGGGAATCCCCTAAAGCAAAAAGTAACTACTGGGAGAAAAAGTATAGGCATGGCCCTGGGGAGCAAAATCAGTTGCTCCGCGGGGCAGTAGAGATAGCTCTTACCTCTGTAACCATTGTGCATCATCACTAGGAAGTCAGTCGTTAGAGATGCTGTAGATGGAATGGGCACTTTTGTTTTTTCTTGCGTCTGCTGGATGGCTTTGATGACAAGTGAGAACACTTCTGACTAGAATGCCCTAGCCGTGGGGACTCCTGCCATACGCAGTCATCTGGAAAGGGGCAGTTCCAGCAGTGGTTGTCTTCTGTTTAACAACATGGTCAAGGACCTAATTCTCTAACTTCTGCCCTACCTCCCTCAGCACTCTTTATCCTTTTAAACTGGTTTCTCCTATTTCAAAGATGAGTACCGTGGTTCTTAGCACCCTGAAATCATATTAGACAGGGTCTACAAGCAGCATGACAGACATTTCGAGACTGTTTGAGTGTTTGTTTGTTTGTTTTAAGACAGGGTCTCGTTATGTAGCCCAGCCTGACTTGGAGCTTGTGTACTCCTGCTCTGACCTTCTGAAGACTGGGGTTATAGGTGTGCCCTTCCATGGCTAGCTTTCTTCTCTTTTAAAGACCAATCACGCCAGGCGTGGTGGCACCTGCCTTTAATCCTAGCACTTGGGAGGCAGAGGCAGGCGGATCTTTGTGAGTTCAAGGCCAACCTCGTCTACAGAGGGAGTTCCAGGACAGCTGGGGCTACAGGGAGACCCTGTCTCGAAAAGACCAAAAAAAAAAAAAAAAAGACCAATCACAACTTCACAGAACATCTCACCAATGTTCCCTTCCTCCCTTTACTTAGAATTAGGTCAGTGAGGGGCTGGAGAGATGGCCTAGCGGTTAAGAGCGCCGACCGCTCTTACAGAGGACCCGGGTTCGATCCCCAGCACCCACATGGCGGCTGAGAACCGTCTGAAGCTCCAATTCCAGGAGAACTCCAGTTCCAGGGGAATCCGAGACCCTCTTCTGACCGCGGCGTTGCACGACACGGGTGCACAGACTTGCATGCAGACAGTACATTCATACACATACAGAAATAAATAAAAAAATTAATAAAAAAAAAAAAAAGAATTAGGTCAGTGAAAGAGAGACTAGTATCTTGGCTGGGAACAGGCCTAGTTCCCCAAAGGGCCCGACTAGCAAAACTAAGGTTCTGTTAGTCGGAGGGTGCTGTGGCTTGGATGTGGGTTCCCTTAGAGGTGGGTGTGTTGGCAGCACCCTGGCTTCTCCTATAGCAAGCAGTGTGGAGGAAGGGCTGGAACTATTCACACTGTCTGACAAGAATTCTAGCTGTTGAGGCACTAGGTTGGTTCTTAGGAAAGCAAGCTGGTCTAAAGCAAGGCTGGCCGTACATTCATTAGTCTCTTCAGCTCATGGCCAGTTCCCTTTCTGCTTCTTCACCATTTTATTAGGTTTGTTTGTTTTTGTTTGTTTGTTTGTTGCCATGATAAAATACCTGACAGAAGCAACTAAAGGGAAGTAGGGTTTATTTTGTCCTATGGTTTCAGAGAGATTTCAGTTTGTCATTGTAGGGAAGACATGCACAGGGGCTCTGTGCCTGCAGGAATATGCAGTAAAGGCTTGTTCACAGGAAACAGAGCTCCAGCCAGAATAAGAGGCTAATTTAACTTTAAAGGTCTGTCCCTAGAGGCCCATTGCTACTACCAGCTGCTGAACCAAGTATTCAAACACGTGTGCCTGTGGGGGCATTTCACCTTCAGACCACAACAATTATGTTGTGGCAAAGCCAGGCACCCCTCACTAGGGTCTTGACACCATGTTGTTTGGAACCTCCTGGGATCAGAATTGTGAGCCTAATAAACTTTGCTTCATGGGTTACCATGCCTCAGTTATCTTGCTATGGCAACAGGGAATAGCTAGCAGATGAACAGAACAGTAATCTACACTCCTACCTTAAAAGTTACAGACCTGCCTGGGGTCAAAGGAATCTTGCCTAATGGTCAGGACTGCCAGTACAAAAGTATTATGTAGAGCCGGGTGTGGTGGTGCACGCCTTTAATCCTAGCACTTGGGATGCAGAGGCAGGCGGATCTTTGTGAGTTCAAGGCCAGCCTGGTCTACAGAGTGAGCTCCAGGCCAGCTGGGGATACAGGGAAACCCTGTCTCCAAAAGACAAAAAAAAAAAAAAAAAAAAGTATTATGTAGAAAGAGACTGTCCAGGTAGCAGGGCAGAGCAGCTGTCATTTCACCTGCTCCTGTAGATTTAGAACCAAATCCAGCCTCTGGCATGGATCATTCAGAAGAGTTTGTGGTAAACACTTCAGTAACTTACAAGTAGACATTTCAACGTTTGTCTTTGCTACTTTGCAGTCAGTTTTTTTCCTGTTCCCTTCCAATTTTCTGATTTGCTTATTCCTTCTTCTCAGATTGCCAGTGACGGCTCCCCTTCCCAGTACCCTCTGGGTTTCATTAGGAAAAAGCCAGTCTCAAATTCAGCAGGGCTTAATTTCTGAGCTGTGCCTTAAGAATTCTACTGGAGAAGCCATCTACTCTCAGTTCAGACATTGGTGGGCCTTAACCACAAATTCCAGGCCAGTTTCACTTGAGTTTTTAGGAGAAACATGGCCCCTAACTTTGTAACCAATACCGGGGAAATTCAAGTGTCTTCACTTGCTGCTGTTTAATGGCAACCTCATGACAAGTGCTGAGTCAGCTCCACTTCCAGTGCAGACTCTAGTAGATGATGGCAGTTCAGGCTGGGAAGGACCTTCCTGAGCCTACTGAGCCTGGGGGCCCATGGGGCATTGAACTGTCTGTGGTACTGACAGATGGATACACACCACAGAGTTGGATTGTTTGTTTTTTGTTTGTTTTGGTTTTGGTTTTGGCTTTTTGTTTGTTTATATTTATGTTTGAGGCAGGGTTTCCCTGTAGCCACAGCTGGCCTGGAACTTACTATGTAGATCAGGCTGGCCTTGAACTCACAAAGATTGGACTGTCTCTGCTGGGACCAAAGGTGTGTACCACCTAGTCCAGCCCGCAAAATTGTTTTTTAAGCATTTCTCTGTTTTATAAACAAAATAGGTACAGCCAGAAAAAAAAAATAGTTACAGCTAGGCATGATAGGTACACAGTGTAATCCCAGCACTTGGGAGGTGAGGACAGAAGAATCAAGAGTTTGAGATCATCCTTGTTCATTCAGGGACAGCCTAGGTTATATGAGACTCTACCTAAAAAATAAAAATGGGCTGGAGAGATGGCTCAGCGGAGGATTTGGGTTTGGCTTCCAGCACCCACATGGTGACTAACAATTATCCATGACTCCATTTCCTTGTGGATCTGATGCTCTCGTCTGGCTTCCAGTTGGTATACCTACATGCAAGTAGATAAAACACTCAAACACATAAAAGAAAAGAATTTAAAATTTTTTAAATAGGCGGGGCATGGTGGCACACGCCTTTAATCCCAACACGCAGGAGGCAGAGGCAGGTGGATCTCTGTGAATTCCAGGCTCGCTGGGACTACAGGGAAACCCTGCCTCAAAAAGACACACACACACACACACACACACACACACACACACACACAAGAAATTTAAATAAATAATAAAATATTTGTTCATTATAGCACTAGAAACAAATATAGTTTGCAGAATTCTCAGAGGCTCCGCAGCAGGCCTGAGCCCAGGAAGCTGCGCAGCCAGCATGGCTTTGCCTGCTGTGGCTTCTGGAGCCCCCAAGGATCCATTGTAGACCAAGAGAGGGCAGCTGGTCGGAATGAGCGTTTTTTTTTATCCTCTGTGTTCACCTTGCTTAAGTGTTTGCTGTATACTGTGGGCTCTGCAGATGCTGGGGAAACTGAAGGGAGACAAACTGGATCCCTGTCCCAAGAGACCAGAGACGGCGACTGAAAAAAGCAAACAAATACTAGACTTCAAATACTGGACTTTCGAAGGTCACTGAGGGGAAGAGGGAAGAGGAACGGGTTCTGGAAATAGCAATGTGGCGGCGCATTTTAGATCACAGGGTCAGCAAAGGACAGACTTGGAGGCCAAGAGTGAAAAGAAGGACGTTTTAGTGAGGGAAGCTGCATGTGAACCCCTGGAGGAGGGAGAGCCTGAGGACTGAGGAACCGAAAGTCTCTTCAGCCAGCTGAGGGGGAGGAGAGGCCCAGACTGCACAGCTGGGGGTGCAGCCTGGATGGGAAAGTGCTGGGCCTTGAGGCAAGTTCGGACTAAGTCTGAATTTGATTCTAAGGGCAATGGAAAGCTACACATGCCTTTTAAGGAGTGAAGGGAAAGGGCTAGTTTGGAGAATGAAAACTTTTTAGCTAAGATGTGCTTGGATTTGGGATACCTGTATTTTGAGAGAGGCTCTCCCCCAGAAGGTACTGAGGCTATACAAGGGTAAAGCCCAGCTACTGCTCATGGATTTCTTCTTCTCTCCGCCTTCCTAATCCTTTGGAACAACCTGCCAGGCCTGGGCTCGAAGCCTTCTTTCTCTCGTCCCCCCTCCTGGGTGGATCAGGTGCTGCCACCTCCTGCCTCCCCGCTGCATTTGAGCTGCTTCTCATCAGCAGCGTCCCCCGCTTGCTTCTCTCTGCTGCCCCAAGTCCATGTGCTTCTGCTCTCTGGGCCTCGGGTCATTTTCTAAGAGGAGATGCTCCATCTTGCTGAGGGGAACCGGAGTCCTGAGCTGCCCATCACCCCAGTCAGCAAACCAGGCCAAATGGAGCTGCCCTCTTAGATTAACATCTTGTTTCTTCCTTAGTCTTTTTGATTTTCTTGACATTTTCTTTCCCCTTGCCTAATCTATCCTCTTTTCTGGCTGCTGTGGATCTGTAAAATATTTCCCCTTTCAGACCAACTATAAGATGAAACACTTTCTCTGCACTATTCCAAGATTTTACATTAATAGCTGAAAGGTTGCATTCTTTGCAGAAGAAAAGCAGGTCACTCCCTTAGAGAGGAGCATGTGCTCTAAAATCTAATTTTTGGCCCTTATCTAATATATATCTAAGTATATTTAGGGATGACTTTGAACTCTGAGAGCAGAGGTTGGCAGATATAACACACCCCACAGGCCAAATGCTGATGCTCTCCTGTTTCTGTAAATAAAATCCTCTGGAGCACAGCTCCATCCATTGTTCATCACATATGGCTGTGGGTGCTGCAGTAGCAGCATTGAATGGTTATGAGGCCTGGGGTGAAGCTCAGTGGCATTTGTCCTAGGTTCAAGGACCTGGGTTCAGGTCTCAAAACTGCAAAAATCAAAACAAAAATTACATGACCTTTGAAATCCCAAAATATTAGGTATCTAGCTACACACTGCAAAAAGCCCAACAGCTTCTTACTTAGAAAGTGTTTTCACTTTTTTTTTTCTTAATTCCATATCATCTTGTGGAGAATTTCATTCTCTCTCTCTCTCTCTCTCTCTCTCTCTCTCTTTCTTTTTTTTTTTATTTTTTTTTTTTTTTTCTTTTTTTGTCCACTTCTAAATAATACCCAAGAGCCGAGGGGGCTGATTTGTGAGGTCTAGATGCTCTGAGAATTGGATTGCCTTAGCTGGTGTCTCTGTGCCAGCCCTTGCCTGGGAGCTCTGTAGCCTAGTGCTTCCCTGGGGAGAGAGAGAATTCATCTCCCACTGAGCCCCTGCAGGGTTGGGGCAAACTCTTTTGGCTTTCCTGGGTCTGTATCCTTAACTTGTAGGCTTAAATGAACCTCTTGGAACTTTAGTTTAGAGAGGCTATTTGACACAGACATTAAGCTAAGATAGTTCACCCTCTGGCTAGGTCTCTCATCTCTAGTCCCCTGTGGAGTCTTAATTTGCTGGCTTTCAAACCCAACGTGGCTCCTTTGTTTCTAGCACCTGCATTTCAGATATAGTCCCTGCAGGGGGCAGTAAAAGCCACTAGCAAGAAAGCAGCTGGAAAGTTGGGAAGAGCTAGATTTCTACAGAAGGTAAAGCTGGAAACTGCTCACAATAGAAGTTTAGTGAAAAGGGTGTGGGACTGTTGAGGCGGGACCCCAAATGGCAGGCTTCCTGGGCTCAGATTCCTAAATTAACCCTGTGAGCTCAGATTCCTAAATTAACCCTGTGAAACTCATAGAGCCTTAGGTCAAAATTGGACATCCTCAAGACATAGTTACTTTGTTTGAAACAGTTTCTATATACATGTGAGTGTATGTGTGTGGGTGTAAAATGCTACATGCCTGGCTTTATGTGCACATGATACAGGTGCATTTACATGCAGATAATACACTCATACACATAAAATAAAAACAAATAAAATTTTAAAAAACTAAAGAAGAAATATATATAATATTATATAAAGTCAGGTCCCAATTCTGATAATAGCTTGTCCTTATGTCAATGTGATGACTAAAAGAGGATGTTTGTAGAGGCTTTGATAGTGGGTTTGTTTGTTTGTTTGTTTGTTTGTTTGTTTGGTCTTTTCGAGACAGGGTCTCCCTGTAGCCCCAGCTGTCCTGGAATTTTCTCTGTAGACCAGGCTGGCCTTGAACTCACAAAGATCCGCCTGCCTCTGCCTCCCAAGTGCTAGGATTAAAGGCATGTGCCACCATGGATAGTGTTTTTTTGAGACACAGTCTCACAGTGTAGCATTGGCTGGCCTGGAACTCTGTTGTGTATACCAGTCTGACCTTGAACTCACACTGCCAGGATTAAAGGCATATGCCATGATGTCTGGCAACATTTTGTTTTTTTGAGACGGTTTCACTGTGCAGCCCAGGTTGCCGTGTGAGTGTTGGGAATCAAACCTAGGTCCTCTGGAAGACCGGCCAGTGCACTTAACCACTGAACCAGCTCTCCAGCCATCAACCCAACATTCTTGAGACCACGTCTGCTGCATGGCTTCCTGCACTGTGTTGCACCTCCCCTTGCTCTGGGCTTTCTCTCCCAGGCCCTCCAACTCTAACCCAGCTGAGCGATCTCTGAGGACACCCTCAAAATACCATGGTTGACTTTCTTGATGTAAACTAAGGCAGGAAGGGGGTGGTAGTTTCCTGGGCTATCCTTAGACCTGTGTCTCCTTGTTGAAATCATCTCCTTTGCCATACTGTATGAACTATGTCTGTGCTGTAGTCCCCAGGAGGCTGTTTGGCTGTCATTCTTTTAATTCTGGAAAGAACCTATAAGGCAGATGGTACCATCATCTTGTCATGTTCTGATACCTGGGAAAAGAAATGCACAGAACTTAAGTGACTTGTTTCAGATTGTACAATAAAGGAAATTACATCAGAGGATAAAACAAAGAAAATGCCATTACATAAGACTTTTTTGTTTTTTTATTTTATGTGTTGAATTTTTAGACTTTATGTATATATGTGCACTACATGCATGCCTATTGCCTGTAGAGGCTAGAAGAGGGTGTTAGAGCCCTTAGAACTGAAGTTACAGGCAGTCGTAAGTTGCCCTGTCGGTATTGGGAACCAATCCTGGATCCTCTGTAAAAGCAGCAAATGCTTTTAACCACTGCGACACCTCCAGCTCCTGTGTGTGTGTGTGTGTGGGGGGGTGTTGTTGTTGTGGTGGTTTTTTTTTTTAATGAAAATAGGTCTCATGTAGCCCACTGGCCTTGAACTCCTAATTCTGCCTCCACCCATGAGTGCTAGAATTACAGGCATGTGCCATCATGGCCAGCTTAAATGGAGACTTTTTTTTTTTTTTTTTTTTTTTTTTGTATTGGATCTTTTCACCACGAGACACGGGTTCTATTGGCTAGGCCCGCAGGCTGTCCTGCGAACTTGCTCGTAGTAGACAGCAGGGATGGTTTTGAACTCACAAAGATTGGCCTGCCCTCTGACCGCTCCTGAGATGCTGGGATTAAAGGCATACACGNCTTTTAATATTATTTTTTTTTTGAACATACATTTTTAAACTCCAAACCTAAAAAGTGGATTTTTTTTTTTTTTGGTCTTTTCGAGACAGGGTCTCTTTGTAGCCCCAGCTGTCCTGGAACTTGCTCTGTAGACCAGGGTGGTCTTGAACTCACAAAGATCTGCCTGCCTCTGCCTCCTGAGTGCTGGGATTAAAGGCACACGCTGCCATACCTGGCAAATGGAGACTTTTAAAGATCTGGTTTTTTCTTTGGCTTGAAGATAAGCATAGTACATTTGGGGTGACTGCTTGCCCCCATTATGTGATAGAAAAATTTATGGCCATCCCCTGTACCAGGATGAAAAAAAAAATAAAGAAAGAAAAATAACCAGTTCTAGTAAATGGTGTTTTCTTCTTATAGTGTGGTGGTTTTCGTTGGTTCTATTACTTTCTATGTTTTGGTTGACTGAGGATGAGGCCAGCCAAAATACTCCATGGCGTAAAAAGCCTTATTTGCCCTTTGAGACAGGGTCTTGGATAACCCATATTGGCTTCAAATTTTGTGTATAGGGAATGACCTTAAACTTCTAATCCTCCTCACATCTGATTCTCTCAGTTAAAAGTCACTTTTTCCAGCACGCAAAATAAAACTGTTCATGCCGCTCATAATCAGAGAAGTGCAAGGTGAGATACTCTGAGGTACCATTCCTCCCTTGTTGCATTGATAGAGTCCAGTCAGGCTTGGAGAAAGTGTTTTCATACGTTTATGGTAGTTTGCAAAATGCCACTATACCTCTAGATAGACTGTCTCAATATTTAGCAAAATGCATATGTGCTAACTCTTTGATACAGCACTGCCAGAAATCTACTTTTTTAAAAATTTTTTATTCTTTTTTTTTTTTTTTCCAGACAGGGTCTCCCTACAGCCCCACTGGCCCGGAACTCACTCTGTAGGTAGACCAGGCTGGCCCCAAACTCAGAGATCCACCTGCCTCTGCCTCCCAAGTGCCAGGATCAAAGGCATGCACCACCACACCAGGCCTAAAAGACAGTTCTTAGCCGCCATGTGGGTGCTGGGAATTGAACCCGGGTCCTCTGCAAGAGCAGTCGGTGCTGCCAACTGCTGAGCCATTTCTCCAGCCCCAGCAATCCACTTTTAAGACTCTGGAAAAATCCAGCAAAAAATATGGAAAAGACATTCAAAGATGACTTGTAGGTGAGGAGGCAGTACTAGAAGTCAAACACAAGATTAATTTTTTTTTTTTTTTTTTTTGAGAAAGGGTCTCATATCCCAGGCTGGCCTCAAACTTGCTGTCTAGTTAAGGATGGCCTCTGATTCTCCTGCTTCCACTTTCCAAGTTCTGGTATTACAGGTGTATACCACTATCCCCAGTTGATAACGTGATGGGCCGTGAACCCTTTCATGCTAGGTAAGCATTCTACCAACTGAGCTACATTCCTGGACCCCCAAATGACTATTAATTGAAGTGCTATTTACACTAGTTAGGTCAGCCCTCTCATAGTGGGCCCTGGAAAGAAGTAGAAATGTGTTCGTGCTTTGTCAGTCTCTGCTTATGTTGCATGTGCTTCTGGCCCTTGACCAAGCCAAGACCTTGAGGATGTGATGTAAAAGGCTTCAATTTAGGGAGGATATTAATTTAGATTGCTAATGCACTAATTTCTTTTTTTTAAATGTGTATGTTCAGGTGTGTGCATTTAAGTCCTGGTGGCCCCCTGGATAGCTGGTGGGAACTAAATTTGGGTCCTTTGCAAGAACCGCAGGTGCTCTTAACTTCTGAGCCATCTCTCCAACTTTGTAGCACAAACAACTTAACAGTCTTTTTGTCATTCATGTAGCATGATTTATAGATTAATCATCCTGGTTATCTATCTAGAACATACTGTAAATTAGCAAAATACCTTTTAAATCTGCCGGGCATGGTGGAGCACGCCTTTAATCCTAGCACTTGGGAGGCAGAGGCAGGTGGATCTCTGTGAGTTCAAGGCCAGCCTGGTCTACAGAGTGAGTTCCAGGACAGCCAGAGCTACAGGGAGACCCTGTCTCAAAAAAATAAAAATAAATAATAAATAATAATAGTAATAATAATAAAATGTGTAAATATCATCACTCTTGACACTATTTCAATAATCATTAGACAGTTATATTTAGGAATATGAATACTCATCATTTGACGTGTGCAATAAAAGATTTGATAATAACAGTAACCTGTTCATGAGAATAACCAGTGGGACCATCTGATTAAGAATGTCTGTGGGGCTGGAGAGATGGCCTAGCGGTTAAGAGCACCAACTACTCTTACAGAGGACCCGGGTTCAATTCTCAGCACCACATGGCGGCTGAGAACCGCCTTTGACTCCAGTTCCAGGGGACTCCGATGGCCTCTTCTGACCTCCGAGGCATTGCACAGACCTGCATGCAGACACATAAAATAAATAAATAGGTTTGGAGAGATGGCCTAGTGGTTAAGAGCACCGACTGCTCTTGCAGAGGACCTGGGTTCAATCCCCAGCACCCACATGGCGGCTGAGAACTGTCTTTAACTCCAGTTCCAGGGGACTCCGATGCCCTCTTCTGACCTCCATGGCACTGCATGACACATGCGCACAGACCTACATGCAGACAGTACATTCATACACATAATAAAATAAGCCCAGCGTGGTGGCGCAAGCCTTTAATCCTAGCACTTGGGAGGCAGAGGCAGGCGGATCTTTGTAAGTTCAAGGCCAGCCTGGTCTACAGAGTGAGTTCCAGGACAGCTGGGGCTACAGGGAGACCCTGTCTCAAAAAAAATAAAAAATAAAAATAAATAAATAAATAAATAAATAAATAAATAAATAAAATTTAAACATAAATAAATAAAATTTTAAAAAGGGGGGGCTGGAGAGATGGCTCAGTGATTAAGAGCACTGACTGCTCTTACAGAGGACCCAGGTTCAATTCCCAGCACCCACATGGCAGCTAAGAACCGTCTTTGACTCCAATTCCAGGGGCATACGACGCAAAAAAAAAAGTCTGTATAGTGTCCTCGAAACTTGTCTTTTTTTTTTTTTTTTTTGTCTTTTCGAGACAGGGTCTCCCTGTAGCCCCAGCTGTCCTGGAACTCACTCTGTAGACCAGGCTGGCCTTGAACTCACAAAGATCCACCTGCCTCTGCCTCCCAAGTGCTAGGATTAAAGGCGTGCGCCACCACATCCGGCGAACTTGTCATTTTAAGTAGCAGTCAGATGAGTTAAAGCAAGAAACTTTTTTTCATATAGACTAGAAAGTTGTTCAGCATTCAGAGATATAAAATCAAGTTTTATACCCATGCACAAGATTAAGGCAGCCAAAATCCCAACATGGGTGGGGGTGGAACTTCACCTACCCCCTGTTGAAGGAGCTATTGGCAATTAATAGCTGCTGAAGAAGGGGGTCTGGTCCTCGAGGCCACCCATGCTCCAGTAGATGGTCCCACGCCCCACCCATGTATATGCAGACAGCATTAAGTGGACTCAGTGGATTTAAAAAAAAAGGGAGGGAGCTGGAGAGATGGCTCAGCCGTTAAGAGCGCCAACTGCTCTTGCAGAGGACCCAGGTTCAATTCCCAGCACCCACATGGTGGCTAAGAACTATCTTTAACTCCAGTTCCAGGGGATGCTGACCTCCGCAGCATTGCACGACACAGGTGCACCAACCTACATGCAGACAGTATACTCATACACATAAAAAATAATAAATAGATAAATAAAATTTTTAAAAAGAGTACATGAAATTAGGGGAAAGTAAGGGAGGGTTGGGGAGGAATTAGAATGGGAGGTGGATTTGATCAAAATACATTCTATGCGGGTATGAAATTCTCAAGCAATTAAAAATGAAATAAAATATATGGAGCTAGGGAGATGGCTCAGTGGATAAACTGCTTACTATATAGGGAAGAGGACCTGAGTTCAAGACCCCAGCACCCACATAAAAGCCAAGTGTGGCTGTGCATGCCTGGAATCCAGCCCTGAGAGAGCTGGAGCCAAATGGATCCCAGGGACTTGCTGGGCAACCAGTCTAGCCAAAACAAAGAGCCCCAAATATAGAGAGAGACCTATCAAAAATATAAGGTGGGCAGCCTGAGGAGATGCTCAGTAAAGTGTCTGCCTTGCAAACATGAGGACCTGATTTTAGATACCTGGCACCCATGTGTAAGAAGCTGGGTGTGGTGGTATGCACCTATATATATCCCTAGCCTTGGGGGTGGGTATACACAGCAGATCTCCAAAGCTCATTGGCCAGCCAGCCTAGCCAAATTGATGAACTTCAAGTTCAGTGACAGGCCCTGGCTCAAAATGCCAGCATTGGCCTTGGACCTCCACAGTCATCGTCACAGAAGGGCATGAGTTCCTGTACACACATTTGGGGCTGCTGACCCCAAAGGTGAACAGGCTGAAGAGGGTTTGGCCTGGAGTTACTCCAGTAACATCCTGGGGACCATGTCAGAGAGTGCAGATCCATTTATTTTATGCAACAAGCAGCTTATATAGGTTTGGGAAGGGCCGCCTCTACATTGCATGACATCACCTCCCAGTGGCCAATCCTAGACCTCCACACCATCACACGTCATTCAGAAAAGGGGCATGCTGACAGGTAAGTCAACTCGTGACTTCTGAGAGTGTGCTAGCAGTAAAACAGGGCATGTGTCCTGTGTGAGGTTCATTTCAAGGGGAGACCCCAGTCTTGCAAAAATATTCAGGACTCCATTGAAGATAACTCAGATTTTATTTTAGGGCACAGTGGTGTGGCATCTCTGTCTTGGAAGCATGACAACCAGCAAGCACATGGCTGCTTTGGCAGACTCTTAACAGGAAAGTAGGCAATAGGGTGCAGACAAGGTACAAGTGTATAGGGGAAAGTAGGATATAGGGCGTGTGGGTGCTTAGGAGGAAGAGGATATAGGGTGTGGGCCCTCTAAGGAAGTAGGCAATAGGGCATGGGCACTTTGTGGTCAGTGTCAGGGCACATGCAGGCTACCAATCTGTTTAGCACACTAGGCAGAGCAAAAATACAGGGTGTAAGACCAAAGTCAACTTGGACCTGGAAACCTTGAGAAGTGTTTACCCTTGACCACTATCCTACAGTCCAGGAAAAGGTCACTGTTACCTTGCGCCACCAAGTCCAGCAACCTTACTATTTTTTACATGGTGACCTGCAGGAGAAGAAAAGTGCAGATGGAGAGGATGGAAAAGCAGACTTCTCTGAATATACCTTGTTTTGGAGATTGGTGGATTTGGAACCATGTGAAATTTTATAGGATTACAAAACAAATCAAAGCAAAAGATAATTTTGTATTAATTTTCTGTGCAGTATAACAAATTACCACAAAATCTGGTTTAAGACACCACACATTTATGACCAGTTTCTATGAATCTGGTGTTGGACAGAGCTATGATCAAGGTATTCACTATGTCACCTTCTTGTTGAGAGGATCTTCCAGGGATGCTCTGCCAGGGAAAGATTTGATTTCCAAGAATCACATTGGCAGGACTCCATGGTTCCAACTGCTGTTGACTTCTTCAAAGCTAGCAGTAGAGAAAGCATCTTGGGCCCGTGGATGGGGCGGAGAGATGGGAATCCTCTGAATACTGTGGATAGGAACATAAAATAGTGCAGCCAGGGGCTAGAGGTAGCTCTGTAGTAGAGAGAGAGAGAGAGAGAGAGAGAGAGAGAGAGAGAGAGAGAGAGAGGGTTTTTTTGTTTGTTTGTTTGTTTATTTGTTTGTTTGTTTTGGGTCTTTTCAAGACAGGGTCTCCCTGTAGCCCCAGCTGTCCTAGAACTCACTCTGTAGACCAGGCTGGCCTTGAACTCACAAAGATCCGCCTGCCTCTGCCTCCCAAGTGCTAGGATTAAAGGCTTGCGCCACCACGCCCAGCTAGAGTGTATCTTTAGCATATATGAGGCATGCATGAGGCTTCCCTAGTAGCCAAATGGGAAACAGTATGGCAGTTACTCAAAAAATTAAAATTAGAATTACCATGTGAGCCAGCAACCCCACTTTTAGGATATAGATAGGGCTGGAGATATAACTCAGTGGTTAAGTACTTGTCTAGCACACACAGGGCCCTGTGTTTGATTACCAGCACAAAACAAAAAACAGGACCAGCAAGATGGCTTAGCCAAGGTAGAGATGGGGGAAGAAGTCTGAATATAATCAAAATCCATTGTATGAACTTCTTGAATCAATAAAATTTCTCTTAAACCTAAAACAAATGGCTTACCAAGGAAACAAATCTGCCACAAGCATGATGGGTTTTTGATCCTTAGCCTTCTTGTAGAAGAAAAGGACCAACTCCTGAAGCTGTCCTTTGACTTCCACATGTGGGCTGTGGCATGTACACACACACACACACACACACACACACAGACACACACACACACACACATAAACATAAAACAAATTTTAAAACGTTCCACTGGGACTTGCTCCCACATCTGCACAGTGGCTGGCAGGTAGACCAGGCCTTTCTCTCGGAGGATGATCGCGTGGTCGTCATTCGTTTCGGACACGACTGGGATCCTTCCTGCATGAAGATGGACGAGGTTCTGTACAGCATCACCGAAAAGAAATGGAAGCTAGTGGGAGATCTTCCTCATCTAATATGAGCCCTGTTTGGATATCCCAGCTGTTTTAAACCTGACAGGATAGCCGGTTGTGGTGGTGCATGCCTTTAATCCTAGCACTTGGGAGGCAGAGGCAGGCGGATCTTTGTGAGTTCAAGGCCAGCCTGGTCTACAGAGTGAGTTCCAGACAGCTATGGCTACAGGGAAACCCCGTCTCGAAAAAAAACAAAAAATAAATAAATAAATAAATAGACAGGGTTTCTACCTACCACCAAAATGAACATCCACCATGCTCGGCCAGATGACCTGAGGAACATGCATTGCAGCCTCCTTTGTCTCCTGAGAATTACCAGATGAAATACTATTTCTATCATGGCCTGTCCTGGCCCCAGCTCTCCTACATTGTTGAGCATGAAGATAGGAAGATTGTAGGTTATGTCCTTGCCAAAATGGAGAAGGATCCTGATGCTGTCCCCTGTGGACATATCACCTCGCTGGCTGTGAAACGTTCACACCAGCACCTTGGCCTGGTTCAGAAGCTAATGGATCAGGCCTCACGGGACATGATTGAGAACTTTAGCGCCAAGTATGTGTCCCTACACGTCAAGAAGAGTAACCTGCAAGGACCTTATTCTGAGTAAACAGCAGCCAGTAAAGGACAAGTCCCACATGAGTCCAGTTTATGAGGTATGCAGAGACATCAACTCTATAAGGACAAAAAGTAGGGTGGTGGCCTTGCTAGGGGAGGGCCAGTGAGAAGGTTCAAGTTCACAGGTACACTGTCTCAGTTTCAGGTAATGAGAAAAATCTTGGAAGTATATGTTGTTATATGACCATGTGAATGTACTTATCATCACAGAACTTAAGATAGTACATTTTAGGCAGAAACAGGAGAGAATCATGAGTTCTAGGCTAGCCTGAACTGATAGCAAGACTATCTCCAAAAGAAATCAAAAACAGGCACTTGGGAGGCAGAGGCAGGCGGATCTTTGTGAGTTCAAGGCCAGCCTGGTCTACAGAGTGAGTTCCAGGACAGCTGGGGCTACGGGGAGACCCTGTCTCGAAAAGACCAAAAAAATAGGGACTAGCCGGGCGTGGTGGCGCACGCCTTTAATCCTAGCACTTGGGAGGCAGAGACAGGCGGATCTTTGTGAGTTCAAGGCCAGCCTTGTCTACAGAGTGAGTTTCAGGCCAGCTGGAGCTACAGGAAGACCCTGTCTCGAAAAGACCAAAAAAAAAAAAAACAGGGACTAGAAAGTTTGGTCAGCAGTTGAGTACTGGCTGCTCTTGCAGAGTACCTAGGATTCGTTCCTAGCACCCACATAGTGGCTAACAACTGTCTGTAACTCCAATTTCAGGGGTATCTGATACCCTTGTCTGGCCTCCTTGGGCATTGCATGACACAAGTACATTTATATACATGCAGGCAATATGCTCATACACACAAAATAAAAATAATAAAAATAAAATATTTAAAAAACAGTGCCATAAAGCTGGGTGTGGTGGCACATGCTTTCAATCCCAGCACTCAGGAGGTAGATGCAGGCAGATCTCTGTAAGTTCAAGGCTAGCCTGGTCTATATAGCAACTTCCAGGGCAGCTGGGCTGAAGGGAGACTCTGTCTCAAAAAAGACCCCCCCCCCCAAAAAAAACAGTGCCACAGAGATGGTGAGATTACAGTCTAATACCACCATATTTACCTAGTAATCATAAAAAAATTTTGAGACAGGATCTCCCTGTAGCCCCAGCTGTCCTGGAGCTTGCTATATAGACCAGGCTGGCCTTGAATTTGATTTTGATCCTCTCAAGAACATTCTCAACCTCTGAGGCAGCATCTCTTCTGCCTCTGATATTGTACTCTTGTATTTTTATTTTATTTATTTTTTTTGTGTGTGACAGGATCTCTCACTATGTAGCAGTGGCTCTGGCCTGGAACTCTCTACATAGATCAGGCTGGCCTTGAACTCACAGAGATCCTCCTAAGTGCTAGGATTAAAGATGTGTGCCACTGGGGCTGGAGAGATAGCCTAGCTGTTAAGAGCACTGACTGCTCTTGCAGAGGACCCGGGTTCGATCCCCAGCACCCACATGGCGGCTAAGAACCGTCTGTAACTCCAATTCCAGGAGAACTCCAGTTCCAGGGGAATCTGAGACCCTCTCTGACCTCCACACACACGGGTGCACGAACCTACATGCAGACAGTACATTCATACACATACAAAAATAAATAAAAATTTTAAAAAAATTTAAATAAAAGAAAGTCTTTAAAAAAAAAAAAAAGGTGTGGGCTGGAGAGATAGCCTAGCTGTTAAGAGCGCCGACTGCTCTTGCAGAAGACCCGGGTTCGATCCTCAGCACCCACATGGCGGCTGAGAACCGTCTGTAACTCCAATTCCAGGAGAACTCCAGTTCCAGGGGAATCTGAGACCCTCTTCTGACCTCCGTGGCATTGCACGACACGGGTGCACAAACCTACATACAGACAGTACATTCATATACATACAAAAATAAATAAAATTAACAACAACAAAAAAAATGATGTGCGCCACCACGCCTCGCTAGGTCTTATATTCTTAAAGGGCCGGCAAAGTTCTCATGGATGAAATCAATGGAATTATACTAGGAACAGCCATGAGCTGTGGGGTAGAATCCCTCTGAGCTCTTTTGGCAATGTAAGTACCCACCCTCCCCATGGGGAAAAAAGGTTGTCTTGCATGGGCCCTGTGTTTATGGGCACAAGGGGAGTTCAGGAACCCACAATCTGTCTCTGCCAGCCCCTGGAGACTCCCTGGGTTACAGGCCTCTCCTGCTGTGGCCCATATTCCTGTGCTGAGCTTCCTTGATTATGAAGGAATTTTCCACACACAGCAGTTTCTGCCTCTCTGATTCTCTGATTGTGGCTTTGACCAAGAGGAAGGAAGTTGGAGTAAGAGAGGCTTTTGAAAAAATTTCTAGGGAAACAAAGAACTTTGAGTCTCCCTTAGAGTTCTAATCTTTTTCAACCCCTTTTGATTCTAGGTAAAACCTAGAAGGGATACCCTGTATATTTTTTCTTGCTTTAAAAAACAAACAAAATAAAACAACAAAAAAAACTTTTTGAAAAAGGGTTTCAGATTTTTCCATCTTCCTGCCTCTGTCTCCTGAATGCTGGGATTATAGGCCTGGATTTTCTTCTTCTTCCTCCTACCACCCGCCAGCTCCCTCTTACCCTTCTTTAATTTATTTATTTATTTTTTTTTATTTATTTCAGTATGTGTATGAATGTACTGTCTGCATGCAGGTGTGTGCACCCGTGTCGTGCAATGCCGCAGAGGTCAGAAGAGGGTGTCGGATTCCCCTGGAACTGGAGTTCTCCTGGAATTGGAGTTTCAGACGGTTCTCGGCCGCCATGTGGGTGCTGGGGATCGAACCCGGGTCCTCTGTAAGAGTGGTCGGCGCTCTTAACCGCTAGGCCATCTCTCCAGCCCTCTTTAATTTATTTTTATGTGTATGAATGTATCATCTGCATGTAAGTTTGTGCACCCGTGTCATGCAATGCCACGGAGGTCAGAAGAGGGCGTTGGATTCCCCTGGAACTGGAGTTAAAGACCGTTCTCAGCTGCCATGTGGGTGCTGGGGATTGAACCAGGGTCCTCTGTAAGAGCAGTCAGTGCTTTTAACCACTAGGCCATCTCTCCAGCCCCTTTCATACCCTTCTTTATCACCTGATACTACAGATTCCTTTCTCCTCTACGTATCTTGCAGCCATATTGAGCCCAAGTACTATCAGAGCTATTTGAGAATCAAACACTCAAATGAGCTTTTCTTTTTTTTTAATTTTTATTTATTTATTTATTGTTTTTTGTTTTTTGTCGAGACAGGGTCTCCCTGTAGCCCCAGCTGTCCTGGAACTCACTCTGTAGACCAGGCTGGCCTTGAACTCTTAACCGCTAGGCCATCTCTCCAGCCCCTCAAATGAACTTTTCAAGTAGTAAAACTGTATTCAGGATTTCCAAGAAGACATTGTATAGGAATGGAGGGAATTCTTGTTTCTACCACTGCACCAAGCTGGAAAAAACTTTAAGACTGGCCGCCTTCTGCAGCAGCTCAGCTGTGGAGAACTTTGCCTTCTAACCACAAGTCATTGACCACACATCCAAAAAAATCTGTTTTGTGTCTGCCCCTCCCTCCAAACACCACTATTTGTTTACTTGTTTTGTTCTTTTTTTTTTGGTCTTTTCAAGACAGGGTCTCCCTGTAGCCCCAGCTGTCTTGGAACTCACTCTGTAGACCAGGCTGGCTTTGAACTCACAAAGATCCATCTGCCTTTGCCTCTGCCTCCCAAGTGAAGTGCTAGGATTAAAGGCGTGCACCACCATGCCCGGCTCTTATTTCTTAAAGAAGGGCAATCTTAGCCCTTCTTTGGAAGAGTCTGGGGGTTTTTGTTTGTTTTAGAGACAGGATCTTACTATATGGCCCTGACTGGCCTGGGATTCCCTATGTAGACCAGACTGGCATTGAACCCATAGAGGTCTGCCTGCCTCTGCCTCTGAGTGCTGTGATTGAAGGCATATACCACCACACCCATCTGGAAGAGTTTGTTTTGAAGTCCTGCAGTGGGGTTACTATTGCAGTCCGCTGTGCACTAGTGTTTGTAGAAAGGCTGGTTTGCACGTTTTTTGTGGGTTTGTACCAACAAAGCTCCAGACAATCTTGTCTTTTCCTCTTCCTGCAAGAGAAGGGTCAGGTATTAAAGGAGAATTAATTTTCCAGGACATATTTTGATTCTACTCATGTGATACATACACATCAATACATTCAAATGCCATCTCAGGTGTCTGATGTGGGCCTTGACAAAGGAAAAAGCTCTTAGCTTTACAGGCAAGAAAGTGCAGGTTTCTATTGAGGTGCTCATGGCTTTATTTGAGTCCCCTGAGGAAGAAGAGCTGCTGTTACTAGAAAAGGGTGAGTACTGATCTTCCCTAGTAGGAAGAGGGTCTTATTTACTATTTATGTGTATATGTCCGTGTCTTATCTGTTTATGAGCACTGAGTGCATGAAGGTGCTCTCAAGTGCTATTAACTGCTGAGTCATCTCTTCAGCCCCTCACCCCCATCCTATTTTGATGGAGGAGTGCTGTAAGGTGTAGGTAGAGGCTGACTGGAGAAGGGGTCTTAGGGTCCGGGAGCACAGAGTAGTGCCCTCAGTACAGTGCTGGGTCACCCCCTTCAGACATTGAAGGTACCCTTGCATGGGTCTGTCAAGGGCTTCAGAAACTGTGGGCTCCTAAAATTTGGTGCTTCATTTCTAGCAAAAGACTAGATATACACATCCCACTTTTCTCCCAGATTGCCTTAGGGCAAGGAGAAAGCTGTCAAAATTGTGATGCGGGCTGGAGAGATGGCTCAACGGTTAAGAGCCTGGACTGCTCTTGCAGAGGACCCAGGTTAGATTCCTAGCACCCACATGGCGGCTAAGAACTGTCTTCAAGCTGGGCATGGTGGCACACACCTTTTTATTTTATTTTATTTATTTTTTATGTGTATGAATGTACTGTCTGCATGTAGGTTTGTGCACCCATGTTATGCAGTGCTGCGGAGGTCAGAAGAGGGTGTCAGATTCCCCTGGAACTGGAGTCAAAGACGGTTCTCAGCTGCCATGTGGGTCCTCTGCAAGAGCAGTTGGCGCTCTCTCCAACCCAATGGCACACACCTTTAATCCCAGCACTCGGGAGGCAGAGGCAGGCGGATCTCTGTGAGTTCAAGGCCAGCCCGGTCTACAGAATGAGTTTCAGGACAGCTGGGGCTATAGGAAGACCCTGCCTCAAAAAAAAAAAAAAAAATTGTGATATGTTATAGTGAAATGTGGGCACAGTCAACTGACCCAGGCAAGAACTCTTGGTCTGTGCAGAGCTAAGAGGACTGGCTTTGAGCTTTATTCCCCAAACTCCCCCAACCAGGCTTGATTAATTAATTCAGCAAAACTTCCAGGTATCCTCCTCCCTCTGCAGAGTCATGATGCATGCTTGCCTGCACTACCCCTAAGTAGACTGCAGCTCGTGTGAGGGGCTCTCCCGGTTTCAGAGGAGGCCTTCTCTGGAAGGCCCCAGTGGCCATAGCAGCAGCTTAGATAGACTTCAGAAGGGTGGAGTTAGCTTAGCAGTTGCCAAATTTTCCCCAAGTCTTTTGGCTTCATCCTGGTACTTCCATAGATGGGGCACATCCTGACCGACTCCTCCCACTTAGCGTCACCAGCAGTATATCTAGTTTTGGGGAAAAGACATGCTAAGTCCTCCTAAGATCCAACTGAGTCTTTTTTAAGCTTTATTTTTATGTATATGAGTGTTTTACCTATATGTATATATGTATACCATGTGAGTGCGTTGCCCATGGAGGCCAGGAAAGGATCACCTAGAACTGGAGTTACAGGTAGAGCTGCCTTGTGCTGGGAACAGAGCCTAGGTACTCTTTTAGAGCAACAAATGCTCTTAGTCTCAGAGCCATCTCTCTAGCCTTAGCTGTGGGTCTTTATAAAGGACACTTGGGGACTAGTTCTAAGTGTGATTTCTCAACACCAGGTAGGCAAGAACTAGAGAGCTGGTGTGCAACTCAGTGGCATAATACTTGCCCGGCATGTCTAGGCCCTGAGTTTGATTTCCAGCATAGCATTGCAGGAATAAAGAAAGGCCAGACTGCTGGAGACCTTTTCTTGAGAGCCCATGATGGCTGTGCCATGAAGTTTGACCTCAGAAGTTCCAGGTCCCAGTTGCAATATATCTCAGGTTTCTTCCATCAAACACCTCCAGACCAGTCCCTCATTTGATGCCTGGCCCAGTTTAGCTGCTTTTTTCCATTTATTTTGTGTGTTTGTATGTGTGTGTGGGTATGTGCTTGCTACAGCACATATACAGAGCACAGCTTGGGGATTGCTTCCCTCCTTCTGTCACATGGGTTCATCAGGTTTGGCAGCCCTTAGCAAAATTTGTCCCTTTGTCCCTAGAAAGCCTATGATCATTTTAGTGTACTCAAAAGAGTACCTGAAGAAAGGAGCACTTGCCCCAAGTTTCAACTGCAGAGACCTCCAACAAGAACATTATATTCCTCTCCACATGCTGAGTATGTGCATTCTAGGGGGAGGAGAGAGGGGGGAGGGGGCATCACTTTCCAAGCCATTATGTGGAGTCTCACTGCGGACTGTACTCTTACATAGAGTGTAGGCAGTCCATTGCTCTCAGATGGGATGAATTAGGAACGCTGAGAACGTATTTGGTGTGTGTGTGTGTGTGTGTGTGTGTGTGTGTGTGTGTGTTTCAAAGGCAGCGCTAATTGCAAACGATAGCCATTTCCCTGGATTTTGCTAACTTATTATATCCGGGCTAGTCTGACTTCAGACCATGACTAAATGTTGGGGAGGTGGGGGTGATGGCCATTTTGAGGAGGCCATTAGAATCTCTGCACCCATTCAGCACTATGTGTGCAAGCAGGCATGCAACTGCATATACACACACACACAGACACAGACACACACACACACATATACACACACAGTTTTAATAAGTTTCTTAGGGAGTTGTTTGTTACTGGGGAATGTTCCATGGAGTCATGAAACCTTTCAAGCAAGGCACAGGACTAGAGTAGCCTTTCTTTGGCCTCTTTGCTGTCCTGAGTGGTGTTTCTCCTCTAAACGTGCAGGGCTCAACTCTGGGTGGTCTTTTATAGATTCCAAGAGTGAGCTCATAGGAAGGAAGGAAATGGAAAACCACTCTCCAGCCCCCACTTGGAATGGCCTTTTAGATACCAAGTCTCCTGGCCACTGCTGTATAGTTCAGGTGGGGCCCCAGGATTTCCACCCTCTCTTGATGAGGAAACTTAGGAACCAGAGAGGGAGTGAGCCTCTCTAACCCCTGGCTGAACAGCTGGGCCTCCAACAAGGCTTTATTAGCATCTGAAAACCCCTCTGAAGGGCCAGAGCTTCCTAGGGCGGGCTCTGAGGCCCAGTGAAGACCCCAGTGGCTCCGTACAGAATGGGGACAAGCATCCAGGACATAAAGACCAGACTGGACTCAAGAATGAGCCCTTTGTGGCTTTGTCCCTGGCCTGAAAACTGTGACCAAGGCCCTTTCATTGTTAAAAAAAAAAAAAAAAAAAAAAAAGAAGACCGTTTCTTGGCCACTTCAGACCCTGCCTTTTGCTGGGAGGTTCTGTTAGTATCTCTTGCTTCCTAAACATTTCGGACCAAAATAACATTTTCTGCCCAGATCCTCTTAGTTCAGTAGCACCTTGTGCCAATCTTGGCTATGCACGTGCCAGCCTGGAATGTTTTGGTCCTAGAGCCCCAGCCTGGCCAGAATCCCTTCTTACCTCAGGATCCACTCGTTGCTGGCTAAACTAAGCCCCTTCCCAAATAAAGCCTGTACAAAGTGCTATTTGATCATTCTTATTTTAACAGTTTAGGATTGCAGGGTGTCAGTAATGCTTAATCAAAGGTTATGGCTCTAAACCTTTCCAGGTTTTTTCCTGTTCCCAGCCTAAACTCCGGCCTGGTTTGTACTTTGCTACAGACCACACATCTGAGCCCTCAAACCAGCCTGCAGGGACTGGCCATCTGTTTTCTTAAACCAGTCACAATGGTGCCACCTACTGGGTTCTTGATGTTACTACAGATCCGGTGGCTGTCCTGTTTTCTGAACTCAGATTTGGTGTATTCCATTTCATCATAGAAAAAACAGCCATGGCACACCAGGTTCTGAATACAGACCAGGAAACAAGTTTAGATATTGTGACTGCTCAAGTTGCCCAGGCTTAACTAGTAAGGAACAGGGGCTTTCCCAACTCCAAAGTTGGCCACTGTGCCAGGGTCTGCCTTTAGAGCCAGCAGACTTTGGTGAATTCAAGACAAAACATTCAGTAGCATAACTCCAAATAGTGAGAGTTTTCTACCTTCTCACATTCTGTTGATTTTTGTTTGGGTTTGATGTAACTTTTTTTTTTTTTTTTTAGACAGGGTTTCTCTGTTGCCCCAGCTGGGCCTGGACCTCACAGAAATCTACCTGCCTCTGCCACCCAGCTGCTGGGATTGAAGGTGTGGGCTACCATAGTTTGCCTGATCCTTGAATGTCCTTTTTTTTTTTTTTTTTTTTTTCTGGTCTTTTCGAGACAGGGTTTCCCTGTAGCCCCAGCTGTCCTGGAACTTTCATCTTATGTAAATACTACATTTTGTTAATGGGCATTTGGGTGGCCTCCATTTTTTTAATTAATTAATTAATTAATTAATTGTATGAATGTACTGTCTGCATGTAGGTTTGTGCGCCTGTGTTGTGCAATGCCGTGGAGGTCAGAAGAGGGTGTAGGATTCCCCTTGAACTGGAGTTCTCCTGGAACTGGAGTTAAAGACGGTTCTCAGTCACCATGTGGGTGCTGTGGATTGAACCTGGGTCCTCTGCAAGAGCAATCGGCACTCTTAACTGCTAGGCCATCTCTCCAGCCTGGCCTCCACTTTTTTGCTATCATAACACTGCTGTGAACACTGGTGCATAGATACCTGTTTGAGTCCCTGTTTTCAATTGTTTTTAGTCTATACCCCAAATTGGAATTGCTAGATCATATGGTTATTGTTTTGAAGTTTGAAGCTTTCCATTGCAGCTGTACCCATTGACCTCACCACCAGCAATGTACAAGGATACTAATTTCTCCACGTCAGTCACCAATACTTGGATTAATTTTTGTTACTCTTTTTATTTATTTTTTTAATTTTATTTATTTTTGTATGTGTATGAATGTACTGTCTGCATGTAGGTTTGTGCACCCGTATCGTGCAATGCCGCAGAGGTCAGAAGAGGGTCTCAGATTCCCCTGGAACTGGAGATCTCCTAGAATTGGAGTTTCAGACAATTCTCAGCCGCCATGTGGGTGCTGAGGATCAAACCCGGGTCCTCTGCAAGAGCAGTTGGTGCTCTTAACTGGTAGGCTATCTCTCCAGCCCCTGTTACTCTTTTTAATTGCATTCTAATGGATGCAAAGTAGAAATGGTTTTGAGTTTCATTTCTTTTTTTTTTTTTCTTGAAAGTATTTACAACACATAGTGGTTTTAATTTTGATGACATCTAATCTGTCTCTCCGTTGTTGCTTCTGCTTTGGTATCATGTCCAGGAACCCATTGCCTAGTGCACTGTGGCTTTGCTTCTTCTAAGTGCCTTATGATTTTAGCTACCACAGTTAGGTCTGTGATCCATTGAGTCCATTTTTTTTTTTATGGTATAAGGAAGGGATCCAATGTGAGTCTTTTGAGTGTAATAGCCTATTGTTCAAGCACCATTTACTGAAAAGGCTGTTCCCCAACTTTTGAGTTGCCTTGGCACCCTTGTCAAAATTAATAATGGCCATACGTGTGAAGTTTTATTTCTGTGCACTCCATTATGTTATATTGGTCAGTGTCTTTCCTCTGCCAGTACTGCACTCACTTGATTACTGTAGCTTTATAGCGAGTTCTAAATTGGGAAGATTGGACTGGCATATAGTTCAGTTGTCCAGCACTTGCCTAGCGGGTGTTAAAGCCTGGAGTTTGATTCTCAACACCACCAAGACAAACAGACAAACAATAAAATTGGGAAGATTAAGTCCTTCAACTTTGTTCTTTTTCTTCCTTTTCTTTTTTGGGGTGAAAGGTTCTAGGGGTTGAGCCCAGAACTTCTTCATACACAAGCATGTGTTCTACCTCTGAGCTACACCCCAGCTCTTAGCTTTTGCTTTCTATTAAAATTAGCATCAATTCTTTATTGGCTTTTTTTTTTTTTAATCTTTTTTTGGTCTTTTTGAGACAGGGTCTCCCTGTAGCCCCAGCTGTCCTGGAACTCACTCTGTAGACCAGACTGGCCTTGAACTCACAAAGATCCGCCTGCCTCTGCCTCCCAAGTGCTAGGATTAAAGGCGTGCCCCGCCAAGCCTGGCTCTTTATTGGGTTATTAAGAAGATAAATTATGCGGGCGTGGTGGCGCATGCCTTTAATCCTAGCACTCGGGAGGCAGAGGCAGACAGATCTTTGTGAGTTCAAGGCCACCCTGGTCTACAGAGTGAGTTCCAGGTCAGCTGGGGCTACAGGGAGACCCTGATTCAAACACACACACACACACACACACACACACACACACACAAATTAAAACTCAGGCAATGTTGACTTCATGGCCTATAGTCACTGAACATCTTGCTTTATACTTCATAATGCCTCCTAGAATGCATCCTGCTAGAAATTCTTTAATGCACAGGAATTGCCTTTTATTAACGTGCCACAAGCAACCTTTTAGCCTCATGGAAATGATCTGAGAAGAGATCACTCATTCAAACCACCACAGAGGTGTATGCTGTCATGTGGTAGGGGGAGGGTTCAGAGGATAACTCGTGGGAATCAGTTCTCTTCTTCTGCCATGTGAATCCTGAATACGCATTAACCTAAGGTTCTCAGACTTGATAGCACACACCTTTCCCTGCTGAGCCATCAAACTGGCCCTAGAACAAACTTTTTAGAGACTTTGAAAAGTAGACCATGAAATTAACTCATTAGGATATTGTAATTTGTAATGGGCTATGTGAAGTACTAGCTAGCATTCATAAAGTAGAAAGGGGATTCAATATCTTGATATGACTAGCCTGGCTAATACGAAGTCAGAATGGACAAAAGATAGAAGTTTCTAAAGAAAGCAATTAGTAGACAGGGGCCATTGGTGATTAGGTGTCTTTGGCTGACCCCAGACCTGTTGTGAACTGAGAATGTAACAGCTTCATATGCAGCTCCAGAGACTGCATTTCTTAAATCTTCCATTCTGTTTGCACTCAGATTGGAGTGCAAAGAAAGCAGTAAGACAAGACATTGTGACATTATAGGACACATATTAGACCCATCTATTGTTCCTTGGTCTTTTGATGCTATCTTCAATAAAAGTGTGTTTGTTGCTGAGTACTGTGTTAGTAAGTTCATTTAAAGGTACAGACAACTACATGGGGCAAAGCAAGCCTTTGTGGCACTAATTAAGTGAGAGGGTCTGCCACCTTTTCAGCAGTGTGTCCAAAAAGGAAAGCAGCCAGAATAAGAATGAGGAAACTGCCTCACGAATCCCCGAGGACTACATCTCCAAAGCTTTCCTAGATGTAGGCACAAGTGCAGCTTTTGTTCACACCTCTATTAAAGCATTGTATCTCAGTGGTTGTCAAGGCTGTGTGGGAGGGGCAGAGTTCTGGGGAGCCCCATGATAACAGATATTATTTACCGAGTTAGCTATGTGTCAAGCACTGAGAACTTCATGTAGTTTATTTTGATTTAGTAGTAGAACANTCTCTCCAGCCCGCAGTCCCTGATTCTAAATCAAGCTTGCATTCCTGGTTATAAATCCCACTTTGTCCTTATATAACCTCTTTTAGATGTTGCTGGGTTCAGCTTGGTGGTATTTTGTTAGGATATGGTTTCTTTTTTTCCCATTTTCTTGGAATTCTTTTGTCTGATTTTGTTGTCAGGATAGTATTGGCATTACCTAATGAATTGGAAAATGATTCCTCCTTTTTGGGAAAAACTTGTGAATAATTGTCATTAATTCTTCCCTAAGTGTCTGATGGAATTACCAGTCATCTGGATCTGAATTGTTCGGGGGTGTTTACTGAGAGTTTTTAATCATTTTTTCTTTCTTTTTTTTTTTTTTTTTTATCATTATTTCAATCGCTTGCATTGTGTGTAGGGGATGCACGCTGCTTAGAGACAGCAAAAGGAAAAAGGTTCAGGAGCCAGGAACAGTTTTTTGTTTGTTTGGGTTTTTTTAATTTTTATTATTTTTTTATGTGTATGAGCTTACTGTCTGCATGTAGGTTGGTGCACCTGTGTTGTGCAATGCCATGGAGGTCAGAAGAGGGCGTCGGATTCCCCTGTAACCAGAGTTAAAGACGGTTCTTAGCAGCCATGTGGGTGCTGGGAATCAAACCCCGGTCCTCTGACAGAGTAGTCAGTGCTCTTAACCGCTGAGCCATCTCTCCAGCCCCAGGAATGGTTTTTTCATTTGCTCCACCACCTCCTCCTCCCTTCACTCCTGCTGGGTCTCCTGAAGGAGCAGGCTCCTCCTGAATGTAGGCTACTGAAGTGAGGACAACTACCTAAGGCTTTTTCTTGGCTAAGAAAGAGGGTTGGGTAATACTAGATTGACACCAGAAGGAATTAGTGTTCAGACTAAAACAAATGAGAGCAGAAGCTTTAAGGCTTAGGCTAGTATGTACATGTGTACACGGTTCAGGGATGTGTTCTGACTTCATATGTGACACAGACATTTAAAGAAAGAGCTGACAATCCCAGCACTTGGGAGGTAGAGACAGATGGATCTCTGTGAGTTCCAGGCCAGCTGGGGCTATAGGAAGATACTGTCTCAAAAAAGAAAAAAGAAAAAGGAATGAACTGAACTGATGGAAAATAAACTTGAAGATACCTATATGAGTAAAATGTGAGAAATGGTGTGCTTCATCATGTTCAAAGGAAACAAATGGAGGAGGAGTTAGGGGTAATAGCTCATTTGTAGACTGCTTGCCTGGCATGCACAAAGCCCTGGGTTCTGTTCCCGTCACCTCATAAAACTGGGTGTGGACGGGGCTAGACAGATGGCTTAGTGGTTAAGAGCGCCGACTGCTTTTGCAGAGGACCTGGGTTCGATTCCCAGCACTCACATGACGACTAAGAACCGTCTTTAACTCTAGTTCCAGGAGAGTCTGACATCCTCTTCTGACCTGAGGCATTGCACGACACGGGTGCACCAACCTACATGCAGACAGTACACTCATACACATAAAAATAAATAAAAATAAAATAAAATAAAACTGGGTATGGTGTAATACATGGCTGTAATACAAACATTTGGGAGGTAGAAGCAGGAGGATCATAAATTCAAGGTCATCCTCAGCTACATAGTGATTTTGAGGCCAGTCTGGGAACCTACCACGACACCTAAGCTGATAAATGCAGTTAACTCTGGGTACTGAAAATAAGAGTCAGGCTGGAGAGATGGCTCATTGGTTAAGAGCTCTTGCAGAGGACCAAGTTCAGCTCCTAACACCCACATTGAGTATCTAGAAGATAGGCTGTTACTGTCTATAACTCTAGCTCCAGGGGATCTGATGCCCTCTTCTGGCCTCCAAGGGCACCTACACTCATATGCACAGATACATGTACATATAATTAAAAATAAAAAGCCTTCAGGTTTGGTGGTGCATGCCTTTAATCCTAGCACTCCGGAAGCAGAGGCAGGCAGATCTCTGTGAGTTCAAGGCCAGCCTGGTCTATAATGTGAATTGCAAGCCAGCTGGGGCTACAGGGAGACTCTGTCTCAGAAACACCAAAAAAAAAAAAAAAAAAAAAAAAAAAAATCAGGCAGGGGTGGGGACTCCATAGGAGTTTTCTTTATAAGTATACTCCCTTAAACATGTTTTCTTTTATTTTTGAAACATAGCCATGGCAGGTAGTCCAGGCTAGCCTCAAACTTATCCTCCTGCCTTAACATTCTGAGTGCTGGGATTACAGGCATGTGCCACCACTCCTGGCTAGTGATTTATATATATTAAGGAATGGGATTTTGCAAAGCACAGCACTGAGCTCGTGAGGCCTCTGAGGCAACTGCCTCTGGAGTCTACACTCTGCTGCAGTGGGGTAAGAGGCCCTACCCTAACCTCCATTTACTTGAAACCTCTTGTGTTCCTCAGAAATCCTGAAATCAGGGCTGGAGAGAGAACTTGGCAGTTAAGAAAGAACACTGGCTGTTCTTGCGGAGGACCTGGGTTCAATTCTCAGCACCCACATGGTGGCTAGCAACCATTTATAATTCTAGTTCCAGAGGAATCCAACACCCTCTTCTGGCCTCCGTGGACATGGTACAACATAGGTACACTTACATGTAGGCAATACACTCATACACATAAAATAAAGATAAAAATTATTAAATTAAAAAAGAAATGCTGAAAGCTGCCTTCCCTTGGGAAACTGGTGACAGATGTTCAAGGCCCCCTGCGGCTGAGTTCCCTTCTGTGCTGCCTCTCCAGCACTACTGCTCCCAGACTCCCTGTGCACTGACGGTCAGGCAGCCCCACCAGCAAGCTCCTCATTCTTAGACACAATTGTGTCTTTCCCCTCCAGTGAGGGAACTAGAGAAATGTGGCAGATCCTGGCAGTCTGTCCTTCCTGGGCCAAGTGAGCCTCTATTCTAGCAGCCTGTCCTTTTTCAAGTAAGGCAGACAGAACAGGCCTGTGGGGGTGGTTTAAAAAGAGCCACCATCGGGCTGGAGAGATGGCCTAGCGGTTAAGAGCGCCGACCGCTCTTACAGAGGACCCGGGTTCGATCCCCAGCACCCACATGGCGGCCAAGAACCGTCTGAAACTCCAACTCCAGGAGAACTCCAGTTCCAGGGGAATCTGAGACCCTCTTCTGACCTCCGCGGCATTGCACGACACGGGTGCACAGACTTGCATGCAGACAGTACATTCATACACATACAGAAATAAAAAAAAAAAAAAAAAGCCACCAGGCGTGGTGGTGCATATCTTTAATCCTAGCACCTGGGAGGCAGAGGCAGGCGGATCTTTGTGAGTTCAAGGCCAGCCTGGTCTATAGAGTGAGTTCCAGGACAATTGGGGCTACAGGGAGACCCTGTCTCGAAAAGGGGAAAAAAAAAAAAAAGCCACCATTCTTGCTTCCTTTGGGAGTGGATGTGTTAGGCTATTCCAGGAGGCTGGGGAGCCCCCGAGCCTAGGCTTCTGATATTCCAGGATGGATTCCAGGCCTAGATCCAAATGCTGGGAATCCTCCTATCTCTCCACAGAGAACACCTTCTGTAGTGGGGACCATGTGTCTTGGCACAGCCCTTTGGATAACAGTGAATCAAGAATTCAGCACATGCTGCTGACAGAGGACCCACAGATGCAGCCTGTGCAGACACCCTTTGGGGTAGTTACCTTCCTCCAGGTGAGGCACTATCAGAGGCTTCAGACATTCCATCCCCGGGGCAGGGGTGAGGGGAGGAATACAGGACAGAGGGTGATGTAGGGAGAGAAAGTGAAGGAACAGGAGGCGATCCTTAGACTTCTCATTCCTCTCATGGTCTGTCAGGCAGACGCAGATGGTCTGATTTCACCCTGTGAAGTGGCAGAGGCAGGAGGGACTTCCCAGGGGAAAGCCAGCTCTAGGCTTACCTCATTCTTCCCCAGTGGGTGGAAATCTCCCCAGCTGCCACCAATGCCTGCTTTAAGTTATGATGAAGTCTAGGTGAAGGTTTGGTGTCACATTTACACAGAGGTTTAGCCAGTTCATGAACAGCTGCCTGACCCACCCCTGCCTCTAGACACCTGGCCTGAGGGAAGTCCTTTCCTGAGTTGGCTCAAGCTGAGCTTTGTTTCTTCTGCAGCCAGGAGCTAGACTCTGACCACTAGATACTGGTCCGTCCTCAGTGCCTGACTGTGGACCCAGGCAAATCCCAGCCAGGCAGCTGCTGTCTCCTATTCGTGGGCCCCTATTTGAAATGCCCTTGAGAGAACTGGGGTTGCAGAACTTCTGGGAGAGATAGCCATTAACACTCTGGCATCTTGTCCCCGGCCTCAGATTGTTGGTGTCTGCACAGAGGAGCTACACTCGGCCCAGCAGTGGAATGGGCAGGGCATCCTGGAGCTGCTGAGGACGGTGCCTGTGTGAGTACATGCCCCTGAGACAGGGCCTGGGTTCCTGGGTTCCTGGGTCTGGGGGTGGGCATCCTTCCTCCAGCCACCTGTAGCTTCTCCTTGATTTGTTGTGTTGGGTACTCATTCCCTGATAGTCCTGATACTAACATTTCCCTGTATGCTCTGGGCCTGGGACAACAAGCCAGAAAGACCACTGGCCAAGTGCATCAGGCCCAGACCTTCAGTTATCACCATCTCTCCTTGTCCACAGTGCTGGCGGCCCCTGGCTGATAACTGACATGCGGAGGGGAGAAACCATATTTGAGATCGATCCACACCTGCAAGTATGTCTTGAGTGAGGAAAACCTTGCTAGCACACTGTGCCTAGGCCTCCTCCAAATTACACTGGCTTTCATCCTGGGAAAATGGAGGAGCTTTGTGTGTGAGTGAGTAGAAATACACCCGACTCAGAACTTGTCCCTGAATTCTGCAGCATGTTTAAGAGAGCAGAGTAGAGGGTGTGGTGGCTCACACCTTTAATCCCCGTACTCAGGAGACAGAGGCTGGTGAATCTCTGTGAGACTGAGGTCAGCCTGGTTTCCATAGCGAGTTCCAGGCCAGCTGGGACTACAAGGAGACTCTGTATCAAAAAGACCAAAAGAAAAGGAGAGCAGAGTAAATTGTCTGCCTAGGAAAAGCACATCTCTGAGACATGTATCTGTACATTTTAAAATATTAATTTTATGCCAGGCGTGATGGTACACACCTTTAATCCCAGCACTTGGGAGGCAGAGGCAGGCAGATCTCTATGAGTTCAAGGCCATCTTGGTCTACATAGCAAGTTCCACGACAGCTGGGGCTACAGGGAGACCCTGTCTCAAAAAGACCAAAAAAAAAAAAATTATTGTTTGTAAAATATATAGCACTTTAAAAAATTAGATCACCAGCAATAAAGGAAAGTAATCATGGTGAATATGTTTCCTTACCCAGAATTCATATTCATTCCCTTACTCCCCCTTTTTTTTTAAGTTTATTTTTATTTATTTATTTTTTTTCTGGTCTTTTTGAGACAGGATCTCCCTTTAGTCCCAGCTGGCCTGGAGCTTGGCATGTAGACCAGGCTGGCCTTGAATTCACAGAGATCCCCTTGCCTCTGCCTCCCAGGTGTTGGGATTAAAGGCATGCGCCACCATGCCCGGCCAAAGATGGTTCTTAGCCACCATGTGGGTGTTGAGAATCGAACCCAGGTCCTTTGCAAGAGCAGTCAGTGCTCTTAACCTCTGAGCCATCTCTCCAGCCCTCGTATTCTCCCTTCTTTTTTTTTTTTTAATTTTTTTTTTATTAATTTCTGTATGTGTATGAATGTACTGTCTGCATGCAAGTCTGTGCACCCGTGTCGTGCAATGCCGTGGAGGTCAGAAGAGGGTCTCGGATTCCCCTGGAACTGGAGTTCTCCCGGAATTGGAGTTTCAGACGGTTCTCGGCCGCCATGTGGGTGCTGGGGATCGAACCCGCTCTGCAAGAGCAGGTCGGCGCTCTTAACCGCCTAGGCCCACTCTCCAGCCCCGTATTCTCCCTTTCTTAAAAGCCAGACTCAGCCAGGCAGACTTTTCACCCAGCCTTGTGGTGCAACGCCTGTCTGTTGTATAATCTCAGGACCTCGGAGCAGAAGGCCAGAGTGATCTCATATGAGTTAAGGCCCCCAGCCTGTCTACATATCAAGTTCCAGGACAGTGGGCTACAGAGAGACCATGTCTTCTACAAAAAGACAAAAAAAAAAAAAAAAAGACAGGCTTTCTTTAAGGGAAAGTCTCTGTCTCTCTACAGTCTTCAGTTCATAACAGACAAAAGCACAGGCAATATTGACTCCACAGCCCAAGTGCAAGCTGAGTGATGATTGGTCTAATGATCCCATCACTCTTACCAACACATTTTCCACCTCTGCCCAGGTAGGCTGGGACTCTTTGATGTGGGAAGGAGTCTTTAGACCAATAGGTCTGAGGCTGACCCTGCTGTGGCCGCCTGGACTCTGTCAATGTCACCTTTGGTGTTTTAGGAGAGATGCTTCTTTGGCGCACAGCTGAGTGTTGAAAGCAGCAGAAGCATTGCTGCCATTCTTGTGGGCTGTTGCGGGGCAGACACTTGGGGCAGCTGCCCACACACCTGCCTTGTGTTTGGGTCCTTCTGCTCACCTCAGCACCAATGGCAGATCACTGCCCTCTCTGAACTTTACATGGAGCTGCCAAGAGTTTCAAGTCCTAGAATAGGGAAGCGGTGACAGGTGGACATGTAGCCTGCGGACCTCGGTTCTTTACTGCTGACCTGTGAGTTCTTTATTCACAAATGATGCTCCTCTGTTTTCCTGGTGCCTTTAACACTGAAATGTTCAAATTGTTGCCAGGATTATCTGGGGGGGGTCTCATTGTTATTGTTTGGATTTTTGTTTTTGTTTTTTTTTTTGAGACAGGATCCCCCTGTAGCCCCAGCTATCCTGGAACTCACTGTGTAGAGCAGGCTAGCCTTGAACTCACAGAGATACGCTGCCTCTTCCTCTGCCTCCTGGGTGCTGGGATTAAAGGTGTGCACCACCACACCCAGCATCACAGCCCAGTTTTTTACATTTAGGGTTTTTTTTGTTGTTGTTGTTGTTTTTACATTTAGTTTTGAAACTAGTTCTCACTAAGTTGCCCAGGCTGGCCTTGAATTTACTCTGTAGCCCAGCAGGCTTTGCTGCCCTGCCTCAGCTCAGGGATTGCTCTCTTCATTCCTGTGGCTCTTAACTCTTTCTTTTTACATTGAGAGTAAGTGGGCTGGACTGGTAGATCAGGAGGTGACCGTCCTCAGCTCTGCTGAGGTGAGGGTCTCAGGGTTTGCCAATGGAAAGGAAGACCCAGCCTGACCACCCCTGCTCCTGCCTAGAGTACCTCAAGCTATGTCTTTCCTGTTGACCACCCTCACCCTGCTCTGGACCACCCCCCAAGGTGGCAGCACTAGAAGAGAGGAGAAAGAGGGCCTTATGGGAAAGAGGCCAGTTGTGACCAAGACAAGAACAATGGGAACTGGGAGCAGGACTGGCATAGGGAAATGCAGGCTCTTTGAGGTGCTTAGTCACAGAAGGTTTACTTGGCCTACATGGCTGTTTGTGGGCAAGGTTGTTAGAGCCTTCCAGATGACCTTTGATGCAAAGCCCAGCATGACAGAACTATGACCAGAAAATCCAGGGATGTTTTGAATATAACTCTTCCTTGAGGCCCTCTGGAGAAAGTTTAGACTGAGCAGCACCAAGGTTCACACAAAGACAGGGCCTCCAGTGGAGTGTGCAAATGGTCATTGCCTTCCAGACCCCCGTTTCAGCCTAAGAAACAGAGAAGAGAGCCAAAGAGAGCCCTTTGCCAAATAAGTTAGCTGGCAGCTGAGAACAGGAAGCCCTTCTGCTCTGGAATGATGGCCCCCTCTAGCTGTTAGAAGGAGGAACTGCAGGAATGGGCTCCCAATCTGGGTGGGGCAGGCTTTCACCCTGCCTCCTGTAGTGACTGGGTGGGTAGAGGAATTGGGTTGGGGATGGCTCTTGCTGGAGGATCAGGAAGAGGGGAAAGGTTGTGCCTTTCCTGCTACATCAGCTCTGAGGGCCAGAGGGTTGAGCAGTCCATGCTCTGAAAGAGGCACAAAGGCCATTTTCCTGGAGGTTGATAGGGGAAGTGTTCCTAGCACATTCATTCCTCCTGGCCTCTCCTAATCCCAGTCCCCAGAGAAGTCCAGTGGCTGGAACCCATCGTGTATGGAACTAGAGAACAAGGTCAGTGAGACTCTGCTCCTGCAGCAGCTGTCCATGCTCAGCACCCACAATGGCTAATAGTGGAAGGATAGTAGCTAGAGGAGGGGCACAGGTTCTCTGAAGGCGCTCTGACTCTTTGGTTCTTTTCAAGCAGGAGAGGGTTGACAAAGGCATTGAGACAGATGGCTCCAACTTGAGTGGTGTCAGTGCGAAGTGTGCCTGGGATGACCTAAGCCGACCTCCTGAAGACGATGAGGACAGCCGGAGCATCTGCATCGGCACACAGCCCCGGAGGCTATCTGGCAAAGGTTGGGGCCTTCCCCTGCCTTCCTCCTTTCAGGCCAGTTTTCAAGCTCTCTAGGATGGGTCTCTAACTAAACAGCCTCCTCTGTGGTTTATTTCCTGGCCTGATTTAAACAGCAAGTGAAGTCTTCCAACATGGGGGAATTAACCAAGCTTTATTGGCTCATTTCTAGTCATTTCCTGTGTGTATTTCAAATGCAACACCAGCAGGAACCACTCTGTTCTCTTTGCCCCTTGCAATCTGAGGTCATAGAGGTAAGTGGAAGCCAGAGAACAGTTACAGGAAAAGTCGACAGTCCACTCAAGGACAAGAGAACAAGTGTCTGCCACCCACGGAATTGACACAGGGCTCAGCTTTGGCCTGAAGGCCATACCAGACCTAAGATCTCTATCCTGGAGCTTTCTGGGCTTTTGATGAGTGGCCCAAGTATGAGGCCAGTCCTCAAACAGCCCCCATGCCCACTGTCGTATGGCTGCAGTTAAAGGAACTAGCAGGGCACCCTGCACCCACTGCCTTCCAGGTGAGGCCCTAGAGAAGGAGGATGTGGCTGTCCTGTTGGAAGCTCTCCATGCTGGTCGTGGCTACAGAAGTGCTTGTGGTTTTTGGCTAAGGCCATCCCTAGCGAGCCCCAAAGGAAAGGCAGCCATTTATATACGCATGTGTTTGAGGCTTTTTGTCCCCTTTCTCAGTTGTCTTTTTTTTTTTTTAATGTGTATGAATGTACTGTCTGCATGTAGGTTTGTGCACCCGTGTGGTGCAATGCAGCGGAGGTCAGAAGAGGGCGTCGGATTCCCCTAGAACTGGAGTTGAAGACGGTTCTCAGCCGCCATGTGGGTGCTGGGGATTGAACCTGGATCCTCTGTAAGAGCAGTCTGTGCTCTTAACCACTAGGCCATCCCTCTAGCCCCTCTCAGTTCTGTCTTAAAGACTAAGATGACTTCAACCCTGAATAAAGTTATCTATAAATATGGTTTTGTTCATTCGCTTTTGAGACAAGGGCTCATGTAGCCTCAGTTGTCCTCAAACTCACTATGTAGCCAAGGATGGTCTTGAACCCCTGATCCTCTAACTTTAACCTAACACTCCCACCACACCTAGCTTCTTTCTTTTCTTTTTTCTTTCTCTCCCACCCCGTTTGGTACACTCTGCCACTGAGCTACAACCCCCTCATACCTAGGTGTATGAGAACACTCATAAAAGATTTTCTCTTTCTGAAAAGGATAACTTACACTCCTAGTGCAAATATATGACCCCTTTTTCTCTTTTTCTTCCTGCTTGTTCCTACCATGTCCAAAATCTATAGGAGAGTCAGAGAGAGAGGGTTTCCACTCAACAGAATCATTTGGTTGCTTTTGACAAAAGAATAATTTAAGGACAGAGTGATAATCTTATCCATAATTTCTATTTCAATCATCACTGGCTATTTTATATTTATTATTTATTGTTGAGACCCAGTCTCTCCTATCTCTCTCTCTCTCTCTCTCTCTCTCTCTCTCACAGGCTGGCTTCTAGCCTCCTACCTCAAACTTCTTGTGCTGGTATTACAGGGATGTATCACAAGATACATTTTTTAATTTTTTTATTTATTCTTGTATGTGTATGAATGTACTATCTGCATGTAGGTTTGTGTCCCCATGTCGTGCAATTTTTTTGAGACAGGGTCCCCCTGTAGCCCCAGCTGGCCTGGAATTTGCTATGTAGATCAGACTGGCCTTGAATTCACAGAGATCCGCATGCCTCTGCCTCCCAAGTGCTGGGATTAAAAGCATGCACCACCATACCCAACTAATTTTTTTTTATGATAAGGGTAATCTATGCCACTATAACAAGTCAACTAGCAAAATTAATAACATTCTTCCTGTCTCTAACACTTGAAGCCCACCTTCTTATTTTATTTTCCCCCCTGAGACAGCCTTGTCATGCATAGTCCAGGCTGGCCTCAAACTTTGCAGACTCCTATTTCAACCTCCTTAGTGGTAGGATTACTGGTATGCCCCACCAGGCCTAGCTAAACCCACTATTGAATAATTAATGTTAATTTCCTTTTTCATATATATTTATAACATATAGTATTGATTTTAGATTAAAAAAATCTTGGCCTGGGAGCTGGAGAGATAGCCTAGCGGTTAAGAGCACCGACGCTCTTGCAAAGGACCCGGGTTCGATCCCCAGCACCTACATGGCGGCTAAGAACCATCTGTAACTCTAATTCCAGGAGAACTCCAGTTCCAGGGGAATCTGAGACCCTCTTCTGACCTCCGCGGCATTGCACGACACGGGTGCACAGACCTGCATGCAAACAATACATTCATACACATACAAAAATAAATTAAAAAAAAAAAATCTTGGCCGGGTGTGGTGGCGCATGCCTTTAATCCTAGCACTTGGGAGGCAGAGGCAGGCGGATCTTTGTGAGTTCAAGGCCAGCCTGGTCTACAGAGTGAGTTCTAGGACAGCTGGGGCTACAGGGAGACCCTGTCTCGAAAAGACCAAAAAAAAAAATCTTCATACAGAGAAAACTAATATTTCACCCCTCCCCTCAAACCATCAAACTTGCAAAGAAACAGTCCCCTAAAGGGACTGCTTTCTAACCTCATAGTGGAGACAAAGTTCTACTATAATAGGTCAAGCAAGGTACAGAGATCATCTTAGTGTCCCATTGACCCATGCTCAGAGGGAAGGGACACGCTAGCTGAACACCTAGAACCCAGTAATTGTGCCTGCCCATTCAAGGGAAAGCATGTGCATCCTTTACCAACATCTATTCCAGTGGGCAGATCCCCAGTAGACTGGGACGGTAGCAAAGGCAGTTGTTGTCTGGGACCATATTTGAGGGTAGTCCTCAGCTTGTGACACGGGAATGTGAAACGGTGGAAAGTGTGCTGCTGAAGTTCAGAGGCTGCCCCTTGTCTCCCATAGGACTACAGGTCCTCAGACCCAAAGCTTCTTGAGAACCTGGTCTCATGCCTGTGACCTCTCTGCTCTCTGCTTTCTGATCTGCTCAGCAGCCTTTCAAAGCCCCCAAGAACAGGCTGAGGGGTTGCTGGGAGCCCAGAGGGCCTTCAGGCACTTTTGTGATGTCATTGCAGACACTGAGCAGATCCGGGAGACTCTGAGGAGAGGACTTGAGATCAACAGCAAACCTGTCCTTCCACCAATCAACCCTCAACGGCAGAATGGCCTCACCCATGACCGGACCCCGTAAGTGCCCCAGTGTTCCAGGGCTGGGACAAGAGGATGGTATTTGGGGTTTTATTTTTTTTTGGGGGGGGGGGTTCCATAAGAGGCTGTCCCTGTGGATCACATTAGAGAGAACAATGCCCATAGTCCTTGTTGAATGGACCCAGGGTCTCTGAGTTTAGGGCAGTCATGGTCTGGGGCACATAGACTTGTGGGTTGTAGGAAAGTACCTCAAAGGGGACTCAGCAGACCATGAATATAAACAGCAGTAAATATTTACACGGGCTGTGTGAACAGAAGGGAGTCCAGGTTGGGGCAAAATCTGACTGGGGGCCTCCCAGCCTTGTGGGAGCCTATTGTGCTGAGCACAGTTCCCTCCTTATCTCGCCCTAGGCCAGAGTTGCCCTTCCTTCCTTCCTGGAGCCTGGTCTCCGGCTGATAGCTGCAACCCCAGGGACTTCCCTGTCTGGCCTGCCCTGTATTATAGCGCGCCTGCTACTGAGGCCCTTCTTCCTGCCTGCCTTCCCTGGGGCCCAAAGAAGGGAAGTTCTTTGCAGGCCTCCGCTGCCTGAGGGTCCCAATAATCCTGAGGAGAAACTGGCTAGCCCTGGAGGTCAGATCTGCTGCCTGCCCATCTCTCCTTTCTGATAGGAGGCAAGTGGTAGCCACAGTTGAAACTGGGCACCCCTTCTTCTTGCCCTGTCTTGGGGCAGCACTGGAGAATAGCTGCTGGCAAGGGATGCCTAGGCCCTGGCAGCTCAGAGCAGGAACCATGCCTGCCAGGGATGAAGTTGCTGTGCCTTGGGTGTAAAGGGAGCTGGCTAATCCTGCAAAACTAGGGTGAGCCACCCACCTTCTAAGTATTCACGGCATGCTTGCTGAGTGGCAACCTCAGGCCCAGGGAGCCTTCTAGGGTGCATAGGGGCTTCCTTTTCAGGGAGCATGAATGAAACAATGAACTGTTAATGCCATGGGTCTGGCTGTACATGCAGTTTGTTGGAAATTACCAGGCTTTGAAGTCAAGCTCCAGTTGCTGATTCATGATCCCCCAAAACAGTGATGCAGCACATGGCTGAAAATACAGTATGGGGGCTGGAGAAATGGCTCAGACCTTCAGAGCGCATGCTGCTTAACAGAGAACTGGAGTTCAATTCCCAGTATCCATGTCAGGTGGCTCACAACTTCTAGTAATTCAGCTCAATGGGGATCTGAGGTGTCTGGCCTCTATGGACACCTGTGTGCACGCGCACACACACACACACACACACACACGCACTACTAATACTACTACTACTACTAATAATAATGATAGGGACTGGAGAGATAGCCTAGCGGTTAAGAGCACCGACGCTCTTGCAGAGGACCTGGGTTCGATCCCCAGCACCCACATGGTGGCTAAGAACCGTCTGTAACTCCAATTCCAGGAGAACTCCAGTTCCAGGGGAATCCGAGACCCTCTTCTGACCTCCGCGGCATTGCACGACACGGGTGCACAGACCTGCATGCAGACAGTACATTCATACACATATAAAGATAAATAATAATAATAAAAAATAAAAATAAAATAAAATAAATAATAATAATAATGATAATAATAATACTTTTTCAAAGAAAATTCAGCATTATCTGGAGTAGTTATGGAGGCATCTTGGAGGAGAAGGGACTACATCTTAGAACTGTAAGCAGCCTGGGAAGCTGCTAAAGGAACTGAGAGGATGGGAGGCCTGGCTGGTTAACATTAAGGATACAGCCTGGGACAGATTATGGTATAGGGAGAGTTCCTCTGGGTACATTTCTTTCCAATGTGGCTTACCTTGTGAACCTGCTACCCAGAAGCCAAAACTGAGCTTTCTGAGCAAGAGCATGCAGAGGCCTCACTGCCACTCAGAGCAGCCTTCAGCTGCCAGCTGGTGGGTTGCTCCAGCCAGCTGCTCCGACGTCATTGGGTCTTGCCCTGGCAGTAGCGGTGGGCAAGCTAGATCATGCAGCATCCAGAAGCTTATCACCTGCAGTCTGGACCCTGACTCGGGCCTATGCCGCACTCTTCCCCAGGCCTTGAGCATGGCTTCTTGCTCTGGGTCTCCTTAGCACTGCTGGTGAGCCAGAGAAGCTAGTAGTCCAGCAGCCTCAACCAGATTGCCCAAAACGGAGACTGTCACCTTCCAGATGATGGCATCTCCCCAAGGCTAGGGTTTGTGGCACAGGGGAGGACTCCTACAGAGATGCCCTTCATCGGCCCTCTTTTCTCTGAGACATCCCTGATATCTCACTCCCTGTATTGCGTATGTCTGGCTGCTGTGCTTCTAGACACTGCAAAGGGCACAGTTTGTATAAATACCACAACTGGGCAATGGGGCAGCAGGTCTGGGCACATGGCAGGGAGACTACACCCTTAGCCGCACCCTTTGCTCTCCATTGGCTGAGATACAGACGTGGGTGGGAATACATTAAAGGAGTCCTCTCCCCTGTTCAAGTGCCCAATCATGTCCCCAGCGTGCTGGAATCTGACATCTGGAGGGGTTAGAACATCTGAGATTCTTGGGGCTGGTTACCAGTTTGTTAACAACCAGTTGAGCAATGCTTTCTCCTCCTCTCCTCACTTGCCAAGACTATTCTCCAGCTTCATCTCAGGTCCCCCAGAATCTTGCTCTCTACTGTGTCAGGATTGACTAGGACTGACTCAGTCGAGACCAGCAAGCATAATTGTAATATCTATGCTGCCCACTCTGGGACCTGACCCTGTTTCAGACACACCATAAAGATCATGACAGAGAAAGCCGACCCCAAATGTGCTGGCTCCAGTGTCTGCTCCTCCCTCTCTGGGAAACAGCCATCACAGCATGGGGCCTATTTTGTATCCTTGTCCAATTTTCCCTTAGTTAGGACTTTGGAGCTGGGCAGCCCTGATGCATGGGTCTCTGTGGGTCTGGATATGGTCTGAGGGGACTACAGAGATGGATTGGTTTGGAACAGCTCATCAGACCTGGGCATCAGCAGCTGGGTTCTGGCCTACTTGGGGAATTGAGCACTTGCCAATTTCATATGTCTATAGTGGCAAAAACTTCATACCAATATTAATTTAATTCATCCTTGTAGTCACCGTATGAAGTTTGCCTTTTACAGAAGAAAAAAAACCGAGATGTATGGAAGCTAATAAGTAGCTTAGAGCAATCTTTGTTTGTTTGTTGTTTTTGTTTTTGAGACAGGGTCTCCCTATAGACCCAGATGGGCCTGAAACTCACTTTGTAGACCAGGCTGCCCTTGATCTCACAGAGATCCGCTTGCTTCTACCTTCCAAATACTGGAATTAAAGGCATGCACAAGCACGCCCAGTTTAAGGTAAGCTTAACCGTGCTTCCTTGTCCTGTGCTCAGGTACCCCGTGATGGTGCCGACCATGGCTCTGAGCTAATAATGACCTCACTGGTGGAACTCATAGAACTAGTTATAACGTGAATAGGCAAGCTCTCACATGACACCGAGGACAAGGGAGGTCCCATGTTAGAAGATTACTGTGGTTATTTAACTCTAAGGAGGACCTCTCATTAGCCACAGTGTTTCCAAATTCCAGAAGTAATGAGCTGCATCATAACTGGCTCACTTATAGCAGAATTTCTTTTTGACATAGGCCTTGTTTTCCTCTTATTCAGAAACAAACACAACTCTGTCTCTGGCCCATCCACCACCTCAGGGCTAGGGGGGTTCTTTCTTTCTGGGGTTATATTTCCTGCTTCCCAGAAAGGCAGCCCTCTGGGTACCTGTTCTTCTCCCACTCCTGTTGCCAGCCTTCCTCCCACCGTCTTCCCGGAAGGAGAGGCCTTGTCCCTCTTTGGGGCTTCTTCAGCATTTCACAACCCTTGCATTCCAGCCTTGAAATTTGTATCTGGCTTTTCCCAAGATGATCGGCTGAGAAAAGCCTCCTTTAGCTTGCTGGCACCTCCCTTCCCACTGCCTTCTCGGGTAAGTTTGGGAAGCTACCATTTGTGCTACATAAGGACAGCTTGGCCTAGAGTTGTGCTTGCCAATATTCGTAAGGATCTGGATTGAGTAGTTGAACATCCTCTTTTGTCTAGGGGCCAGGTCAGCCAGAATCTGGCATTAGCTCCCCAGCTTCTCCGTGGTGATGGCAATGGTGACAGGAGGACGTGTGATCTGGTGCATGAGTGGGGAGGGTTGTATTTCCATAAACTGTTCCCATGGTGCCAGGAACCTGCATCAGTATTGTAGAGCCTCTTCTTCCCCTGGCCAGTGACTCACTGATAAAAGAAGGGCCCTTTCAGGGGATCTCTGGGTCTTGTATTCTCCCAAAGAAGGTCAGGCCTCATGTATATGTACACATTTGTTTTTAGACAGGCAAGGCTTCTAACCATGGATGATCAAAGAGCCTGCAGAAAACAAACACCATCACTGCTCAGCCAAGTTTCTTATTCTAGAATAATAGCAGCAACTTACAAACCTGCTGCTTTCTTTTCCCCTCCTTTTATTTCCTGGAAATTAAGGTTTCATAGCATGAATTCTCCTGTTGTGACACCTTCTACACACTCCTCCCTCCCTCCCTCCCTCCCTTCTTTCCCTTGTTTTCTCCTCTTTCTCCTCCTTTTTAGGGGGGGTCTTTTTGAGACAGGGTCTCCCTGTAGCCCCAGCTGGCCTGGATCTTGCTATGTAGACCAAGGCTGACCTTGAACTCACAGCAACCCTCCTGCCTCTGCCTCATGTGTGCTGAAATTAAAGGCATGATTTGTGCCACCATGCCCTATACCTTCTTCTTTAGATAGTGTAGCACATGTTAACATGGAATGGAACTCAAATGTACTCCAGTAGCCCAGACTAGCTCAGACTGGCCTTGAACCCATGGCAATTCTCCTGCCTTACTTACATGTATAAGCTACCATGTCTGGCTCTTCTCTTTACTGTTTTTTTCTTTTTTCTTTTTCTTTTTTTTCCAGCTAGGGTCTCATTGTGTAGCCCTGGCTGGCCTGAAACACTCTGTATAGACCAGACTGCCCCCAGACTTATGGGTGTCCCCCTGCCTCTGCCTACTGAGCACTGAGACTAAAGGTGTGTGCCAGTGTGCCCCACCTTCCCTTTACTTTTATGAGTCTCTGCTCCCATTTGTTTGGCCTTTGAATAGGGTGACATTGCTAGCTCTCCTTTTCGTCTTGAGTAATTTGTAAACTGGCCAGGGAGTTGTCCTTTAGAGAAAACTGTGTTTTGTTTTGCTCAGCCTATGAGGTCCGTGAAGAATAATTAGAAGAAGAAACTGTCTGGTTTTCATCCACCCTACCAGTGAATTTGGGTGAAGGAAGGTGAGTTTCCGTCTGGGAAGGCAGCTGGGTCACTGTGGTGCCACGTTGCACACAGGGTAGATTTGGGGGACCCAGCTTTCAGGGCCTCATGTTGTCAGGCAGTGGCCCGTTTAGAGCCTCTCTGTCATGCTGGTCTCACCATTGCCACACTGGTAGTCACTTGCACTAGAAAGAACGCCAAGAAAGAAGCAACCCTCAGGGCCGCGCTGGCTGCCCAGGGCTGATAGTAGGAGTGGCCCCCTTCTCCCTGCTTCCTGACCAGTGCCTCTTTTCTGGCTCCCTCACTCTGAAACTGCTTGTCATGCTAAATGCCTGTACTGCCTTTCTCAGAAATACACATTCGAAAGGGCAAAGCAAACAGGCCCAGCAAATCTGACACGGGCTACCTTCCATTTTAAATCCATTCTTTGCTCCACTTCAGAGCTGTAGCCATTGCTAGCCCCCCTTCACGCAAATGCCGCACCCCCTCCCTCAAGTTGCACAGTTGGGAGTATTTTTATCATCCATCCTTGATCCTCAGTGTCACCCAACACTTCAGCAGTGAGTCACTTCTGCAGGGAAGGGAAAAGGAAGGCTCAAAGGTAAGAGCCAGAGAAAGGAAATGACTCAGTGTCTCAGAAAAGGAACCTGGGGGCTCGGGCTAGACTGGGCTTACCTGGGATGGCAGGGTCCTGGTCTCCCAAGCCATAGAGTTCCAGGTGCCCACGGCAGTTTGGGAATGGAGCTAGGTAATCACTCAGCCCTCTTGCCACTGTTGCTGCCTCCTCTGGCCTCGCACTATCCCACCGTGGCTCCTCTATGCTTCATAAGTGAGATGTTTCTATCTAAGACATAGCCTTTCATCATTTGGTTATTGGTGCTTACCAGTAATACTTTTAACCTTTAATTGCTGGTATCATCCTATCAGAGAATTTTTCAGAATGACTGAGTGCTATACAACCCTGTGCTCAATAATTAGGTGAGTTTGTGCCCCTCACCCTCCACTCCACACCCATACCCTTTCCCAATCCTGCCCTGAAGGGAGACCTACAAATGGTTCTTTCTCTGGAAAGTTCAGAGCTTTCCTCAGCAATCAGAAAGCAAAAGGAATAATCTCCCAGGCAAGAAGCAGCAGCTGGAAGCTGGGCTGGGCTCTGGCAGCCAATTTTACTTCACTTCTGAATCATTGCCAAGCCTGATGTCCTGGTTCCAGGTGTCCCCAGGGAGAAGGTCCCAAGTCATGTGGCCAATGCAGACGTCATGACAGTCACAGGACGAGGACTGTGGCTAACAGGAATTTCAGTTGCTCAGTTCTCTTTCCCACCCCTGTTGCCATTGATAGAATGTGGCCAGGGCTGTTTAGGTGAATGTAAAGGAGTTAGGACACCAGAAAGGGGGGGAGGGGAGAAAATGTGGGCTAGGAAGCATAGGCAACAGTGTGGGCTAGGGCCTGAAGCGTAGGCAACAGTGTGGGCTAGGGCCCGAAGCATAGGCAACAGTGTGGGCTAGGGCCCGAAGCATAGGCAACAGTGTGGGCTAGGGCCTGAAGCATAGGCAACAGTGTGGGCTAGGTTCTGCGGGCCTGAAGCATAGGCAACAAACCATGTACTATAAGTCACCCAGGACTGGAAATCAGGAGTCTTCTCTGGACACTGGAAAGAGAGGGTATGTTAGGATATGCAGTGAGAAGTGTAAGTATAGAATGTGTTACATAGACAGGTGGTAATGACTAAATGAATGGAAGAATTAGGGCCATCCTTGAATTGCCAAGGTATAGCCTTACACCATCTGTATAATCACTTCTCAGTCCTTTGGCCAAGATCAACTATAAACCATTCTATGTTTCACCCCTCTGTTCCTAACCCAAGAGGAATGCTGAGCTGACAGGTTCTTGTGGTTAGTAGGCAGTTATTGTCCATCACCTGGGTGGGGCCTGCTGTTTTCCCCATTTTGTGAATTAGAACCCTGCTATCCAGATTTTATAAATCTAGAGTTAGCCAGGCATGGTGGCACATGCCTGTAATCCTAGCATGTGGGAAGCAGAGGCAATAGGATTGTTGCAAGGCTGGAGAGATGGCTCAGCAGCTAAGAGCACTGGATGCTCTTTCAGAGGACCCAGGTTCAATTCCCAGTACCCACAGAGCATCTAAAAGCTGCCTGTAACTCCAGTTCTTTCAGAGGACCCAGGTTCAATTCCCAGCACCCACAAAGCATCAAACAGCCACCTGTCACTCCAGTTCTAAGAGAGGTCTGATGCCCTCTTATGACCTCTGGTCATTGCATGACATAGGTGCACTTACATGCATACAGACAATACACTCATAAAATAAAATCTATTAAAAAATAAAATAAAAAAAGAGACTGGTCTATAAACCAAGTTTCAGGCCAACCAAGGCTATGTAATGAGACTCTGTCAAAAATCAGTCAATCTTGCTGGGCGTGTCCTAGCACTTGGGAGGCAGAGGCAGGTGGATCTTTGTGAGTTCAAGGCCAGCCTGGTCTACAGAGTGAGTTCCAGGACAGCTGGGGCTACAGGGAGACCCTGTCTCGAAAAGACCAAAAAAAAAAAAAAAAAAAAAAAAAAAAAAAAAAAAAAAATAGGGCCAGCCACATGGCTCCACGAGTGAAGGCATTTCCCACCAAGCCTGATGACCTGAATTCAATCCCTGCCACCATTCACAAGGCAGAAGGAAAGACTGAATCCCAGATTTCCTTTGACCTCAAATGCTGTTGTGTATATGTGCACAGACACACAAATTAATACAATTTTCAAGAATTAAAAAAGTTAAATTTATCCAGGTGTGATGGCACATGCCTTTAATCCCAACACTCGGGAGGCAGAGGCAGATGGGTCTCTGTGAGTTCAAGGCCAGCCTGGTCTGCAAAGTGAGTTCCAGGACAGCTGGGGCTGCAGGGAGACCCTGTCTCAAAAAAAAAAAAAAAGTGAAGAAAGTACCTGTCAATCCACAGGGGAAAAAATAATAATTAGTGCAGAGCGAAGCGGGCATTTTAGCTTGCCTAGAAACCCAGGAAGGTTCAGATGAGTCGAAATCATTTGCCTGAGGTAAACATACTAAACAATTAAGTGAAATCTGCTAGCAGACATGTTTCCTCACAATGAGTGAGGAAGACAGGAAGAATTTGGGAAGAGTGTGACCAGGGGAATCGGGACCAAGGTGAAGCATGATTCCAGATGTGTGGGCAGCAAGGAGAGAATGCAAACAACTCAAAGGATCCTCCCGAGAGACGCTTCTAAGATGACACCAAAAGCCAGGCACAATGGCTCACGCTGGAAATCTCCGCACTGGAGAAGCTGAGTCACAAGGATTACTTCAAGTCTGAGGCCAACCTAGACTACATAACAAGTTTGAGGGCAGCCTGAGCTACAGAATGAAACCCTACCCCTCAGCAGCCCCCACCTCCCCAAGGAATGTCTTGGGAGCAACCTGTAGGGTGCTGATCTATTTTGGGGATTAATGATAAATACATAAACTGAAATACTCGGGCTAAGGATAGCTACAGCTTGGTGATAGAACACTTGCCTAGCGTGTGTAAAACTCTGGGTTTTATCTCCAGCATCATACAATAAAGTTATTAAATCTTTTTTATTTTATTTCTGTATGTGTATGGATGTACTGTCTGCATGCAAGTCTGTGCACCCGTGTCGTGCAATGCCATGGAGGTCAGAAGAGGGTGTCGGATTCCCCTGGAACTGGAGTTCTGGAATTGGAGTTTCAGACGGTCTCAACCACCATGTGGGTGCTGGGGATCGAACCTGGGTCTTCTGCAAGAGCGGTCGGCGCTCTTAACCGCCAGGCCATCTCTCCAGCCCCCAAGTTATTAAATCTTTAAAAAAATATATAGACTTGTGGCTGGGCATGGTGGTGCATGCCTTTAATCCTAGCACTTAGGAGGCAGGGGCAGGCAGATCTCTGAGTTCAAGGCCAGCCTGGTCTATATAGTAAATTCCAGGAGAGCTGGAGCTACAGAGAGACCTTGTCTCAAAAAAAAGACCCCCCCCCAAAAAAAAATAGAGAGAGAGAGAGAGAGAGAGAGAAAGAGAGAGACTTGCAATAAGAAAGGAGACTAAGCCGGGCGTGGTGGCGCACGCCTTTAATCCTAGCACTTGGGAGGCAGAGGCAGGCGGATCTTTGTAAATTCAAGGTCAGCCTGGTCTACAGAGTGAGTTCCAGGACAGCTGGGGCTACAGGGAGACCCTGTCTCAAAAAAGACCAAAAAAAAAAGACTAGTTGTAGTTGTAGTCTGCTACACAGCTCAGCTGTGAGCAGCATTGAAAGGGTCACAGTTATGTAAACGATTAATGTGATCCACACAAAGCTGCAAGAAAATTATCTTTGGGAAGAAGAGTGGGATGGAAGAAAGCTAAAAGCTCATCTTCTACAGTTGGGTGTTCATAGATGGATAAAGCTTGAAAGGGAAATACTAAGGATTAAAAATAGAGTATATTGGGGGCCAGTGAAATACCGAGGACCCACAAAGTGGATAGAGAGAACTGATGTCTGCGAGTCATCTTCTGACCTCCACACGTGTTCCATGGCATAGGCACAGATAACATGGTAAATAACTAAAGGTAGTAAACATAATACAAATACATATTTATAGGGACAGGAAGATGGCTCAGTTGGTAAAATGCTTGGTGCACAAATATGAGGACCTGCAATTGGATCCCTAGCACCCATGTAAAAAGCTGGGCACAGCTCACTATAACTCCAGCAAGGGGAGTGAAGACAGGCACATCCCTGAAGCTCACTAGCAGACTAGCCAAATCTGTGAGCTCCAGGTTCAGTGACAGACGTTCTCAAAAATCAAGATGAATGCCTCACATGCTGGTGCACGCCTATAATCCCAGCACTTGGGAGGCAGAGGCAGGTGGATCTCTGTGAGTTCAAGGCCAGCCTGATCTACAGAGTGAGTTCCAGGACGGCTGGGGCTACAGGGAGACCCTGTCTCAAAAAGAAAAAAAAAAAATCACAAAGTGAGCCGAATGCGGTGGTGCACGCCTTTAATCCCAGCACTTGGGGGCAGAGGTAGACAGATCTGTGAGTTCAAGGCCAGCCTGGTTGACAGAGTGAGTTCCAAGACAGCTGGGGCTACAGGGTCTGACCCTGTCTCAAAAAGCCCCCCATCAAAAAAAAAAAAAAAAGCTGTATTGAATTCAGTCCCCAGGACTCACATGGTGGAAGGAGAAAACCAATTGCTGCAAATTGCCCTCTGCCCTCCACACATGCCCCATGACATGTGCACATAAGCACACAAACTCCAATAGACAAAAATGTAAAAAATTTTAAACATGAGGATGAAAAGTGACTAAGGGGAAAATCTGACATCTTTAGTGTCCACAGGTTCATATATGCATACATACAAACATATACACATGTGTAATCATGCTGAGGAGATGGCTCAAACAGTAAACACTTGCTGTGAAACCATGAAGTTAGTAAAATGGTTGAAGACCTGAGTTCCATCCTCAGCCCTCACATAAAGAAGTCAGATGTCCCATCACATACTATAATTCCAGCACTGTGGAAAGAAATCAGAGGAGCCAGCCAGCCAATCCATCCAATTTTGCATGCTCCAGTTTCAGTCAGAGACCAGTCAAAAAGTGGACAGTGATTGAGAAAGACAACCAGCTTCAGCCTCTGGCCTCCACATGAACATACATGTGTGCATATCCACATACAGTAACATATGCACAAAATGTACCTATGTATGAACAGCCAGGTATGATGGTTCATGCCTATAATCCTAGCACTTGAAAGGGTGAAACAATAGGATTGCCAGGAGTTTCAGACCAGTCTCTACTATAGAGTCAAGGAATCACCAAAAGAATCAGCCATGCTCACTTCAGGAGTTAATAAACTAAAACTGGAAGGAAACAGAATCATGTAATATGTGACACTGCTTATGTCTGAGGGGGCCTCTACGAGATTGTTGACTATAGTAAACCTTTTAGAAACATTTTGCTCTTTATTATTATTTTTTTTTTATTTATTTATTTTTTTTGGTATTTTTGAGACAGGGTCTCCCTTTAGTCCCAGCTGGCCTGGAGCTCACTCTGTAGACCAGGCTGGCCTTGAACTCACAGAGATCTACCTGCCTCTACCTTCCAAGTGCTGGGATTAAAGGTGTGTGCCACCACTCCCAGCTACATTTTGCTCTTTAAACTAGAAAAGGAAACCTGGGTGTGGTGGCGCACATCTTCAGTCTCAGCACTTGGGAGGCAGAGGTGAGCTGATCTCTGAGTTCAAGGTCAGCCAGCTGGGGTTATGAAGAGACCCTGTTGCCTGCACGCCTTTAATCCTAGCACTTGGGAGGCAGAGGCAGGTGGATCTTTGTGAGTTCAAGGCCAGCCTGATCTATATAGCGAGTTCCAGGACAGCTGGGGCTACAGGGAGACCCTGTCTCAAAAAGACCAAAAAAAAAAAAAAAGACCCTGTTTCAAAAGAGTAAGACAGACACATACAAAGTAAAAAGCCCCCCCCCAAAAAAAAACAGACCCTGTCTCAAAAAAACAAACAAAAATGCCAGGTGCGGTGGTGCACACCTTTAATCCTAGCACTTGGGAGGCAGAGGCAGTCGGATCTTTGTGAGTTCCAGGACAGCTGGGGCTGCAGGGAGACTCTGTCTCAAAAAAACCAAAAACCAAAAAAAAAAAAAACAAAAAAAATAAAAATAAAAAGGGGCCAGAGAGATGGCCCAGTGATTAAAAGCATTGACTGCTCTTTTAGAGAACCTGGGTTTGATTCCTAGCCCCCACATGGCAGCTAACAACCATCTGTAGCTCTAGTTCCAGGGGATCCAACACCATCTTCTGACCTTTCAGGGTTAAACTTTAGAAATGGAAGCACTTGTGGGGGGGGGCAAAGTTAATTATTGAGATTGGGAGTTCAAGGCCATCCTGAGCTATACTGTGAGATCCTGTGTCAGCCAAACCTAGTGTGTATCCTTTACCAGGATACACCTTTATCCCAACACTGAGGTTGTACAGGCAGACAGAGCTCTGAGTTCAAGGCCAGCCTGGTCTACATTTTGAATTCTAGCCAGGGCTGCATAGTGAGACCCTGTTTCAAGACAAATAAGAATACAAAGAGGAAATGCTGCTGTGGGTTATGTGAGCTGTTATAGCTTGCCTTGCCCTTGGGAAAAATTTAAGACACATTCCAGGTAAAAACAATATCCTCACAGAGCCAGGCCCAGGGGAGCTTCAATTCCCTGGTGTCAGGCTGAGTTGGAAGTGAATGATGGAGAACCTTCTGGTAGCCCCTGAAGAACGTCTGTCCCAGGATGAGTTCAATACTGGGAAATTTGATGTGGAACTACTGACCAGTGGGAAGTGTGATGAGGTAGGAATGATGTGGCCTGGAAGGAAGCAGCTGCACAGGGGAGAATAGCTGGAGAACCAGAGTCCTGTCAGGGGCCCCTGGGCAGCGATCCCCTAAGGCCTCCCCACAGTCCTGTCAGGGGCCCCTGGGCAGCGATCCCCTAAGGCCTCCCCACAGTCCTGTCAGGGGCCCCTGGGCAGTGATCCCCTAAGGCCTCCCCACAACCTTGTAGGGATTTTGGTGTTAAGTGAAAAGAGAGTTGAGTTCTTGACTAAGACTGAAAAATGCTGGCGTGCCCAAAATGAAACCAGTTTGTTTGCCCTCTGTAGTCCTCAGAGTCCAAAATGCCAACATTCTGTGGATCTCTAATCTAAGAAGCAGTGTATTACATCTAGTCTTATCATGCCTGTTTTTTGTTTGTTTGTTTGTTTTCTGTTTTTGAGAAAAGACAGGTTGTTTGTTTGTTTGTTTGTTTGTTTTTGAGACAAGGTCTCCCTGTAGCCCCAGCTGGCCTGGAACTGGCTACGTAGACCAGGCTGGCCTTGAACTCACAGAGATCCGCCTGCCTCTGCCTCCCAGTTGCTAAGATTAAAGGCAGGCACCACCACACCTGGCTCAGAAAGGCATTCCGGGAGCTGTTCTATCTGCAGAAGCCAAGAAAATGTAGAAGGAGAGAACCAACTCTAGAGCTGTCTTCTGACCTCCACATACACACTGTGACATCCTATACTTTCTGCATGAATATACCAAATAATAACAAATAAGAGTTTGCTATTCTAGTTTGCCTTCAATTGCTATGATAAAACACTCTGACCAATACCATCTTGAGAAAGAAAGGGTTTATTTTATTCGTCTTAGGTCTCCCAGGTCACAGCTCATCACTCAGGGAGCCCAAGGTAAGAGTTCAGGGCAGGGAGCTGGAGAGATGGCCTAGCAGTTAAGAGTGCTGACTGCTCTTGCAGAGGACCCAGGTTCGATCCCCAGCACCCAAACGGCGGCTGAGAACTGTCTTTAACTCCAGTTCCAGGGGAATCCGACGCCCTCTTCTGACCTCTTCGGGCGGCATTGCACGACTCGGGTGCACCAACTTACATGCAGACAGTACATTCATACACATAAAAAAAGAAAGAAAAAAAAAGAATTCAGGGCAGAAGCCTGGAGGCAGGAGCTGAAGTACAGGCCATGGAAGAATGCTGCTTACTGGCTGCTCCCCTAGACCATGCTCATTCTTTCTTTTTTTTTTTTTTTTTTTTTTTTTTTTTTTGAGACAAGGGTCTCCCTTTAGTCCCAGCTGCCTGGAAGCTTCTATGTAGCACCAGGCTGGCCTTGTAACTCACAGAGATCTGCCTGCCTCTGTTCTCCTCGCTGAGTGGGGGATTAAAGGCATGTGCACCATGCCCGCAGTCTTGCTTTTTTTGTTTGTTTGTTTGTTTGGTCTTTTCAAGATGGGTCGCACTGTAGCCCCAGCTGGCCTGGAACTCACTCTGTAGACCAGGCTGGGCTTGAACTCACAAAGATCCCCCTGCCTCTGCCTCCCAAGTGCTAGGATCAAAGGCATGCGCCACCACGCCCGGCTTCAGTCTGCTTTTTTTTTTTTTTATTTCTGTATGTGTATGAATGTACTGTCTGCATGTAGGTCTGTGCACCTGTGTCGTGCAATGCTGCGGAGGTCAGAAGAGGGTGTCTGATTCCCCTGGAACTGGAGTTCTCCTGGAATTGAAGTTTTAGGCGGTTCTCAGCCACCATGTGGGTGCTGGGGATTGAACCCGGGTCCTCTGTAATAGCGGTCGGCACTCTTAACCACTAGGCCATCTCTCCAGCCCCCCAGTCTGCTTTTTTTATACAATACACAACAACCTGCCCAGGTATGACACCAGCCACAGTGGGCTGAACCCTCTGACATCACTCAGTAATCAAAAAAATATCCCACAGACAAGGCTACAGGCCAGTCCAACAGAAGCAATTCCCCAATTGAGGCTCCTTCAACCCAGGTGTATCAATTTGACAACTAAAGGTATACAGTACTCACTTTTTTTTTAATTTTTTTTATTAATTTTATTTATTTTTATATGTGTATGAATGTACTGTCTGCATGCAAGTTTGTGCACCCGTGTCGTGCAACGCTGCAGAGGTCAGAAGAGGGTATCGGATTCCCCTGGAACTGGAGTTCTCCTGGAATTGGAGTTTCAGACGGTTCTCGGCTGCCATGTGGGTGCTGGGGATTGAACCCGGGTCCTCTGTAAGAGCAGTCGGCGCTCTTAACCGCTAGGCCATCTCTCCAGCCCCAGTACTCACTTTTTTAAATCTTTTTTTTTTTTTTTAAGACAGGGTCTCCCTGTAGCCCCAGCTGGCCTGAAACTCACTGTGTAGACCATAGGATTCTAGCACTTGGGAGGCAGAGGCAGGTGGATCTCTGTGAATTCATGGCCAGCCTGGTCTACAGAGTGAGTTACAGGCCAGCTGGGGCTACAGAGAGACCCTGTCCCCCCCCCCAAAAAAAAAGTGTGTGCCACAACGCCTGGCTAAAAATCTTTTAAAATTTATTTTAAATTTTGTGTATGGGGGTTTTGCATATATAGAGATATAATGCCTGTATATGCAGTGCCCAAAGAGGCCAGAAGAGGGCATTAGATTCCCTGGAACTGGAGGTACAGACTGTTGCTAGCTACCATGTCGGTGCTGGGAATTGAACCTTTGTCCTCTGGAAGAACAGCCAATGCTCTTAACTGTGCATAAGCCATCACTCCAGCCTCAAGAGGTATCTCTTGATATCATTATTATAAATAGTTCCCTCAAAACTCAAAGGAGGCATAATTCCTCTAGAGGCTAGCGTAGGTACGTAAAGAATGACACACAATTCAGATTTTTTTAAAGAATGTGAACAATAACTGAAAGGAGAGATGGGAATGAGCACTGGCTGCTCTTGGGGAGGACCTAAGTTCAGGTCCCAAGGACCACACTTCAGCTTACAACCATCTGTAACTACAGTCCCAAGGGATCTATCATCCTTTTCTGGCCTCTGAGGGTACCAGGCATCCACATGGTACACATGCATACATGTAGGAAAGTCACTCATACACTAAAATGAAAATTTTTTTTTTTAAGAGAGAGGAGGCCAAGCATGGTGGCATATACCTTTAATCCCAACATATGGGAAGCAGAAGCAGGGGGATTTCTATGAGTTCAAGGCCAGCCTGGTCTACACATAGCCAATTTCAGGGGATTTCTTTGAGATCATGGCCAACCTGGTCTACATAGCCAATTCCAGGCCAGCTGTTGTAGCTATAAAGACACTCTATCTTCCCCCTCCTCCCCACACCACCAAGAAAAAAAAAAAATTAAAGGTGTGTTACGGTGCACGCCTTTAATCCTAGTACTCTGGAGGTGGAGACAGATGGATCTCTGTGAGTTCAAGGCCAGCCTGGTCTACATATCGAGTTCCTGGCCAGCTGGGGCTATAGGGACAGCTAGAGAGATGGTTCAGTGATTAAGAGGAATGCTGCTCTTCCAGAAGACCTGGGTTCAGTTCCCAACATCTATATAACATGTAAGAACTGCCCATAATTCCAGTTCCAGGAATCTAATACCCTCTTCTGCCTTCTGTGGACATTACTTGCATGTGATGTACTTACATACATGCAGGTAAAACATACTAGCCATATAGCTGGGTGTGGTGGTGCATGCCTTTAATTCCAACACTGGGGAGGCAGAGGTAGGCGGATCTCTGTAAGTTCAAGGCCAGCCTGGTCTACATAGCGAGTTCCAGGCCAGCTGAGACTAAAGCGAGACCCTGTCTCAAAAAGATCAAAACAAAACAAAAACCACTCATACTAAAATAAATAAATAAATAAATAAATAAATAAATAAATAAATAAATAGTTTTTACAAAGGAAATTCAAGAACTTTATTGTTGTACTTCTGTTTGGACTGAGAAGAAAATCTAGGCCCTTTTGTTTGGACAGTAACACTCAGCAGTGTCAGAGAGAAAGCAATGTGTACTGGAGTTGTATTACGTTTCCATCTCAAAACAAATGGTTGTCAGCCTAGGAAGAGACACACAGGCAGCGAGGAGAGGATGGGGGGTGCATGTGCTCATATTGCGCAGACCACATATACTATGCCTGGAACACCAGGAGAATTGGCAGATGTGATTGGACGTCATCCAGGAAATGGGGGGGGGGGGACTGGAAGCCTGCAGTTCAGGACACTAGAAGTATCTTGTACTCTCTAGACTGGTGAGTTTGGTGTCACCCTGAGGAAAATTCTGGTCTGGATTAATCAGTGAGGAGTTTGGAACAGTATCAAGGAAGCAGCCCTGAGAGAGAGTCAGGCTAAGTACTTACCTGACTGCTGAGACAAAGTAAGTGCTGGGCCTCCTAGGCAGGGTCTAGCAAGACCTCTTGAACGTTCTCTGACATCATTACATCAAGACGGAAATGTAGAGAGCATCTGGGGGGTGATGGGAAAGATGGATTCTTTTTTAATTGGTTGGATGAATATACCCAAAGAGACTGATGTCAGTCGACCTGTCTGCCCAACCCTGGCCTACTCAGTTTGATCGAAGACTGGGCTGTGAACACTGATGGCAAATTCCTCAGTTTTTCAGTGATGAGAAGTCAGGAAGGAATGCCAAGATGATGGATGCCAAAGTCACATTCAGAATTATCCTGTCTGAAACCCTAGCCAGAGACTGTAGAACTCTGCTCTTAGCTCCAGTCATCCACGGTGTACACTGGCTGGGAGAGGAGAGGGCAGCCTGTGGAGAAAACCCCGAGTGAGACTTTGTGGATGGAGGGAGTTCTGCATGTGTTGGAATTATGATGAGGTTACAAAGAAAGACAATTTAGCAGGGTGTGGTGGTGCACACCTTTAATCCTAGCACTCAGGAGGCAGAGGCAGGCGGATCTTTGTGAGTTCAAGGCCAGCCTGGTGTACAGAGAAAGTTCCAGGACAGCTGGAGCTACAGGGAAACCCTGTCTCGAAAAGACAAAAAAACAAAAAACAAAACAAAACAAAAAAAGACAATTTGATGACAGTTTTAATAGAAATAAACTGTCCCAAATGAGAGTGGTCACAGAGCTTCTGTGAGTTGCACTGCTTAGACCACATGCTGTATTCATTTCCACACATGCTGCTTCGCTTCCGGACATGACACCCTAGCTTTGATGAGCTCAAATGAATCCAAGGGAGAGTGACTTGGATGGACAGCCAATTTCAGAACCTTGTCAAGAATTAGAGCTTGGAGTTGGGGCCACAGATCCAAGGGGGAGGGGAGGACTGTTGATGGGATGCAAGAGCAGCTTCAGGATTCAAAAGGCTACCAGGAAACAGATGGGTTAAACTGCTGTGTGTGAGGGCTCTGTGTAAAGGCAGATGGAGACGGCCCGGCCACCACCTCTTGCAGTGGGGCAAAGGCCTCAGGGATTTTCTTGGCTTATACTTTGCCCTTCCCAGAGCACCAACTATTGATCAGGACTTGGATCTACCCCAGGAGTCTGGAGCCTTTTCAAGCTCTGTTTCAGAAGTCCCTTTGCTCATCAGAGGAAGAACTTTGCTCATGAGAGGAACTGACCTGTCCAGAGGCAATTGGATTCTAGGTCTGGGATAAAGGCAAGCAAGTTGCTACTAGCCATGGCTATTCTTGCAGGAGGAGCAGAGACCTGCAGCACTATGTACTGTGAGATGCCTCATAAAGTTCATTTAAATACAGCTGTGGGGGGGGTTGGGGGGTGGCACATGCCTTTAATTCTAGCACTTGGGAGGCAGAGGCAGGCGGATCTCTGTGAGTTAAAGACCAGCCTGGTCTACAGAGTGAGTTCCAGGACAGCTGGAGCTACAAGGACGCCCTGTTTCAAAAAGAGAAAAAAAACAAATAAAACAACAACAACAAAAAACCTGTTTGAGGCATTGCAGGCTTTTAATCCCAGCACTTGGGAGGCAGAAGCAGAGAGATCTCTGAGAGTTCAAGGCCAGCCTGGTTCCAGGCCAGCTGGGGCCACAGGGAGACCTTGTCTCAAAAAGACTAAAAATACATACATACATACATACATACATACATACATACATACATACATACTATAGTGACCTTATGGCTACTTATTGCCATCAAGATACTGGAGTTTAGAGAAGGATTAAGTCATCTAGCTTGGTACTTCACATTTGAAATACCAGCACTTAAGATGTTGAGGCAGGAAAAGATGGATATGAGTTCAAGACCAGCCTGGGTGGTCTTGGGCAAGTGGAGAAGGGGCAGTGAGATGTTTTAGCAGGTAAAGGCACTTGGCACCAAGCCTGACTACCGGAATTTGATCGTTGAGACCAGTCATGCTAAAAGGAGCAAGCCAGCTCCAGCAGGTTATCCTCTGACCTCCACTTGTCACTGTGGCACACACACAGTAAATGTGATAAAATTTAAAGGAAAAAAAGGCCAGGCATGGTGGTGCACACCTTTAATCCTAGTACTTGGGAGACAGAGGCAGGCTGATCTCTGAATTCAAGGCCAGCCTGGTCTACAGAGAGAGTTCCATGCCAGCTGAGACTAAAGGGAGACATTGTCTCAAAAAGAACCCCCCCCAAAAAAAAAGAAGAAAAAAAGACCACCCTGGGCCATAAGGTGACGTCACTCACCTAGGACTCAGATCCATGATTGTTACTGGTTACTACTCTGCCTCCCAAAGCACTCCTGTTCCCAAGCCCCTAGCCCTCCCCAGTGGCTACGATCACCCCTCCCTATAAGCCCTTCTCCCTCTCGGCTCCCTCCCCCCGAAGCTCTGCCTTCTCCTCTACTAGGAACTGATGGGAGAAAACAGCCCAGATGAAAAACTGGGCCATGCTGCCTAGCACACTGCTTATTTTTTTCTGACTAAGATTAAGCTGACAACCATGCAAAACATTGCAAACCTGTGTTGGCTGCAGATTTAATACCTAACCCAGCCCACACAAATAATTCATGCTTCTGCATCGATGTCCAGAAAAAACAAATCAGCAAAAAGCTGGGCTCCTGCATGTGTGAAGCAGCCTCGAGTCTCCATTGAAGCGGCATGCCGGAAATACCCGGGCTCTAGGACTGCAGATCTAGCATTTTGCTTTTTTTTTTTCTTCTTCTTTAAAAGATTAAAGTTTTTTTTTTTTTTTTCAAATGATTGAAGGTTAGTGGGAGGTGTAAATGTGGGCACTTGTCACATTAATTCTTCAGATGATTAAGTTCTTTTCCATTTCCTTAAAGCTGTTTGCAGTTGGGTTTGATGTCCTGGTTCTGGGTGAGTGTGTTGTGGCAGTTACCAAGGTGACTTTAGCTGACTTTCAACAATTTATTTTTCCCTCCAGCTTGAGACTCTCTAGCCCTGTGTGCTGCTGATTCTTCTCTACCAGCCCCCAACCCACCTTCCAGGGCTACTCATCAGCGTTTTTGCTTATTCCACTGAACCTGGGGTCCTCCAGCAAGCTCCACCCCTAGCAGGCCAGGTCTCAGCCCCGTGGGCAGCACGGGTGGGTAGCATATGGCTAGGAGAACCTATAGTCAGATTGCACAGGGGAATGATCGTGAGTCATACCCTGGCTCTGGCCACTTCACTCAGTGGGGTTCAGGGTGGGGCTCAGTGGTAGAGTATTTGCATGCATGAAGTCCCTCATCCTAGCACTTCAAAAAAGATAACAATGAGAAACAAACTCCCTCTGTGACCTTGGGTTTCTCTTAATCTCATTTGTAAAAGGGGTTAAGAGAGCTTCCTTTAATTCTAGCACTTGGGAGGCAGGGGCAGGCAGATCTTTGTGAGTTCAAGGCCAGCCTGGTCTACAGAGTGAATTCCAGAACAGCTGGGGCTACAGGGAGACCCTGTCTCAAAAAGACTAAAGAGAAAAAAAAAAGAGAGAGAGAGAGAGAGCTCCTTGCATGCTCTGAGGACCCAGTGCGTGAACCTATGCATTTAGCAGAGAACCTGGAACAGAGAAAGTGCTCAAAAAACAAACACTGCTGCTGCTCTTTCCTGTGTTCTGCCCTTGTTTGGGCCCGTGGGACACCCCATGGCCCCTCTGAACTTGTCAGTAGTACCTGAGATGAGGGATTGCCCACCTTGGAAGGCATAGCTTGGTGAAGGGGAAAGAGAAGTGGTCAGAAGTCTAAGGTTCACACGCTGGCCCAGCACAGATACAGTCTGTGGCCTTGGATGCATCCTCCTTTTTGAAAAGGAAAGAGGTAAATAAAACAGCTTGACTTTCCTTCCAGTTTTGAAATATGGTGACCCTCTTGGCTGCAGTGTTTGTCTCCTTCACAAGTCTTATGAAAAAGCTTGCCAAGGAAGGGCTGGGGGAAGGCTGCTCAGAGGCAGCTTACGGAACTGGAGGAAGGGACTGCCTTGGTGAAAAAGCTGTCAGCTCCAGGGTTGGGCTCTCACAGGGAGGAGAGGCGGCATCCTTGAGCTGCCCCATTACCAGGGGAGAAGAGTATCTTTTTTTTTTAATTTTTTTAATTTATTTTTTTATGTATATGAGTGTACTGTCTGCATGTAGGTTGGTGCGCCCGTGTTGTGCAGTGCCTCGGAGGTCAGAAGAGGGCGTTGGATTCCCCTGGAGCTGGAGTTAAAGATGGTTCTTATCCGCTGTGTGGGTACTGGGAATCGAACCTGGGTCCTCTGCAAAAGCAATCCATGCTCTTAATCGCTGAGCCTTCTCTCCAGCCCCAAAAGAGTATCTTAATCCACTGCCCTGCCGGTGCTCACTTCACACTCCCTGGGAAGGGGCTGACTCCCAGTGCTCACCCTCTATTGTTGTGAGGGGATGGGGCCTGCCCCTGAGTGGCTTTCTAGCCCAGACATCCTGGGTGGCTCTTACCTGCTGCTTGAATGATTTTGGGGGTGGGGGGGGCTTTTTGAGACAGGGTCTCTTTGTAGTCCCAGCTGGCCTGGAGCTCACTATGTGGACCAGGCTGGCCTTGAACTCAGAGATCCACCTGCCTCTGCCTCCTGAGTGCTGGGATTATAGGTGCTAGCCACAAACAATTTAAAAACAACAACAACAAAAACCCCCAGGTGTAGTGGCACACACCTTTAATCCCAGCACTCACTTGGGGGGCAGAGCCAGACTAATGTCTGGAGATCAGGCGGTCCAGGCCAGCTGGGACTACAGAGAGACCCTGTCTCAAAAAAAAAAAAAAAAAAAATAGGCAGAGGCCAGTGGATCTCTGTGAATTCAAGGCCAGCTTGGTCTATCTACACAGTGAGTTCTAGGCCAGCTGGGACTAAGGGAGACCCTGTCTCAAAAAGATCTCCCCCAAAGGAAAAGAAAGAAAAAAAGAATGTTCCTTGGACCAGGTGTAGTGGTTCATGTCTTTTAATCTCAGCACTCTGGAGACAGAGGCAGACTGATCTCTTGAGACCAGGGTCAGCCTGCTCTCCATAGTGAGTTCCAGGCCAGCTAAAACTACAGGGAGACCCTGTCTCAAAAAAATTGACAGAGGCAGGCAGATCTCTGTGAGTTCAAGGCCAGCCTGGTCTCCGTAGTGAGTTCTAGGCCACCTGGAACTAAAGGGAGACCCTGTCTCAAAAAGACCAAAAAATAATATTTTTTTTACTATAAAAAAAGAAAAATGAAAGCTTTTCACCCAGTATTTTGATGGACACTTGTATAATTGTTCTGAGTTTCACAGCCCAAACCAGAACTTTTGGATGAGATCTGTTGAGGCAGACTTGAGAGGTTGTTAGTGGGGGGCAGCTGAATTTGAAAAGCAAGTCTTAAACTACCAAGGGACTCAGTGGCCCAGCTGTAGGACAAGCTGTTGATGAGGAGCTGAGCAGGAGGAACTATGAGGCAACAGTGACAGCTTAGTGTGGCCAAGGTCACACCAGGAGGGACCTGGTGCAGGGCTTTCCCTAGCTCTGAATTCCTCCCCTCTCCTCAGTGAAGCTCAGCAGTAAGGGGGAGGGGGCAGTTCTGTTCATTGATACTAACTCCTAAGAGCTCTGCATCTACCCTCAGCAAGGACTGGCACTCCTCGGTTAGATGAAGAGCTCGACTCTGCCCCTCAGCAAGGACTGGCACTCCTCAGTTAGATGACGAGCCCAGCCTTTCTGTGACTGCCTCATGGGCTTGCTTAGAACCTTCCCAGGATCATGTGGATGGAGACTTTTGGAGCTGAATCTCATGCTGCTCTCTCGGCCTTGGAGAGCTAAGAGTCTGTCTGGCAATAGGCCAGGGAAGGAAGAGCTCCCCCAGAGAGTTTGTAGATCTCACAGGGTGAAAGGAGCCAGTGCTGTGAACTTCTGTGTGTTGTTGGCCAAAGATGTAGGCTTTAGAACCAAGCCCGTCTGAGACTAATTGCCAGTTCCACCTCCCCACTGGCTGTGCAGCCTGGCCATGCTAGTCAGCCTGCTTGGTCCCCATGTGCTCACCTCATGGAATATTGGGAGGTCATCAGTGAGACGTGCCTGACACAGCACTGGTAGTCGGTAAGTACACGTCAAGGGCAGCTGCTACCATCATTATCAGACACAATGATTCTTACCAACCAGGAACTCATCTAGAAAGTCCCCTTTTGCTCCTTCCTATGGTTTTTCCAATGCGCTGAGCCTGTGTCTGTTCTTGTTTCTCAGGAGCCGCAAGGACAGCCTGGAAAGTGACAGCTCCACAGCCATTATTCCCCACGAGCTGATCCGTACTCGGCAACTCGAGAGTGTGCATCTGAAATTTAACCAAGAATCAGGAGCTCTCATTCCTCTCTGCCTAAGGTGAGCTGAGACTATGCATTACACATCAACTCCACAGCAGCCTGCGAGCCCGAGGATGCTTCGGAGCCTCCCCGGTCGGCCTCTCCCCACACAGATCCTCTAGAGCTGCCAGGGGCCACCAGGCCTATGCTGGCCATTTTGCCCAGAGAGGTACCTATAGGTAGTCGGTATTACCTAAGCAGAGTCTGGGGCTGGAGAAGGAAGATAGCCACTCAGGCAGCTCCATCATGACCTTGCGTGAGAACCTGGGAAACGAGGCTTATGTCATTGATCCCTGCAGGACCAGATGCCCTGGAGTTTGTCCATAAGGAGGGTCTTTCCTGGATCTCTTTTTTTTTTTTTTTTAATGTGTATGAGTGTACTGTCTGCATGTAGGTTGGCGCAACCATGTCATGCAGTGCCTTGGAGGTCAGAAGAGGGCATTGTATTCCCCTGGAACTGGAGTTAAAGATGGTTCTTAGCTGCCCTGTCGGTGCTGGGAATTAAACCCATGTCCTCTGCAAGAACAGTTGGTGCTCTTAACCACTGAGCCATCTCTCCAGCCCTTTCCTGGATCTCTTAACCCAGAGCAGTGGCAAAAGGACTGTGGCCACAGAATCCCATCTGGCTTGTTTGAAGACCATTTCAGAGTCAGATTCCATCAGGAGCATATTCTCCAGACCTCTACTCTGTCTGGAATGCCATGTGCCATCCCACAAGCTGGGTCGCAGATCACGCTGGGTTATCAAGGGGAGGGTTCTGTATGGTGGGGCCTCATACTTGATGCTTTTCTCATGTGAAACTGATGAGTGTACTGTCTGCATATAGGTTTGTGCACCCATGTTGTGCAATGCCACGGAGGTCAGAAGAGGGTGTCGGATTCCCCTGGAACTGGAGTTTCAGACGGTTATCAGCTGCCATGTGGGTGCTGGGGATCGAACCCGGGTCCTCTGTAAGAGCGGTCGGTGCTCTTAACCTCTAGGCTATCTCTCCAGCCCCTGCGAAATACAGTTGTTTACATCCAGCGGCCAGCCCAGCAGACTCCTTGAGGGACTAGGAAGCCCAGCTGTGTTTCTTCTGCTGTTGTCCAGAATCAGAACCCAGCCCTGTGGCCAGAACTCAGCTGTCCATTTGGTGACCCAGCACTGGGCTGGATCTCTCGAAGCTGGCCTCCCTCCCCAGCCCCTGAGAGCTCCACCCTCGCTTTACTAGCAGAGAAGGCAACAAGAATCCCTCTATACTTTGGGGGACAGTGACAAGGAAGAAGGACTTGCATGGCTTAGACCGTCTGCTGACTCAGGAGCTCAGAAAAGGAATTTTGAGGGTCCTTCACCAAGGACCCTGGCTAGCAGGGCAAACATAACAAGTGGTCAGAGTAAGAGGCCCTTCCAGGTCCCTGGCTGTTTCCTTTTAGCTGCTTCTTGGGTGGAGACTCGGGCTTTTCTCCTGGGGAAGGGTTAATCAGAGGCAGGCTGAGAATGCAGAGAACAGGGTTTTGCCTCCGGTGTGTGGCCCCCCCTGCCCATTCCTCACCCCTGTCTTCTCTCCCCTCCAGGTGTATTTCCAGACTGGGGATTAACAGTGGCTTCTTACTGTGACCCCACTTGGCTTCAGTTGGCTTCAGTTTTTGTTTTGTTTTTTTTAAGATCTGCTTGTGGCCTTTAGGATAACTGTTTGAGTGTTAGAGGAAAGCCCAGGAAATGAAGATTCTGCATGGGCAATAAGGTCCTCTCCTAGAGAACATGGCTCCCTTTCCACTCTGGGCATGATCATTTTCCTCTCTGGCCTCAGTGTCTTCACCATTACGTGAGGAAGGTAGCAAGGAAGGGTAGCCGCCAGCATCCCTAAAGCCCTTTGCACTCTGATCTAGAGTGTCCACTGGCCGGGAGCACTGTGGAGGATGTCCTTAGAGAACCGGTGATGGCTGCAGGGAACACTTTGGGTTTCAGTCCCCTGTTAGTGACCAGGTGGGCCATCAGCAAGGCATTTGCCAAGCCCCTTGCCTTAGGGATCATGGCCAGAGCCTTGGCCAGGGGCCATGTTTCTCGGCACAGCACCTTACTGTCTCCGTGTTCCTATTTCCAGGGGCAGGCTCCTGCATGGACGGCACTTTACCTATAAGAGTATCACGGGTGACATGGCTATCACGTTTGTCTCCACGGGAGTAGAAGGTGCCTTTGCAACTGAGGAGCATCCTTACGCGGCTCATGGACCCTGGTTACAAGTGAGAAGCCTCCTTTTCTTCTCTGTCCTCTTTACTAGGCTCTCCTTCCCTCAGCAGCACTAGATGGCAAACCCCCCTCCCCGCCCAGCTGTGAGCTGCCTCTGGGAGCTCTGTGGTCATGGAGTATGGGTCTCCTGCTTGTCTTCCCGGCTCCAGGAGCACTTCCTGGCCCCCTCCCAGCACCTGGAGCAGGTCACTCTTCTGGCCATTGGTAGTTCTGACAGTGGAAATATATAACTTTCGGGCTGGAGAGATGGCCTAGCGGTTAAGAGCACCGACGCTCTTGCAGAGGACCCGGGTTCGATCCCCAGCACCCACATGGCGGTTAAGAACCGTCTGTAACTCCAATTCCAGGAGAACTCCAGTTCCGGGAATCCGAGACCCTCTTCTGTCCTCCGCGGCATTGCACGACACGGGTGCACAGACCTGCATGCAGACAGTACATTCATACACATACAAAAATAAAATTTAAAAAAAAAAAAAAAAAAAAAACGGAAATATATAACTTTCCAGACCCTGGGAAATCAAAGTCCAAGAAACTAAGGGTGAAACAATGTGTGGGTTCCACCCTTCTGTGACTATGGAAATCTCGCAGAATTCATAGGAAGTATGTATATCTGCGACCACAGAAAACAGGCCTCATGGCCTGAGCTTCCCATGACCAGTCTATCTACTCTCCTTTTCTCCCTGTTGGAAACCCAGCTTATCTGAGCAGAAACCTGCTGGCTTATCCAGGGCACTCTGTTCTTCCCCTGTGGTCCTACTTGGAGCAAGCATCAGAGCTCATATCAAGCAGAGTGCTGGGATTAAGTGAGAGCCATCAACTTCAGTCCAGTGCCCTCCCTGCCCAGATCTCTTAAGGGTCGCTAGCCTGATCCACCACACTCCAGTTTTCTTGTCTCTCACAAGAATATGAAGAAAGGGGATCCGGGGGCTAGGGAAAGGGTTAGGGTTAGGTAACCAAGCCTTGCGGTATGTTAGAGAACATGGCGAATTACAGTAAAAAGGAAGAGAATTACACTGGGTTTATGGGTTAACCCAATCTAGGGGGCTGCACAGTGCATATACTCTTAACATGGGTATGTTTTGTCTGCATGTCTGCTTGCAGCTGAAGTTCTCCTCTCTCAGACCAGCCTCCTCCCCCACCACCAAAATCCTAACCCTTAATTAAAACAAACACCAATCAAAGGATACCAACCACACTTCTCAGACTAAGCTGAGGTAGAAATGGAAGCTAGTGCTTTAGGGATATTGTGTTCCATAAATTATCTTGCCTTTTTCCACTGTTGTTATTACATTGTTTCATAACAAAATTACTTTGAACCATAAAGTTATAAATATATTTTAAAAGTCCCACTTGGTAATATTAGATTTCTGTCCTTGTGGTGTTGGTAGTCACTGTAGCAAAAGCTCTGAAATGTAACATTTGAAATTAGCCCAGCACTTGGAAAGAGCGGGAAAGAGCCTCCCACTACCCCTGCCACCCACCCTCAGCCATGTCCCAGGTTGCCGCCACTGTCTGCGAGAACCAGAGGATGCTAGCCTCTCCCCTGGACGGAGCTGGTGTGGAGGTGGAGTTGGGGGCATTGCAGGAGACTCAAACCACCCAGAGTCCTCGGGTCATCTTCCAACACATGACCTGGTGCTCACAGGTCTTGGTAAACGTGTCTTCATAGTTCATGTGTGGGTATTGACAGTTGAAGTACATTTTGAGGGGGGAGTTAGGGACTATGGTCTTCTTTTTTTTTTTTGGTCTTTTTGAGACAGGGTCTCCCTGTAGCCCCAGCTTGAACTCACAAAGATCCACCTGCCTCTGCCTCCCAAGTGCTAGGATTAAAGGCGTGCGCCCCACGCCCAGCCGATTATGATGTTCTAAGACTAAAGCAGGACCCCCTCCCCCTTTGATCTCTTATCCCTCTTGGAACATCTTCCTCCCCAGTGCTAGAGTAGTCAGCATCTCCAGTGTTCAGCTGCTTGGGAATCTTAGTCCCCAGAGGACCCAGCAGATGTCACATAGGCCCTCAGCCTTCTGGAAGCCTCCTGGACCCCACCCCAATTCCCCAAGTTCCAAGCTCCTGGCTGTCGATGTTCCTACTTCTAGCCCCCTCACTCTGGCAGCCCCTCAGTGAGCTGGGGCACTCAGCACCCGCTGACTCCCAGCACTCAGGTCCCCTCCCATGGGCTGTTGCCCAGGGAACCGGGGAGCGGTGGGAACGAGTTGCTGGCCTCGGCATGTTTCAATCAAGTTGCTGTGCTGGGAGCTGCTTAATCAAAGGCCTGCCTTATGGGCTCATTAGTGTGGTCCACCACAGGCTGCCTCTCAGGAGAGCTCCTGGGAAGACTGGCTGAGGCCCCACACCCCAGGCACGCACCCTTGATCACCAAGGGGTTTCTCAGGCTTTTTGCAAGGAGCCCTGGGAAACTGTCCATCTGACCTACCCCAGCCAGCCGGGTTCTCAGCAGTGAAACCATCACCCACAGCAGCCCTCCTCCTCTCTTCATCTGACTGCCAGCCTGCCTTTCCCTTTAGGGTCTTGCTTCTGTGGTCACAGGCAGCAGACTAGCTTGTGGGAACTAGGCTTGTCATGGCTTGTGGGTCTCTTTGTCTCCTCTTGAGGGTCAGCTGTCTCTCTGGGGGACTGTAGACTCCTAGAGGCCTGAGGTTCTACTCATAGTCACAGATGAGGCCTCACTGTGCCAAGAAGGGACCCAGACCTGTTGGGAGAGAGAATAATAACAGAGACCTGTATCTGGTCTCTTTAGGCTTCCGTCACCCATTGTCAGGGTCCCAAGTGTCTACTGCCTTGTGTGCTCAGGCCTATTGTAGGCAGAGAGGCAAGAGAGCTGAACACAAGAGGTACAGGATGTGGAGACTTCTGTCCTCTGGGCTTCTGCTTGAATTGTCCCTCTGGGTCACAGCTGAAGTGGGAGGGGCGGGGAGACTTGCATCAGCCTTTGGCAGCCTTGGAAGCCCACTCGTCCAGCATTGGCGCCTTGTTCTGGCCACCAACTCAGGCCTGTTATCTCTAAGGGGAAAGACATCCTCCCTGTGCTGAAGAGTGACAAAGGAGAGCTGAAAGGAAGGAGGAAGTTTGCTGGTGGGATGGCCCAGACAGGCTTCCCTACCCACCGTATCCTGGGCTGCCCTATACCTTGCAGCAGCTCAGGAGCATCCAGCCCCAGGGAAGTTAGAGCTCCCGGGCACCAAAGAGTAAGACAGGCAGAGTGGGAATTCATGCATTGGGGTTGCTGCAGGGGCAGGAGTCAGTCAGGTCACGCTCTCCCAGGGGAGGCAGCTGGCTCCGTCCACCCCACCTTTGCTATGTTCCCTTTAAGAGTGTAGAGCCTAGCAGTTCGTGGTGGCGCACACCACGCCTTTAATCCCAGCACTCCGGAGGCACAGGCTGGCAGCTCTCTCTGAGTTCAAGGCCAGCCTGGTCTACAGAGCGAGCTCCAGGCCAGCTGGAACTAAAGGGAGACCCTGTCTCAAAAAGACCATAAAGAAAAAAAGAGTATAGAGCCTGTCAGTTCAGCCAAGTCCAGAGCTTTGTGGGAGGGTCTTCAGACCCTAGAGCAGATCGGTCAGTGTCCTCTCCTGGCTCTTTCTCCTAGCATCCCCTCACCCACGGGGCTTTGGCAAGCCTCTCCCTTGGCCTGCTCGCTGTCCCTGAGCAGAGCCCAGCCCAGAGCTGAGTCAGTTCCATCATCACTTCCTAGCCAGGGCAATCCGAAGAGAAGTCTCAGTCCCAGAGGTCACTGAGAGGTCGCATCACCAAATATGAGAATATTTTTCTTAGTCCCTGCAATGCTTTCTCAGCTCTGTGGTGTCTGGCAGCTCAGCCAGGTGGTGCCCTTAGTCCCAGCCACTCCCCAGCAGCCTAATGGGGAGGCCCCTGGCCTGGGGAGTAGACACCTACCAGCTGTTCCCAGTGGGCTCTAATGTCCCCAGCTGAGCTGAGGAACCATTGCTAAGCTCTGCCCGAGCCCGTGAACAGATCCCTGTGTCCTTCAGTCAAGCCCCTGCTTTCTCCCATTCCCACCCGCCCATTTGTATGCTGTATAGCAGGCAACCTGGGAGTTGCCACCCTAGGCCCTGGCAGTTCCTCTCTGATTTTTACCATTTCTTCTACTGGTGGGCCAGGATATACCCGCTTCCCCTGGAGACCTTTGCTTGGCTATCTCAAGATCTCATTGTCCAAGCCTGTGCCTGTTAAGGTTCAGAGTGAGTGAACTGTATGCTCTGCTCTGTCCCAAGCGCAGTCAGTTGCCAAAGCAGGAGTCTGAGCCTGCTTCTGGCCACCAAAGCCAACTTTTTGCCACCCACCCAGAGCAGGAAATGAGTGAGTGCCCCTACTACTGACAAGCACAGACCTCTTTCCCTTCCGTCATGGGAGTGTCTACAGGCTGTTTTCTGGCCTGAGTTGGGGGGACAGGGGCACAGTAAAATGCTTGCTAGTCCTTACCTCCTTCACTACTTTCCTGGGTGCCGGAGCAGCTCCTTGGCAGGCCCTGCCTCTGTAAACAGCACATTTCCTTCCCTGAGAGAAGGAAAGAAAAGGAAAAGAAAGCCAAACTTGTTGGGAAGCAAGAACAATGTGTCAACATGAAGAGCAAACAAGGTCTGGGACAAAGCGTGGATTGTCATACCAGGGGGAGGGAATGGGCATTGTCAGCCACTCGGAAATTTGTTGACCACAGTCCTTGGAATGAGTGTGAAGCTTGCTGAGGCCTGGTCCCTGCCTGCAGCATAGCTGGGCCTGCCTACGACAAGCACTGACAAAAAGATCACTTTTTCTTTAAATTTTTTAATTTTTTATGTGTATGAGTATACTGTCTGCATGTAGGCTTGTGCACCCGTGTCATGCAATGCCGCGGAGGTCAGAAGAGGGTGTCGGATTCCCCTGGAACTGGAGTTAAAGACGGTTCTCAGCCGCCATGTGGGTGCTGGGAATTGAACCCAGGTCCTCTGCAAGAGCAGTGGGCACACTTGACTGCTAGGCCATCTCTCCAGCCCCCCCAAAATCACTTTTTAGGCTCTGGAACTTGCTAGAGTTTGGAGAATTGCAAGGTTGCTGACAATCCTCCCTCATCACCAGCCAGCCAGGTTGTCGGACAGAACCACACCACATGGCCTGTGGTGTGAACCCACTGGAGTAGGCTACCGGCCTAGACTCTAACCCTCTCTCTAGCCAATGGCATCCTCACAGCTCAGTCAGGTGGTAGGGGAGCTGCAGCCACCAACTGTTGGTTTAACCTGTGCCCAGTCCCCCTTCTTGTCTGGCCTCTTTGCTAGCATTTCCTTTCCCATGATCTCCCGGTGCCTTTGGAAAATGCCTTGCCATGAGTATTCTGATTCTAGAGGTCATGGCACCATGCTCAGCGTCCCCATGTTTTCAAAGGCCTTCCAGGAGAAGCTCCCAAAAGTTGTCTTCTGACCTCCACAGTTGCACCATAGCATGTACTACCACTACATGTGTGCACCTACACAGACACATGATAATAATGATAGTTATTGTATATTAAATAATTTAAAAAACTTTTTTTTTTCGTCTTTTCGAGACAGGGTCTCCTTGTACCCCAGCTGTCCTCAAACTCACTCTGTAGACCAGGCTGGCCTTGAACTCACAAAGATCCGCCTGCCTCTGCCTCCCAAGTGCTAGGATTAAAGGCGTGCGCCACCACGGGCTGGAGGGATGGCTCAGCAGTTAAGAGCACTGACTACTCTTGCAGAGGGCCCAGGTTTGATTCCCAGCACCCACATGGCCGCTAAGAACCGTCTTTAACTCTGGTTCCAGGGGAATCCGACGCCCTCTTCTGACCTCCATGGCATTGCACAACACAGGTGCACCAACCTACATGCAGACAGTAAGCTCATACACATAAAAAAATAAAAAAAAATTAAAAACAACAACAACAAAAAAAAACCAACTAATTTAAAAAGTCGTGGACTCAGCTGGGCACAGTGCCACATGCCTTTAGTCCCAGTACTCGGGAGGCAGAGACAGGTGGATCTCTGTGAGTTCAAGGCCAGCCTGGTCTCCATAGTGAGTTCCAGGACAGCTAGGGCTACAGAGAGACCCTGTCTCAAAAAGACCAAAAAAAAAAAAGTTATGGACTCATCAGGCTAGACCGAAACTTTGGAAACCATTTGGAGCCATAGTTTGCCTTTCCATTTGGCCGTGTGTGTGTGTGTGTGTGTGTGTGTGTCTAGCAGATATGTGTCTGTGACAATCAGGTTCCAGCCTATTGATCCCCATAAGCAGATAGCCAAGATATGTATGGCTGACTGGGATTGGGATTGCTGTTCTTGTAGGCCATTGGTAGAACCAAAAGCTACCATCAGAAAAGTCAGCCTTAGCTATATAGGCTGCTAGACATGGAGTTCCTTCCCCAGATTCCAGGCAGGCCTGTTCCAGACTGTCCTCTCAGCACTCATTCACCTGCAAATTGAGAATAAGAGTCACCTCCCTTGCAGGTCCACCATTGGATCCAATGAAGAGATGCAGGAGTCAGGCACTTAGCACAGAGCCTACAGGCAGGCCCTGCGCCTCTGATTGGCCCTGGCCATTTTCACTGTAAGGGTCCTTGCCATTCCCATTAATACTGTGGCAGAGGTTGGCTGGTCCAAGGGGACAGTGAGCTTCGGGAGTTCCAAGCCTTAGACCTGCACAAGCTTTTCCCACAGTAGTATCACAACCGTGAGTCTGTTCTTCGTGAGAGCTCCCAGGAGCTGCTCCATCACAGCTGTCTATCTCCAGTGTCCTGTTGATAAGATCTGTTAACATTCTCAGCTCCAGCTCTGAAGTATACAAAGAACAGGGCCTATTTGTTCAATCCTAGCTTCTAAGGTTTAACTCCCAAAGGAAATTAAATTAGGTGCCTGGAGCTATGACAGTCTGTCGTGTTTCTTTGCAGAGAATGTCACCCTTAATATCATGCAGATCTCATGTATAATTTTTCCCCTTTAATTCTTTTAAAGTAATGTGGTTTCCAGCAGAAACCAGCAAATCACCAAAAGTGAAAACGGAGGAACAGCTAGAATTTGTCCCCCATTTTGGGTCTTGATGCCCCCCCCCTCAGCTGAGTACAAAATGAAGTCCACACACAGATGGCACCACACTTGGTGGCTGCTCTGCTAAAAGCCTCCATAACTCACCAATTCCAGACTTTTGACAGAGGAACAAGCTTAGAACTGGACCCGTGTTGGTGGCCTCACCTTTCCTGTGGTTGAAAACACTCCCTTAGGATTCTCCGTGGGTGGCCAACAGTCCCTGGAAGCCCTCCCCCACCCCATCTCACCCCAGCACTAGTTATAGTCCCAGACCTATTTACCATTCTGGCAGAAAGCCCCTCCCTTCAGATTATTTGTGGGTTAGGAATGAGCCCAGCCGGGCCTGCGCTGGGGCCGCTGTAACGTAACTGGGTTGGGGTATGCTTGCGTTTGTGCTAGCGATTGCAGAGATGGCAGCAAGCCCTGGAAATGCCAAAAAATATGTATGTGACTTTTATATTACTCAAGCAGACTGGTGATAACCATTGGAGAAACTCTGAGCTTGGGGGAGGGGACCCATGGGATAAGAGGAGGAGGAGGAGGACTTAGGCCCCAGGAAAGGCAAGGTATGACTGGGTGTAGCGCCACATTGGAAAGAGCTGGACGACCCCTCTGGGGAGCCTGTTGGAGAAAAAGGAATGGGTAACCTGGGGCGGACACTCCCCTGGGTACCTCTCTATTTCTCTCTGTCTCTCTGTCTCTCTCTCCCTCCCCCCCCCCACCGCCTCTCTGACTCCTGTTCCTGTCCTCATTGATTCCTAGAACAGGATATGGGCCAGTGGTCAGAGCTGTCTGCTTCTGCCAGTTTCGGTCCTGGGAAGGAGGGTTCTGAGAGCTGAGGGACCTGTTAGCTGGGCGGAAAGGGGGCTGCCTTCAGTCCTGGCCCTGGAAGAATGAATGAGTCAGTATTCTCTGCCTAACTGCTTAGGACTTGAAGGCAGTGGATTAGGATCTAAGCTTCAGGCCAAGACATAACTGACATAGGGGTCTTGTTTTGGCCACATAGGGCATGTTCTCTAACCCATCTGTGCCTCAGTTTCCCCATCTGTAAGGGGAGACTGAGTGAGCAATCAGCACAGAGCCTGGTGTGTGGATTTTCCTTCTCACTTGTCACTGTGCACTCACCCTGCAGGGTCCCCTGTGCTCCTCCTTGGTCTGCATTTTCTGCCGCTTCACTTTACCTCACAGTATGGAAACTTCTGCATTACCAGAGTGCACAACCCCCGAGGGAAAAACAATAGGTATTTTCTCAAGTTCTCAATTCCCAACATTCTAGCAGGGAGGGTCTCCTTGAGAGAATCCTCTCACTTTGATTTGTACTCTGTTGCTATTCTTCCTCTATGCACTGCCCAGGGTATGCCAGAGAAGTAGAAAGGCCCCCTTGACAAAGATGGAGAGGAGAGAGTAGAAGAGGCCAGAATCTGAAAGAGGGGCATGGGTGAGCTCAGTCTGACCCAGCAGCGCAGCCTGACCAGAGCCATGGGTTGAGAAAGTGGCACATTAGATCAAGGAAGCTGCTGACATTAGAGCCCTGAGTTCCCGTGGACATTCCCATTGGCTGTGCAAACTTGTATAGTCCATAAGGATGGTAGTTAAACTAGCCAATAGTGGGGCCAGACTGTCTTTGACAACAAAGCATGTGGTAACAGGTACCAGACTATAGCAGCAGAGTGGGAAGGTGGAGGGGACCAAGAAAAGAGCCTTCTCAGAAGTCTGGGAGACCTTAGCTACTGACTTGGGCCTGCAGGGACTGTGGTGTGGAGAGGGATGCTAAAAGTCCCATCCCCAGGGCTGGAGAGATGGCCTAACGGTTAAGAGCGCCAACTGCTCTTGCAGAGGACCCAGGTTCGATCCCCAGCACCCACATGGCGGCTGAGAACCGACTTTAACTCCAGTTCCAGGGGAATCCGACGCCCTCTTCTGACCTCCGCGGCATTGCATTACATGGGTGCACCAACCTAAATGCAGACAGTACATTCATACACATTAAAAAAAAAAAAAAAGTCCCACCCCCTTCCTTAACATGTCAGGCAGGTCCTCAGGCTCCAAAGTGTCCAGCTCAGACCTTTTCTTTGTTTGTTGTTGGCCTCATTCACACACACAACCTTCCCCT
>VZQC01007402.1:566722-623693 GCA_009823505.1 Rhizomys pruinosus | reverse complement strand
TTTATTTATTTATTTATTTATTTTTTGGTCTTTTCGAGACAGGGTCTCCCTGTAGCCCCAGCTGTCCTGGAACTCACTCTGTAGACCAGGCTGGCCTTGAACTCACAAAGATCCGCCTTCCTCTGCCTCCCAAGTGCTAGGATTAAAGGCGTGCGCCACCACGCCCAGCAATTTATTATTTTTGTATGTGTATGAATGTGCTGTCCGCATGCAGGTTTGTACACCCATGTCGTGCAATGCCACAGAGGTCAGAAGAGGGTCTCAGATTCCCCTGGAACTGGAGTTCTCCTGGAATTGGAGTTACAGGCAGTTCTTAGCTGCCATGTGGGTGCTGGGATCGAACCCGGGTCCTCTGCAAGAGCCTCGGTGCTCTTAACCACTAGGCTATCTCTCCAGCCCAACCCTATATTTTTTAAAAGTAAAAGTCTGCCTTTTGCCTTCTTCCTAGATTCTGTTGACCGAAGAGTTTGTAGAGAAAATGTTGGAGGACTTAGAAGATCTGACTTCTCCAGAGGAAGTAAGCCTGTTTGATCTATCACTCATTATGGAGCACCTGGTCTAGCAATATGTGCCTTCATGTGTATGTACATGTGTGCACGAGTGGGGATGTGGTGTGTGTGTGTGTGTGTGTGTGTGTGTGTGTGTGGATGTGCGTGTCCATGTGCATGCATCAATATGCCTGGGCTACCCTCTGAAGTGTAAAGATAGGCTGGAGAAGAGCCCCTGAGAATGTTAAATGGCTTTTTCTTCTGTTTCATGAACCACCACAGTCCCCTGCCCCACCCCCACCCTTGTAAGGACACCCAGCAAAGCCTCTGAATTGCTAGCTCTTGAGAACCTCATTGAAGAAGCAGCCAGGGCCTTCAGGCTAGTGTGAATTCTCCCTGGCCCCTGCTGTTCCCTGGCAGGTTCTGAACAGAAAGCCCATGTCTGCTGCCAGAGAACATTCCACTGGGGAGTTCTAGTGGGCAGAAGGGGACTCCTGCTCTTGCCTTGGGCCACCCAAGAGCCACACTCCCTTCTCCAGCCATAGCTTGCCTTCCTTAGCCTCTTCCAGGGTTGCTCAGACCCTGAGGACCTGGCAGCCAGGTGGGCTGTGCCTTCCTTTGGCTCCTTCCCTGAGGACAGGACTGGAGTCCATAACCCCCTTGTTTTTCTTCCTTGTTCCTGGCCTCCTCATTTGTGGGGACTTACCTCATTCTGGAAAGTCCCTTCCCCTCCCCCTGCGTCCTACTAACCAGCACCCTGCCAGCAAGCAGAAGGGATCTGAGCCCTCCTGGCCCCAGTGCCCCATGGGCTAGTGGAACATTAGCAAGCTGCCCAGGCCTCTGGAGAACCTTCAGGCCCTCCCCTGCCTGTGGCAGAGACTGACCCTTGGCTTCCCCTGCCCTGTCTGCTGGGAAATGTGCTTGAAGCAAAGAGAGCTTCTTCACCTCCCAGGGGTCAGCCAGGAATGTCCAGCTGCCAACTTCCCCAGGGCCAGCACAGGAGGCTGATGTTTAAGAGGCTGAAGAGAGGGACTCAGAGTGGACAGGAGCTCCTCAGAGATGCCGTCCCAACTGAGCAGTGTCCTCTCTGCTTACCACCCCGAGAGCTCCAGCTTGACCAATTAATAATTTATATATTCCAAAGTTATCAAGCACCTAATCTGTGCCAGCCTATCACCCTTACAAGTCACGGTTTCAGAGGCCCAGCTCTCCATTCAGGCCAGAGCCAGCTGCCCAGAGTGCTTCCGGAGGGGCCTTGTCACACTGGGATGGCACTGTGCCAAGCTGCTGCTTTGAGCTTGGGTGTTGAGGGGATGGGAGAGGGACAGTCCAGGCACAAGGAGCAGGAGCCAAGCAGAGCTTAGGAAAAGTAGGTCACTAAAAATGACTCCTTTTTTTGTTGTTTTTGTTTTCCTGTCCAGAGGCTATCCCTGCACCCTGCCCTGCTCTCTATTTTGTTCTGGTATCTATAGTCCCTGATGAGAGGGCCATGAGAGGATGGGCAGAGGGAGCCAGCCAGGAAGTGTTGGGTTCCTCCACCTCCAGCCCAGCTCCAGGCAGGCTGGAACACAGTCCTCTCTTCCTTCACCTGGTCCTGACTTGCAGCCTAGCCCTAAGACAGTGGGGTTTGTAAGAGCTTGAACACTGACTCCAAGTCAGTGAGTATTTATTGAGCACCACCTGAGTGCCAGGCTACATGCAAGGTACTAGACCTCTGAAGGAATAAGATGTCAACTTCTTTCCCTCTCCCAAGCAGAAGACCCCAGGTGAGTAGAAGAAATCAAGCTGCCAGTCTGTCATTAGTTCCTGAGGTGGAAGACCTTGGCTCTCCTCAGCCTTCTCTAGAATCACTCGGGTCACTCTGGGAAGCAGAGGAGAATGTGAAAGGGGCAGTGGTTAGTGGAGGCTATCTCCTGAGGATGCACCCCAGCCACACTGGTGCTGTACCTCTGCTCCCGCCACGCCACACTGTGGGTCTGAGCTGGAACTAAACGAGAGCCTCCCTCCTTGAGGAGCTTTCAGTAAAAGCTGTGGAGTTCCGGGACCCTTCCCACACCAGCCTCAAAAAGAGAGGCAGTGACAATGACAAACCTCTTTCCTCTCAGTCTACTCCATGCCCTGTCCCCTGTCCTCCAGCCCCAAGGCCTTAGGGAGTAGATTCCTTACATGCTTGTGGCTGGAGGCAGAACCTAGGAAGTGAGCTTGAAGGAGGTCAGCATAGTCAAAGAGCTAGGGAACATGTCTCCTCCAACCGAATTAGTTATTGGCAGTGCAAGAGCAAAGAGGAGAGAGGAAACGCTAGCAGCTCCTCTCCAGCCACCCACCTGGGTCTAGCATTGAGAGCTACCCAGGAGCCTGTCTTGCCCCTGGCATCCTAGGGACAGGGTCTGGGCCAATGTCTTGCCCTCTCTGGGCACTCTCTTAGAAGGCAGTTGAGTCTGCTAACCATGTACACTCTGGATCTGTGCTTGCTCCTCCACAGTTCAAACTTCCCAAAGAGTACAGCTGGCCTGAAAAGAAGCTCAGAGTCTCCATCCTCCCGGACGTGGTATTTGACAGTCCACTCCACTAGCCTGGGCTGGGCCCTGCAGGGCCGAGAGGAGCCAGCTGCTCCCAATGACTTCCAGTGTGACAGCTGTGTAAAGGAGATTCCCACAACTAAAAGGACAAGTGTGAGGATGACTGCACAGTGCCACACCAATGGCCTGATGGAATGCCGTGCACAGACCCCACCTCACCTCCAGCCCAGGGGCTTTACTCCTAGCTGGCTGAGCCCATGTGACCAGGCCCTTCGTCCTACAGGGCCAGTGAGCCTATGAGGTGGTACCTGCAAACCCTCCCTGCTTGTTGCCGTCACAACCTCTGGTTGAGGTTTGACTGATACGCTCCTGGGAAGAGACAGTTCTCCGCCTCACCCACCCCAACCACACAGCCCAGTGTGCAGAGCACATGTGTGGATGTGATGCCCAGTTCAACCCCAGCAAGCCTCTGCTCGCCAGCCCTGGCACAATTCCGTCGCTATTGCTTTACTCTTCCTTATTATGGTGTAGAACCAGATGGTATTTTTATTCCCAGCAAAGATGGTCCAGAAGCCATGTATATAATGATTCTTAAACAACTTTATTCCTAGATGAACTTTATCACTTTCTTAGACAGGGGCCTGGGGGAGGGGGTCTGTCTCCCCTGCATCCCCTGCCAGAGAAGGTGCCTGGTGCTGCCTGCCAGCTCCGGACCCTGGTAGAGCCTGAGACATGGGAGAGCTGACACAGTCTCCATGCAGCCTTGGGTCTAGTTTCACTATGGCCAGGAAGGGGTCACTGCCTTCCAAGTGAACTGGCCTTCTCCTAGGTTCTGGGGTAGGGACTCAAGGATATAGTGGTCTCAGACTTGTCTTCCAGCCCTTTTCCACCCCACCAGTCCTGCCAAGGAGAGGGCCAAGCCCACTGCCTCCCAGTCCATTCCCCATCCTGCCACTCATGGCCTGGGCCTCCAGTTCTTTGATTACCCCTGTTTCCTTGTCCCTGGCTTCCCAGCCCCCAAGACTGCAGAATTCTAGCTTATTAAAAACTGAAAAGCCAACCTCTCAACATCTCTTTCACTCCAGTTTTGCTGACACTGCTCTCTGCCGCCCTCCACATGCATTCTCTTCTTGTCTTTCATCCATGTCTCTTTTCCTGCAGCCTGGCCCCTTGTGGGCCTCAGCCTCTCACTCCCAGTACTGTAGATCTGTCTGCCTTCTAGAAGCCAGCCTATCTCTGTCCATAATTTAGGGGCGGCTCTTGGGAAATCTCCCACTTGTGACCTGCAGTCAGCAAGGCCCATTCCTGCGTTCCTGCCTCCCACTCTAGGGACTTCTTGTTCATCCTTTAGGGCCAGCCCTCTCCAAAGCAAAGTCACTTGTCTGATAGGGACCTTGCAGGGGTTCTGCTCCGTCTGCCTCCACCACCCACATAGGTGGTACCACCCACAGAGTATCCCAGCAAGCCCACAAGTGCGCAGCCCTCTGATGAGAGTTCCAGCTCGAGCTACCTCCAGGGTCAGGGTCGTGAGGACCTGGCTGGGCTCACTTAAGGGGCGGCAGTTGGACCTCTAAGGATCAACTGGCCTGGCCCTTTCTGCGCACCCCAGGGCTCTCTGGTTAACTTCAAACTCAGCACTTCAAGGCAGATCCACCTGGAACATATGAGAGAGGCTGCATGCAGGCCCCCATCAGCATGAAAGAAGTGTCTCTGGACCAGATACCATGTCACTCTGGGACTTTTCCACAAGGACATGCCCTGGCTCTCTCACCTGTCGCGCGGCAGCTCTGCCTTTGAAGTTCTTGTCTTCTGAAAGTTTATAGACCAAGAGATGCTATCCATTTGCCTCCATTCCTTGCCAGCTTGACCAATGTTTCATTTTACCCCCAATTCTCTCTTCCTGGGGACCTGCCTAAGGGCCTTCTGCTGTATTGTGCCATACTTCCATTTGCTTGTTTGGGGATGAGGATGCATGTTCTGAGCTAAGTTTTGTCCCCAGTATGAGAGGCACCTGGTCAACAACTTGCCTCAGGCCTAAAAGCTTTTTTAGCAGACTGATGGGTGATGCAGGAAGAAGCAGGTAAGCTCCAAATGAAAATGCCAGAGGCCTGGGGTCTCTTCTTCCTCTCGCCCTGTCAGGAACCTCATCACCCATCAGTGTCTAAGATCCTGCTGGGACTACGGCCCATCATTTCCCACAGTGCACTGCCCCTAGGAGAGTGGTTTACCATTAAGCTGCTGGCTGGTAAGGGACCCTGACTTAGGATCAAGCAAGGCTGACCTTGTTCTGGCACATGATTGGTGCTCAGTGAAAGGACCCTTCCTTTCCTTCCTTACAGCCTCATGGATGGGACTTGGGGAGCTTCCTCCCTGTCTTCTGTGGGCTTCCTCCAGGCCTGCCCCATCCTAGTCCTACTCTGACCCTCCAGGTTTCCTAGACCTAGAGCTTCCGCTGGGTGTGGTGGCGCACACCTTTAATCCTAGCACTTGGAAGGAAGAGGCAGGTGGATCTTTGTGAGTTCAAGGCCAGCCTGGTCTACAGAGTGAGTTCCAGGACAGCTGGGGCTACAGGGAAACCCTGTCTCGAAAACACCAAAACAACAACAACAACAACAACAACAAAAAAAAAAAACCCACAAAAATAAAACAAAAAAAAAGTCATGTGTTAACCGGACCTGGGCTCCTCAGACCCTGATCACTCTGCTGTAGGAGTACCAACGTCAGACTCCCTTACTAACCCAGAAGAATCCTCCAGCTCCTTGGGGGATCGGACTGAAGACTTGAGAGGGGTGGGAGCAGTTCCACTCCCAGGCAGCTAGTTTTCAGCCTGATTCAGTGTGATCACCGGGAGATCTCCTGATTCAGTGTGATCACCGGGAGATCCGATGTTGCTTAGGCCTGGCTGCACCTCAGGGGATCTTGATGTAATCCTAACAGAACAACTGGCCGAGAGGCAAGGCTCTCTATCTCTGACAGGTGAAAGTGGTATAGTCTTAACTACCCTTGCCTCTCTCTGCACCTGCCTCTCCAAGCACCAACCTGTCTAAAAACCAAACAAAAGCTAGTCATTTGTCTTTTGTGTCTGGCCTGTTGGTACCTGTTATAATTCTTTTGTTAACGCCCCCTCAAACCTAAGTGACACAGTGAAGAATTTCAAATCACAAATCATGCCTTTTGTGAGTTAATAATGCAGTGTTTGCTGTAACCCTTCATTAAGGAGTCTAAAAAGCAGAGAGAGCCCCCGATGCTATGTTACTGTTTGCTTACCTTTTTTACCTTTTAGATAAATCCTTAATGTACAGCACACCCGTGTGTACCAACAAAGACTAATGGCGTGCTTGTGGTTTTCTGTTCCAGGGGTTCCTAGAACAGGGGGGCAGTGTTGACTGAAGTACTGGACTTCTGTGACTCATGGCGCCTCACAGGGTTCATCCACAAGGCCAGGTAACTTCTCCAAGATGCATGTCCATTATAAAATCTCTTACTGGGCTGTCTTGGTGCTCACCAATCCGCCATGGAGATGGACAACAATCCTGAAGTTAATTGTTGGCATCCTTGTCTCAGCTGCTTCAGGAACAGCTGTAAGAATTTCACAGCCCAGGGCGCTACAGAAATAATTCAGCCATTAGGAGCACTGACTGCTTTTGCACAGGACTGAGGTTTGGTTCCCTGCACCCACACAGCACCCAACAACCCTAACACCAGTTCCCTGGGATCCATCGCCCTCTTCTTGCATTCAAGGGCACTTCACACAGATGGTATACTTACATACATTCAGACAAAACTTTCATACACATAAAGTAAAAAATAAATAAAATCTTTTAAAAATTAATTTAGCTGCCCAACTGAATTCCAACTTAGCCAGTTTCCCTCACTGCCTTCTCTAGAGAATGAGCCACTCTCTCTGCCGTTCTGGATTCTTTACCCCCAAATTTTCACAACTCAGCTAGTAATAGTAAAATGGACTTCAATAAAAGACTACAGTCACACCCAACAGTACAGATGACTGTCAGACATTACTGGAATGCTGAGAAAAAGAAGGCAGAAATGAAAAGACAGACAGATCTAATAATGATTATCTGCAAAGGAGCATGGGGTCCCTGCCTTCCAAGTAAAGGAAATCCAACTCTTCTTGAGTAGTAGAACATACATGGATGTAAATATGTATAAAGTCAGTCATGAGGCCGGGCCTGGTGGCGCACGCCTTTAATCCTAGCACTCAGGAGGCAGAGACAGGTGGATCTTTGTGAGTTCAAGGCCAGCCTGGTCTACAGAGCAAGTTCCAGGACAGCTGGGGCTACATGGAGGCCCTGTCTCAGAAGAAAAAAAATCAGTCATGGTGTGCACATCACATTTTTATGCTTTACAACAGCTAGACGCTTTTTGATTTACCCCATGGTTATTTGTTTTCCCTTTTTTTATTGTTATAATTCTTTTTTGTTTGCATTATTTTAACAATAAGTGAGTTTATGAGTAACAAGCATCCTTCATGTAAAACAATTTGGAGGCAGTTGTGCCCAAACCCAAAAGCCCAAGNCTGCCCAGATCTCTTAAGGGTCGCTAGCCTGATCCACCACACTCCAGTTTTCTTGTCTCTCACAAGAATATGAAGAAAGGGGCATCCGGGCAGGGAAAGTTTAGGTAGGTAACCAAGCCTATGCGCATATGTTAGAGAAACATGCAGATTACAGTCAAAAAAGGCCAAGAGAATACACTGGGTTATCGGGTTAACCCTAATATGGGCTGCACCATATACCTCTTAACATGTTGAATGTTGTCTGCACGTCTCTGCAGCTGAATTCCTCCTCTCTCCAGACCAGCCTCCTCCCCCACCACCAAATCCTAACCCTTAAATTTAATACAAATCACCAATCAAGATACCATACCACCACTTCTCAGACTAGCTAGTTAGAAATGGAACTAGTGCTTTAGGATATTTGTTTCCATATAATCTTATCTCTGCCTTTTTCCACTGTTTGTCATTATCATCTGTTCAATAAACAAAATTATTTGAACCATAAATTATAAATATATATTTTAAAATAAAGTCCCACTGTTGTAAATTCAGATTTCTGTCCTTGTGGTTATGATCATTTAGCAAATAGCTCTTGAAATGTAAACATTTGAAAAATAGTCCACACTTGGAACAAGAGCTTCGGGAAAGAGCCTCCCATACCCCTGCCACCCACCCTCTAGCCACCCAGCGTTGCCTGCCACTGTCTCCGAGAAACCATGAGGATGCTAGCCTCTTCCCCTGACCGGAGCTGGGTGGGGTGGAGTTGGGCATGCAGGAGACTCAAAACCACCAGAGTCCTCTGGTCATCTTCCAACACCAATGACCTGGTCTCACAGGTCTTTGTGAAACGTGTTCTTCATCATCATGTGTCTTACCAGTTGATTAAGACCATTTGAGGATAACTATCGGTCCTTTTTTTTTCGTCTTTTGAGACAGGTCCCCTTAGCCCCAGCTGAAAACTCACAAAGATCACCTGCCTCTGCTTCACCCAAGGTAACTTAAAGGCGTCGGCCCCCACGCCCAGCCATTATGATGTTCCTAAGACTAACAGCAGACCCCCCCCCCCTTACTCTTACCTCTTGAACTGATCTTCCTCCCCAGTGCTAGAGTAGTCAGCATCTCCAGTGTTCAGCTGCTTGGGAATCTTAGTCCCCAGAGGACCCAGCAGATGTCACATTTAGCCTTCAGCCTTCTAATCTCTCCTGGACCCCACTCTCTCAATTCCCTCTCATTAGTTCCTAGTGCTCCTGGCTCTAGTTGTCCTACTTCTATCTCTCTCTCTCATCTCTGGCAGCCTCTCTCAGTAGCTGGGCACTCACACCGCTGACTCCACACACTCAGGTCCCCCCCATGGGCTGTGCCCAGGAACCGGGAGCGCAGGGTGGAACATTGCTGCTCGCCATGTTTCAATCAAGCTTGCTTGTGCTGGGAGCTGCTAATCAAAGCCTGCTTATGTGCTTCATTATTTGTCCACCACAGGCTCCTCTCAGGAGCCCGGAAGACGCTGAGGCCCCACACCCCAGGCACTGCACCCTTGATCACCAAGGGTTTCTCAGGCTTTGCAAGACCGGAAACTGCCACTGACCTACGCCCAGCCAGCCGGGTATTCTCAGCAGTGGATGAAACCACACCCACACAGCCTCCTCACTTCTCTCATTCGACTGCCAGCTCTGCCTCCTTAGGGCTTGCTTCTTGTCACAGCAGCCAGACAGCTTGTGGAAAAACTAGCTTGGTCATTGGCTTGTGGGTCTCTTTGTCTCCTCTTGAGGGTCAGCTGTCTCTCTGGGGGACTGTAGACTCCTAGAGGCCTGAGGTTCTACTCATAGTCACAGATGAGGCCTCACTGTGCCAAGAAGGGACCCAGACCTGTTGGGAGAGAGAATAATAACAGAGACCTGTATCTGGTCTCTTTAGGCTTCCGTCACCCATTGTCAGGGTCCCAAGTGTCTACTGCCTTGTGTGCTCAGGCCTATTGTAGGCAGAGAGGCAAGAGAGCTGAACACAAGAGGTACAGGATGTGGAGACTTCTGTCCTCTGGGCTTCTGCTTGAATTGTCCCTCTGGGTCACAGCTGAAGTGGGAGGGGCGGGGAGACTTGCATCAGCCTTTGGCAGCCTTGGAAGCCCACTCGTCCAGCATTGGCGCCTTGTTCTGGCCACCAACTCAGGCCTGTTATCTCTAAGGGGAAAGACATCCTCCCTGTGCTGAAGAGTGACAAAGTGAGAGCTGTAAAGAAGGGGATGCTGGGATTTGGGCCCCAGCAGCTTCCCATAGCCCACTCGTATTCGCTGGGCGCCCTTATCCTGCAGCAGTCAGGAGCTCCAGCCCCAGGAAAGTTAAGGCTCCCGTCGCATCCAAACTAGTAAACAGGCAGAGTGGTAATCATTGCATTGGTTGCTTGCAAGACGGCAATCAGTCAGTCTTACCTCTCCCAGGGAGGCCAGCTGCTCCGTCCACCCCAACCTTTGCTATGTCCCTTTAAAGATTGTAGAGTCCTATAGCAGTTTCTGTGCACCACCACCACGCCTTTAATCCCAGCATCTCCGAGCACAGGCGTGGCAGCTCCCTCTCTGAGTTCTAAGGCGACGCCGTGGTCTAAGAGCGAGCTCCAGGCCGATGCTGGAACTAAAGGGAACCCTGTCTCAAAAGACCATAAAGAAAAAAAAAAGGTTATTAGAGCCGTCATGTTCAGCCAAGTTCCAGAGCTTTGTGGGAGGTCTTCTAGACCTAAAGGCAGATCGGTCAGTATGTCCCTCCTGGCTCTTTCTCCTAGCATCCCCTCACCCACGGGGCTTTGGCAAGCCTCTCCCTTGGCCTGCTCGCTGTCCCTGAGCAGAGCCCAGCCCAGAGCTGAGTCAGTTCCATCATCACTTCCTAGCCAGGGCAATCCGAAGAGAAGTCTCAGTCCCAGAGGTCACTGAGAGGTCGCATCACCAAATATGAGAATATTTTTCTTAGTCCCTGCAATGCTTTCTCAGCTCTGTGGTGTCTGGCAGCTCAGCCAGGTGGTGCCCTTAGTCCCAGCCACTCCCCAGCAGCCTAATGGGGAGGCCCCTGGCCTGGGGAGTAAGACACCTACCAGCTGTTTCCATGGGACTCTAATTCCCCAGCTAGCTGAGAACCATCTGTAAGCTCTGCCCCGGAGCCCTGGAACAGGATCCCTGTGTCCTTCAGTCAAGCCCCTGCTTTCTCCCATTCCCACCCGCCCATTTGTATGCTGTATAGCAGGCAACCTGGGAGTTGCCACCCTAGGCCCTGGCAGTTCCTCTCTGATTTTTACCATTTCTTCTACTGGTGGGCCAGGATATACCCGCTTCCCCTGGAGACCTTTGCTTGGCTATCTCAAGATCTCATTGTCCAAGCCTGTGCCTGTTAAGGTTCAGAGTGAGTGAACTGTATGCTCTGCTCTGTCCCAAGCGCAGTCAGTTGCCAAAGCAGGAGTCTGAGCCTGCTTCTGGCCACCAAAGCCAACTTTTTGCCACCCACCCAGAGCAGGAAATGAGTGAGTGCCCCTACTACTGACAAGCACAGACCTCTTTCCCTTCCGTCATGGGAGTGTCTACAGGCTGTTTTCTGGCCTGATTGGGACAGGGGCACCAGTAAATGCTGTATTCCTTACCTCCTCACATCTTCCGGTGCCTGGAGGCAGCTCCTTCGCAGGCCCTAGCCCTCTGTAAACAGCAATCATTCCTTCCCTGATAGGAAGAAATAAGAAAGGAAAAAAAAGGCCAAAACTTTTGGGAAAGCAAGGAACAATGTTGTCAACAGAGAGCAAACAAGTCTGGACAGAAGCGTGCTGTCATACAGGGGGGAATGGCCATTGCAGCACTCGGAAATTGTGACCACAGTCCTTGATATGAGTTGAAGCTTGCTGAGCCTGGTCCCTCTCCACTCCGCCCCTCACAAGCTGGGCCTGCCTAGACCCAAGCATCTGAATAAAAGATCACTTTTTTCTTAAATATTAATTTTTATCCGGATGAGCTTAATGCTATCACTGTCGCATGTAGCTTTGTCACCACGTGTCAATGCAATCGCGGAGTGATCAGGGAAAGAAGAGTGTTCTGATTTCCACCTGGGAACTGATTAAGACGTCTCAGCCGCCATCGTGGGTGCTGAGAATTGAACCCCAGTTCTCTACAACAGCAGCCAGTGGGCACACTTGATGCAATAGGCTATCCCTCCAGCCCCCCAAAATACTTTTTAGGCTTCTGAACTTGCTAGACGTTTGGACACATGTCCAAGGTGCTGCACCAATTCTTCCCTCTTCACCAGCCACCAGGGTATAGATCGGACATAAACCAACCAATGCCTGTGGTTAAACCCACGGAGTTAGGCTACTGCCGATAGACTCTAACCCTCGCCTAGCCAATGGCCATCCCTCACACCTCAGTCAGTGGTAGGGATCTGCAGCCACCAACTGTTGGTTTAACCTGTGCCCAGTCCCCCTTCTTGTCTGGCCTCTTTGCTAGCATTTCCTTTCCCATGATCTCCCGGTGCCTTTGGAAAATGCCTTGCCATGAGTATTCTGATTCTAGAGGTCATGGCACCATGCTCAGCGTCCCCATGTTTTCAAAGGCCTTCCAGGAGAAGCTCCCAAAAGTTGTCTTCTGACCACAGTTGCACCATAGCATGTACTACCACTACATGTGTGCACCTACTCAGACAACATGATATAATGATAGTTATTGAAATATTAAATATAAAAACTTTTTTTTTTTTTTTTTTTTTTTTTTTTTTTTTTTTAGTACCAGCTGGCCTGTAGCCCACTCTGTAGACCAGCTGCCCTTAAACTTCCACAAAGAATTCCGCCATGCCTCTTTGCCTCCCAACTTGCTAGGATTAAAGCGTGCCCCACCACACGGCGCTGGAGGATGGCTTAGCGGTTAAGACCACTGACACTCTTGCAGAGCGCCCAGGTTTGATTCCAGCACCCACATGGACCGCTTAAGTGAAACCCAAACCGTCTTTAACTCTGGTCCAGGAATCCACGCCCTCTTCTTGACCCTCCATGCATCTGCACAACCACAGTTGCACCAACCTACATCAGACAAGTAAGCTCAACCACATTAAAAAATAAAAAAAATTAAATAAACAACAACATACAACAAAAAAAACCAACCCAATTTAAAAAGTCGTGGACTCAGCTGGGCACAGTGCCACATGCCTTTAGTTCCCATACTCGGAGGCATGAGACATGGGATCTCGTCGAGTTCAGGCAAGCTGGTCTCCTATAGTGAGTTCCAGACAGCTAGCTACAGAGAACCCTTGTCTCATAAAAGACCAAAAAAAAAAATTATGACTCATCAGGCTAGACCGAAACTTTGGAAACCATTTGGAGCCATAGTTTGCCTTTCCATTTGGCCGTGTGTGTGTGTTGTGTGAAAGAGTGTTTTGCTTTTCAGCAAGATAATTGTCTTTGACAAATCAGGTTCCAGCCTATTGATCCCCATAAGCAGATAGCCAAGATATGTATGGCTGACTGGGATTGGGATTGCTGTTCTTGTAGGCCATTGGTAGAACCAAAAGCTACCATCAGAAAAGTCAGCCTTAGCTATATAGGCTGCTAGACATGGAGTTCCTTCCCCAGATTCCAGGCAGGCCTGTTCCAGACTGTCCTCTCAGCACTCATTCACCTGCAAATTGAGAATAAGAGTCACCTCCCTTGCAGGTCCACCATTGGATCCAATGAAGAGATGCAGGAGTCAGGCACTTAGCACAGAGCCTACAGGCAGGCCCTGCGCCTCTGATTGGCCCTGGCCATTTTCACTGTAAGGGTCCTTGCCATTCCCATTAATACTGTGGCAGAGGTTGGCTGGTCCAAGGGGACAGTGAGCTTCGGGAGTTCCAAGCCTTAGACCTGCACAAGCTTTTCCCACAGTAGTATCACAACCGTGAGTCTGTTCTTCGTGAGAGCTCCCAGGAGCTGCTCCATCACAGCTGTCTATCTCCAGTGTCCTGTTGATAAGATCTGTTAACATTCTCAGCTCCAGCTCTGAAGTATACAAAGAACAGGGCCTATTTGTTCAATCCTAGCTTCTAAGGTTTAACTCCCAAAGGAAATTAAATTAGGTGCCTGGAGCTATGACAGTCTGTCGTGTTTCTTTGCAGAGAATGTCACCCTTAATATCATGGCAGATCTCAATGTTAATTAATTTTTCCCCTTTAATTTTTTAATGTTAGTAATGTGGTTTCCAGCAGAAACCAGCAAATCACCAAAAGTGAAAACGGAGGAACAGCTAGAATTTGTCCCCCATTTTGGGTCTTGATGCCCCCCCCCTCAGCTGAGTACAAAATGAAGTCCACACACAGATGGCACCACACTTGGTGGCTGCTCTGCTAAAAGCCTCCATAACTCACCAATTCCAGACTTTTGACAGAGGAACAAGCTTAGAACTGGACCCGTGTTGGTGGCCTCACCTTTCCTGTGGTTGAAAACACTCCCTTAGGATTCTCCGTGGGTGGCCAACATGTCCCTGGAAGCTGCCCCTACCCCATCTCACCCCAGCACTAGTTATAGTCCCAGACCTATTTACCATTCTGGCAGAAAGCCCCTCCCTTCAGATTATTTGTGGGTTAGGAATGAGCCCAGCCGGGCCTGCGCTGGGGCCGCTGTAACGTAACTGGGTTGGGGTATGCTTGCGTTTGTGCTAGCGATTGCAGAGATGGCAGCAAGCCCTGGAAATGCCAAAAAATATGTATGTGACTTTTATATTACTCAAGCAGACTGTGATGAACCATGGAAAAAACTCTTGAGGCTTTGGGGTGAGGGGAAGCCCATTGGAAGAGGAGGAGAGGAGGACTAGGCCCCAGAAAGGCAAGTCATGACGGTGGGTAGCGCCACATGGAAAAGCGGACGACCCCTCTGGAGGCTGGTCCTGTTGAGAAAAAGAATGGGGTAAATCCTGGGGCGACAACCTTCCCCTGGGTTACCTCTTTTATCTCTCTGCTCTCTGTCTCTCTCTCCCTCCCCCCCCCAGCCGCCTCTCTGACCCTGTTCCTGTCCTGCATTATTCCATTAGAACAGGATATGGCCATGGTCAGAGCTGTTCTTCTGCGCAGTTTCTGCCGGGAAGGAGGGTTCTTGGAGAGCTGAGGGACCTGTTAGCTGGGCGGAAAGGGGGCTGCCTTCAGTCCTGCCCCTGAATAAAGAATGAGTCAGTTATACCTCTGCCCTAACTGCTTAGGACTGAAGAGTGGATTAGATCTATAGCTTTCAGGCCAAGACTATACTGGACTTATGGCTTGTTTTTGCCACATAGGCATGTCTCAACCATTCTGCCTCAGTTCCCCCATCTGTAAGGGAACGATGGAGCAATCAGCACAGAGCCTGGTGTGTGGATTTTCCTTCTCACTTGTCACTGTGCACTCACCCTGCAGGGTCCCCTTCTGGGCTTTTTTTTTTTTTCCCTTTTTTTTCCTCCTTGTTCATTTTCTGCCGCTTCACTTTACCTCACAGTATGGAAACTTCTGCATTACCAGAGTGCACAACCCCCGAGGGAAAAACAATAGGTATTTTCTCAAGTTCTCAATTCCCAACATTCTAGCAGGGAGGGTCTCCTTGAGAGAATCCTCTCACTTTGATTTGTACTCTGTTGCTATTCTTCCTCTATGCACTGCCCAGGGTATGCCAGAGAAGTAGAAAGGCCCCCTTGACAAAGATGGAGAGGAGAGAGTAGAAGAGGCCAGAATCTGAAATGAGGGCATCTGGTATTGAGCTCAGTCCTTGACGCCCAGCAGCGCAGACCTGACCAGAGCCATGGTGGAAAGTGGCACATCTAGTTCAAGGAAGCTGCGACTATTAGAGCCCTGAGTTATCCCTGGGAACCTATTTATTCCCTCCACAGCTTATGCTGTGCAACTTGGTATAAGTCCATAAGGATTGGTAGTTAAATAGCCAATATGGGCCAGACTTCTCTGACAACCCAAAGCATGTGAACAGGTACCAGACAATATAGCAGCCAGGTGGAAGGTGAAGGGGATCCAAAAAGCCCTCAGAAGTCTGGGAGACCTTAGCTACTGACTTGGGCCTGCAGGGACTGTGGTGTGGAGAGGGATGCTAAAATCCCAAATCCCCAGGCGAGAGATGTCCTAACGGTTAAGAGCGCCAACTGCTCTTGCATAACCCTTAGGTTCCGATCCCCAGCACCCACCCATGGCGGCTAAGAACCAACATTAACTCCAATTCCAGGGAAAACCGATGCCCTCTTCTACCCCGCGGCATGCATCTACATGGGGCACCAACCTACATGCAGACGAGTACATTCATACACAATTTAAAAAAAAAAAAAAAAGTCCCACCCCCTTCCTTAACATGTCAGGCAGGTCCTCAGGCTCCAAAGTGTCCAGCTCAGACCTTTTCTTTGTTTGTTGTTGGCCTCATTCACACACACAACCTTCCCCTAGTGCCAGTGATGGAACCCAGGAGCCTTGCATCAGATACTCTCCGAGAACAGCCGCCCCCCCAACCCCAACCTCCCCCCCCACACACCACACACACTATCCTGATTCCAAAACAGGGCTTGATGTCCAAAAGCAAAAGATTCCTTTTCCTACCCAGGTTGAAAGACGGGTGGGAATGTGAACCATATGGCGGCAAGGAAAAGACCTTGCAAGCCCTGCTATATGCCTGCTGCTTCTTTCTGCTCCCTCGTTCTGCCTGCTCCTGCAATCCTTCAGGAGTCAAACAGAGGCCATAGAATGGTAGTTCCCTGCCGCGCAGAGCCTCCTCCACTAGTGGTCCATTTCCCTTTTGAGGCCAGTATTAAACCCTCCCGCCAGATGTCAAACCCTGCTTCCCTGCATGTCCCCTTGACCCGCTTGCTGTAGCTGCTCTCCGCTGTGCCAATATTGCAGCCAGTGTGGGAGGCACTCGGTTGCAGCGAGTTTGTGGAAGACATTAAGGTTCCCTCTCTCTAGAACCAAACCAGCGAGAGGGTCATCTCTCGCGAGTGAGCGTAAAAGCATCTTAGGCCTGGCAGGTGGCCAATAAGCCCGAGTATATATATATTTTTCTTTTAATTATTCTTGTATGTGTATGAATGTACTGTCTGCAGGGAGATCTGCTGCGAGCGCGGTGTCATGCAATCCACGGAGGTCAGAAGAGGGGTGTCGATTCCCCGGAACTGGAGTCCAAAGGGCGGCGCGGTTCTGCGAGCGCGGCGTGTGGGGTGCATAGAGTCGAACCCGGTCCTCTTGCAAGATGCAGTCGTGCTGGCGCGTGAGACGAGCGGGTAGGCCATTCTCCCGAGCCCCTATTTGTTAATTTATTATTAGGAGTGTGTAGGAGTGTACTTATTTATTTAGTTGTGATGTTATATTGGGTCTTTCAGACAGGTCCCCTTAGCGCCCACGTGTCTGGAATTCAGTTCTTATACCAGGCTGGCCTTGAATGAACTCACAAAGATCGCCTTCTCTCTCCTCCCAAGTGCTGGATTAAAAGGCGTGCCACCACGCCCTAGCAAATTTATTTACTCGTATGGTATGTGCTTCCGCATGTATGTCTGCTGCATTTCCTGCTGTCGATGTCAAGCCCGAGAGGTCAGCAAGAGGGTCTCGATTCCCCTGGAACTAGGATTCTCCTGCCGAAATTTGGATGTCAGAGGATTCTTAGCTGCATGTGGGCTGCCTGGGATTCGAACGCTGGGTCCTCTGCCGAAGCCTCAGGGCTCTTAACTCATCTGGCTATCTCTCCAGCCCAACCTATACTTTTTTTAAAAGTCTTAAAAAGTCTGCCTTTCTGCTTCTCCTAGATTCTGTTGACCGAAGAGTTTGTAGAGAAAATGTTGGAGGACTTAGAAGATCTGACTTCTCCAGAGAAGTAAAGCCCTGTTTGACCTATCACTCATTTATGGAGCACCTGGTCTACAATATGTGCCTCCAGTTATTACATGGTGCACGAGTGGTTTGTATTGTGTTGTGTGTGTGGTGTTTGTGTGGTGTGTACTAGATGCCACACAGTGTCTCTCGATCCTCTCTATCCATACGCCCCCAATACATACGAAAACCTACGACTCTCACCGCCTTTTCATCTCCTGCGTGTGGATGTGCGTGTCCATGTGCATGCATCAATATGCCTGGGCTACCCTCTGAAGTGTAAAGATAGGCTGGAGAAGAGCCCCTGAGAATGTTAAATGGCTTTTTCTTCTGTTTAGGAACCACCAACAGCCCTGCCCCACCCCCACCCTTGTAAGGACACCCAGCAAAGCCTCTGAATTGCTAGCTCTTGAGAACCTCATTGAAGAAGCAAGCCAGTGGCCTTCAGGCTATGAATTCTCCCTGGCCCCTCTTGTTCCCTAGGCATCGTTTCCTGAACAGAAAGCCGCCCTGTCTGCCTGCCAGATAGACATTCCACATGAGGGAGAGTTCTAGGGCAGAGGACTCCTTGCTCTTTGCCTTGGGCCACCCAAGTAAGCCACACCCCTTCTCCACCCCATAGCTCCTTCCATTAGCCCTCTTCCAGGGCTTCTCAGACCCTGAAGGACTGGCATCTATTTTCTCTTTCTCTTTCTTTCTTCCTTCCCTGAGGAGCAGTATCTGGAGTCCATAACCCTCCCTCTGTTTTTTGTGCTTCCTTGTTCCGGGCCTGCTGCTTTGTGGATCTTACTCTTCATCTGGAATTATTATCCCTTCCCTCCTTCCTCTGTTTTCACGTCCTACCTTAGACTTCAGCACCCGCTTTCCTATCTATTAAGCAGAAGGGATCTGATCTCTCTCTTCTCTCTCCGCTGCTGTCCCCTATAGCTAGCTTACTCTCTCATATATCTATGTTTTTATTAGCAAATCTGCCCAGCTCTTGGATATACCTCAGGCTCCTCCCCTTCCTTCTATATATCTATCTCTTTGGCTTCCCCTGCCCTGTTTCTCTGGAAATGTGCTTGAAGCTAAAGAGAAGCTCTTCACCTCCCGAGTTGTCATTCCAGTATATCTCATCTTCTAACTTCTCCAGGGCTATCATTCTTTAGGAGTTTCTAGTTAATAGGCTTAATTATATATCTCACTTCTATATATCTTTATCTATGAAGCTCTCTCATTATTTTCCCCTATTCTAGCATGTCTCTCTCTTTCTATCTCTACCTCCTATATCTCTATGACTTATCATATAATATTAAATTCCTAATAATCTAAGCACCTAATCTGTGCCAGCCTATCACCCTTACAAGTCACGGTTTCAGAGGCCCAGCTCTCCATTCAGGCCAGAGTATCCAGTCTCTCATTATCTTCCTGGAGTACTCTTTCATCACTGGATGCACGTGCCAAGCTGCTTGCTATTCTTGGGTGTTGAGGGGTGGGAAGGTCCAGCACAGAGCAGGGAAAAAAGGCCCCCCCCCTAAAGCAGAGCTAGAAAATATCGTGTATCACTAAAAATAACTTCCTGTTTTTTGTTTTTTGTCCTGTCCACGAGCAACCCTCACCCTGCCCTCGCTCTCACTTATTTTTTCTTGGCTATCTATAGTCACCTATTGAAGGCCATGAGAGGCATGGGCAGAGGACCACCGGAAGTTGGTGCCTCCACTTCCAACCCACTTCCAGGCAGGCTGGAAACACACGTCCTCGGGATATCAGTGAGTGTGCCTCCGTTTCACCTTGGTTTCCTGGACTTTTTGCAGCCTAGCCCAAGACAATGTGGGTTTTTGTAAAGAGCTGAACAGTGATCCAAAGTCAGTTTGAGTATAGGTAGCACACCGGAGGGCCCAGGCTCATGCAAGTACAGACCGCTGAAGGAATTAAGAGGTCAAGCCCCTCGCCAAGCAGTAAGACCAGGGAGCGAAGAAATCCAAGCTGCCAGCGGCTATTATGCCGTAGGGTGAGACTGGCTTCTTCCCAGCCGTCTCTTATAAGCACTCGCGGTTTCAGCCTGGCAAGCAGAGGAGAAGGGAAAAGCAGGGTGAGGGGAGCCGATTGCCGGAGGATGCATCCCAGCCACACTGACAGTGTTACCGTCGCGCCGCGCCACGCCCACACGTGGGTTGAGGCGAACTAAACTGAGACCGCCCGCTGTGAGGGCGGTGTCAGGAAAACGGAGGTCGGGGACCCCTGCCCACACCAGCCCAAATAAGAGAGGAGGACAAGGCAAACCGCTGGCCGCGCAGTCTACTGCCAGCGCCGCCCCTGTCACTCCAGGCCCCAAGGCCGGAGGGATAGAGGCCCGACAGGCTTGGGCTGGGAGCAGAAGCAGGAAGTGAGGTTAAGAGGTCTGTATGCACATGAAGTCAAAGAGCGAGGAACATACTCGGGCTCGCCATGTGCCGAATAGATGGGCGTTTTCTCGTAGCTATTTTAAGATGTACCAAGGGGTACAGAATCTCGCCTACCGCCGCTCCATTGCCACCCGTGGCATCTTGTTGTAAGGTACTATGGACATGCGCGAACAGATGGTCATGCCGTCAAACGCAGGACCGCCTGCCGTCGAGGACTCACCCGGGCAGTCGCACTACTGACTAGACCGGCCTAGCTACGCACCTGCACTTCGCTGCCGTCGGTGCCACCTCCGTAGAAGCAGGGAGTGCGGGCTTAACCAGCGTTGGACACCCTGCGCTCCCTATCGTGCAGTGATCACATCGCGCAGGGGATGAACTGTCCCAGAGAGTACGTGTATCAGCTCGCGAAAAGATACCATCACGCGCTATCGCGATCCAGTGTACGTGCCGGACGTGTCTCAGCCTAGGGACAGTCCACCTCCACGGCCACACTCCGAGCCCTGCAGGGCCGAGAAGAGCCAGCGTCTCCCCAACTGCTGCCAGTGTGACAGCGGTGGAAAGGAGAGTTCACCACAACTTAAGAAAGTACAAGGGGAGAGGGGAACGTGCACAGGGCCACACCCAAGGCCTGGATTGGCTGTGGTTTACTCGGTGCATCTTACACCCGTCACCCCCAGGCGACGACGCACAGCCCGGTGACAGGCCCCCTGAGCGTCGATGCGTCTGAATTCTCAACACAAAGCGCTTCGCCAGGTGGAGCCCCACAAACCGGCCTATTTCTATAATTGATTAGTACCGGCAAACCTCTCCCCGGCGGGGGCCGGCACAACCGCGGGGACGGGGGTGACTGATACGCTCCTGGGAAGAGACAGTTCTCCGCCTCACCCACCCCAACCACACAGCCCAGGGGCAGGAGGGCACATGGGTGACTGATGCCCAGTGGTTCATACCCCAGCAAGGCCTCCTGGTGCTGCTTGCGCTCCAGCCATGGCCGCTCAGGCACGACATCCCATCGTTCCACAGAACACTGAGCAGAGGTCAGGCTAGGCGTCACGATCTTTGTTCGTTAAGATGTTTCATGGTGAAGGCTCAGGCCTAGAACTAGGAGTTCCGGCACATATTGAAGGCCAGTGGCCAGTATAGGACGGGCCAGTGCGGTGGTCGCAGACAAGCCGAGACTACAGGAGACAAACTGTCAGTGTGCCATAATTGTGACTGAAACACTGGCTAAATTATATGATCCAAATGAGAGTAGAAATCAGTGATGGAGCAATTATCAACAATTCGATAATACACGCATATATCACTAGTCAACTAACGATAACTGTTGCACAGTGCACCGTGACCTCATCAGAGTAAATGTTAACATCGTCGTTCCACCGATGAATCCCTACTTCATCATCAGCTAGGCGCCAATTTGATCCTCCACTCTGAATCAACACCCGCAACGTAAACACTCTAGCCCCTCACTCTCTCGTCTAGGTAGCTCTTTCCTCTCTACCTTATCAATCCTCTACCTCACTCTCCTCCTCTAACATGAAAGTATCTCTACAATGGTGTTCGTAGTCTTCTTATGTATCTTTAGTCATTGTTTTTTGTGCTGAGTTCTCTATTAGAGACAAGTGCCAGGTACATCCCGGGTAGCCCCAGGGTCCATCGTCCTTACCTATTTCCCCATAATGTTAGGAGGCTGCCAACGTGTGCCCTTCTGGCCTCACATGTTTCTAACTGCAGCTAACAGAAAGACTCGTGTAACCTGCTCTCTGCCTTCCGCGTACTCAGACATCATTGAATATACTAGTGCCAGCGCCACCATTCGCCCTTTTTCCACCCCACCTAGTCCTTGCATTGAAATAAATAGCATAGGCCATGTACCCTATGCTGCGTCCGCTCCTCCAGATGCACAAAGTCCTCCTTCTCATTGAACCGTCATCACTCATGGCCTGGGCCTCCAGTTCTTTGATTACCCCTGTTTCCTTGTCCCTGGCTTCCCAGCCCCCAAGACTGCAGAATTCTAGCTTATTTAAAAACTGAAAATGCCAACCTCTCATACATCTCTTTCACTCCAGCTTTTGCTGACACTCTCCTTCTTCCGCCTCCAACATCTTCTCTCTTTCTTTCATCTCATGCTCTTTTCCTGCAGCCTGGCCCCTTGTGGGCCTCAGCCTCTCACTCCCAGTACTGTAGATCTGTCTGCCTTCTAGAAGCCAGCCTATCTCTGTCCATAATTTAGGGGCGGCTCTTGGGAAATCTCCCACTTGTGACCTGCAGTCAGCAAGGCCCATTCCTGCGTTCCTGCCTCCCACTCTAGGGACTTCTTGTTCATCCTTTAGGGCCAGCCCTCTCCAAAGCAAAGTCACTTGTCTGATAGGGACCTTGCAGGGGTTCTGCTCCGTCTGCCTCCACCACCCACATAGGTGGTACCACCCACAGAGTATCCCAGCAAGCCCACAAGTGCGCAGCCCTCTGATGAGAGTTCCAGCTCGAGCTACCTCCAGGGTCAGGGTCGTGAGGACCTGGCTGGGCTCACTTAAGGGGCGGCAGTTGGACCTCTAAGGATCAACTGGCCTGGCCCTTTCTGCGCACCCCAGGGCTCTCTGGTTAACTTCAAACTCAGCACTTCAAGGCAGATCCACCTGGAACATATGAGAGAGGCTGCATGCAGGCCCCCATCAGCATGAAAGAAGTGTCTCTGGACCAGATACCATGTCACTCTGGGACTTTTCCACAAGGACATGCCCTGGCTCTCTCACCTGTCGCGCGGCAGCTCTGCCTTTGAAGTTCTTGTCTTCTGAAAGTTTATAGACCAAGAGATGCTATCCATTTGCCTCCATTCCTTGCCAGCTTGACCAATGTTTCATTTTACCCCCAATTCTCTCTTCCTGGGGACCTGCCTAAGGGCCTTCTGCTGTATTGTGCCATACTTCCATTTGCTTGTTTGGGGATGAGGATGCATGTTCTGAGCTAAGTTTTGTCCCCAGTATGAGAGGCACCTGGTCAACAACTTGCCTCAGGCCTAAAAGCTTTTTTAGCAGACTGATGGGTGATGCAGGAAGAAGCAGGTAAGCTCCAAATGAAAATGCCAGAGGCCTGGGGTCTCTTCTTCCTCTCGCCCTGTCAGGAACCTCATCACCCATCAGTGTCTAAGATCCTGCTGGGACTACGGCCCATCATTTCCCACAGTGCACTGCCCCTAGGAGAGTGGTTTACCATTAAGCTGCTGGCTGGTAAGGGACCCTGACTTAGGATCAAGCAAGGCTGACCTTGTTCTGGCACATGATTGGTGCTCAGTGAAAAGGACCCTTCCTTCCTTCCTTAACAGCCCATGATGGCGACTGGGAGCTTCCTCCCTTCTTCTTGGCTTCCTCCAGGCCTCCCCCACCTAAGTCCTACTCTTGACCCTCCAGCGTTTCCTTTAGACCTAGAGCTTCCGCGGTTGGTGGCATCGCACACCTTTAATCCTGCTGGAATGAAGAGCAGGTACTTTAGTGGAAGTTCAAGTCCAGCCTGGTCTACGAAGTGTGTTCCAGGACACTGGGGCTACAGGGAAACCCTTCTCGAAAAACCCCCGGAAAAAAAAAAAAAAAAAAAGGGCTCCACCATTGTTGAGTTCCCACTTTCTAAAGCTTCCCAGGCCCAGTGTGGGCTGTAAGAGGTGGCAATGCCCATTATATTTCTGTGGGGGTGGGGAAGCCATGCTCTAACCCTTCTAAGAACTGTGAGGCACTGTAAGAGGCACTGGGGCAGCCTTGGGAGAGAGGAAAAGGGCTAAAACATTATAAAATCAAGATCCTAGGTCTTGGGCCAGAGTTTTGAGATTAAGTTGAAAGCGGGGGGTGGGGTGGGGGGTGGGGGTGTGATAAGCCTGATGGTTGGTGCCCCTATGGGGCAGATCAGCAGTTAACTCTCTGAAATGTATTTTTTTACCTGGTCTTCCCTCTCTGGCCACTCTGACTTTGGTGCCAGGTGAGGTGCCTGGGTCCCTGTTACAAGTCAGGAGCCCTTTGGGGAGACCCCATTTTTTGTGCAAATATCTGAATGCTGCAGTGAGCAGACTTTTGTACATTTTTGTATTCGTTTTTAATGTCAGTGGAGACTCAGTTCCTTGGGCTGCAGCTAGCTCAGGACTTTTGTAAGAATTTTCGAGTGACTCACTTAGATGTTCCTTCTTGACCCCCTCTTCCTTCGTGTAATCTAAGTGCATTGGCATTAAATGTATCTGCAGAAGTACCTGGGTCATGTCTTTCTTTCTGGTATATTGTAGCTTTCTTTGTGACACTGGTAATCAAACCTGTGCTGTGTCCTTCTGAATGCTGGGCACCTACTCTACCACTGAGCTATATCTCCAGCCCTCACCTGTTTCTGGATGTCTGAAGTAGAGGAGAAGACTGGCTCCCTGACAACCACTCAGACATGGGATGGGGAAGGCCCTGAGAGGAGATGTTGGGAGTACAGGGTGCCAGGGTGTAAATTCGTGCAGGAATGACTGCCTGAAGAGACAGGCTCCTTGTCCCCTGCTTGTTCTGCTTTGCTTTATTTTTTATTTTTTTTTTTTTAATTTTTTTTTTTATTTATTTTTGCATGTGTATGAATGCACTGTCTGTATGTAGGTCTGTGCACCCATGTCGTGCAATGCCGCGGAGGTCTCGGATTCCCCTGGAACTGGAGTTCTCCTGGAACTGGAGTTACAGACAGTTCTCAGCCGCCATGTGGGTGCTGGGGATCGAACCCGGGTCCTCTGCAAGAGCAGTCGGTGCTCTTAACCGCTAGGCTATCTCTCCAGCCCCGCTTTATTTTGTTTTATGCTGCAGATGGAACTCAGAGCCTTGTTTGTGCTGAGTGCTCCATCACTGAGATCCCCACCCCCCATGTTTGTGCTGAGTGCTCCATCACTGAGATCCCCACCCCCCATGTTTGTGCTGAGTGCTCCATCACTGAGATCCCCACCCCAACCTGCTTGCAGAAGTCTTGTTTACTTTAAGGTCAAGGTGGGGCTGGTGCCAGGAACATAGTCTGGGGTAGGTGGAACCTTCTCTCTGCTACTTCATAACTTCCTCTCTCTCTCTCTCTCTCTCTCTCTCTCTCTCTCTCTCTCTCTCTCCTCTCTCTCTCTGTGTGTGTGTGTGTGTGTGTGTGTGTGTGTGTGTGTATGTGATACACCTGCCTCTGGGATGAAAGGCATGTGCCACCAACCCAGAATGGGACTTTTTGGTTGTTATTGTTGGATTTTGTTTTGTTTTTATGTTGTTTATTTGAGACACTCGATCAACAATCTTCCTGTTTCAACCTCCTAAGTGCTGAAATCACAGGCTTGCACAAGCACACCCCCAGCTATTCCTTCCTCTTCTCCCCAGTTCTCACCTTAACCCTTTTCCCTTGGCAGGAGGGCCTCTCAGTTTGGTAGTCTTTGCTCCCTCATCTAACTGGCCACTCTCCTTACCAGGCATCTAAAAATCCAGCCTCCTCATAAGGGCCTGGGGCCGGCCTCAGGTCCAGAAAGAGATCTCAGAACTAAATGACCCACTGAGTGACACAGGCCAGCCTACCCTTCTAGCAATTTCTCTGAGCCCAGGCTGTTAGGGAAGTAAGATGGGTATACCGTCTTTCCTTGGGCTGTGCAGTGGCTCCTGTCTTTTGAGGGACCTATATCAATAGAGTACGATCCTGGCAGGGGTTGGGGGGAGTGTGGTACAGAGGAAGCTGCCCAGGGGTGGCAATGTCAACAACCACACAGATTTTATGGAACCTTTGGGACCACCTGGTGGAGGGTGGAGCCTTTCACATTCTTTCCTTCCTTCTAGGTCTAGTTTTCAAGGCCTTTCCTTTTAATCTTCAGGATGAGCTAGCAGGACCCTGGGGATTCTGCCAGGGCTGGTGACAGGTCCTGAGACATCACAAGGTGGGGGTGGTATCAACTTCCTTAAACTCCCCTCCCCATCTTCTATGACCCCCTAGCTGCCAGGAGACCTTCCCTGGAAGAAAGTCAGTATCCTTCCTTCCCCTCTGACCTCCTGCTGAACTTTGGGATGGGGCAGGCCTCTGAGCAATGGAGAAAATCCTCCATGGGTCTTTGGTCTCTCCAGTATCCAGAGCAAGGGAGCGAGTAGGAGCATCTGAGGCCGAGTTGATGACCCTCGGGTATTCTAGAGCCACCACGCCCGGCTCTAGACCATACTCTTAACTTGCCCTCCTCATCTGACTCTGATCTAGCAAGCCCTAGGAATCAGAGTAAAGTTCTTTCTTGCCTGAGAGAATGCAGAATAGGGTGAATCCAGTGCCTGGGTGGTTCTGGGAGATGGTACCAGGTTGCGGCTGTCTGGAAAAACAAGACTTTCTAGGGACCTGGTTTCTAAAGCAGAAACCTTTCTTAGGGAGAAGAGCAGTCCGCCAAGCCATCTTCAGTGTCTTTTGGAAAGCCTAGACATTTTCCCTGGGCATCTATTCTGCAGGTTTGGGGTCCTGGAGAGAGGGTCATAGCTCCAGTACCTACCGTGGGCTGAGGAGCAATTTGTTAAACTGGCTGAACCACTAGGGAATGTAAACTGAAAGTGACTCAGCCCAACCTCCAGGGATTGAGGCTGCTGCAGGTGCTGAGAGGAGACAATGGGAGACCAGGGTGGAGTGAGGATGTGATTTCTTGGTGCAATGGAAGAGATGGGTTCCCAGCCTGAAGAGGCAGGTGAAGATGTGGTCTGGGAGGGGAGCCCTTCTGAGTGGCATGGTGGCATGAACTAGTCCTCTCCTGACTCCAGAAGTCTTGGAGAGGCTGGCAAGATGGCTCAGTGAGCAAAAAACTTGCCACCAAGCTTGACAATCTGTTGTCCAGAATCTACTTGGCAGAAGGAGAGAACCAACTCCTGCAAGTTCTCCCCTGACCTCCACACATGGGCATACACACAAAGCGAGTAAGTGAATATAAGAAAAAAAAGAATACAGAATTAAAGAAAAATCCCACCTTTCACATATCTCAAATTTTAACGATGACAGATGAGAAAGCTACTGATATTTATTTATTAATACTGTGAATTAAGCCTAGGGCTTCACAAATGCTAAGCAAGTACTCTACCACTGAGCTATACTCCCCAGACTCCTATTAATATGTGTACATATTTTTTTTTTTCTGAGACAGGGTCTCAGTGTGTAGCACTGACTGACCTGGAACTCTCTATGTAGACTAGGCTGGCTGGCCTCAAATTCACAGAGATCCACCTGCTTCAGTCCCTCCCCAAGTGCTGGGTACTCTCAGCCATATATATATATATATTTATTATAGTATTATTATATATATAATATTATATTTTTTTTTTATTTCTTCTGGTAATTGATAGATGCACGTCTGATGCCAAAGTCTGTGCACCTGTTGTCGTGCAATGCCGGGAGGTCAGAAGAGGGTGTCGGATCCCCTGGAACATGGAGCTAATTCTGGAACTGGAGTTTCCAGACGGCTCCCGGACCGCCATGTGGGTGTGGGGACGACCCCGGGTCTCTGTAAGAGCGGTCCGGCGCTCTTAACGATAGGCGATCCTCAGCCGTTAATTTTTTTTTTTTTGAGACAGGACTTCCCTATAGCCCCAGCTAACCTGCGGGAACTCTCCATGTAGTCAGGCTGGGGCCTTGAACTCAACAGATATCAGCTGCCTCTGCCATCCAAAGGTGCTGAGATTAAAGGCAGCACCCACCATGAACACTTGGCTAAGCAATATTTCTTTTTCTTTTTCCCTTTCTTATTTTTTGTCTTTTTGGAAGGGTCTCACTGTAGCCCCCAGCTGTCCTGGGAAACTCACTCTGTAGACAGGCTTGGCCTTGAACTCACAAAATGATCAGCCTGCCTCTGCCTCCCAGTGGCTAGGATTAAAGCTGTGCCACCATGCCGTGCCAGCCGAATATTCTTAAAAGGTAGAAAGTCACAGGCTGGGTACAGTGTAACCGAATCCCAGCACTTAGAAGACGAAGGTAGAAGATCAAGAGTTTAAGGCTGGGCATGGTGGCGCGTGCCTTTAATCCCAGCACTGGGGAGGCAGAGGCAGGTGGATCTCTGTGAGTTCAAGTCCAGCCTGGTCTATGTATTGAGTTCCAGGACAGTTGGGCCTACAGGGAGACCAAGAAGAGGAAGAGGAAAAGAAAAAGAAAAAAAGAATATATAGAAAGTTCAAGGCCATCCTGGGTTACATGAGACTGGCCTCAAACGAAAGGAGGAGGAGGTAGGAGGAGAGAGGAGAGAGGAGAGAGGAGAGGAGGGGGTGGGGGGGGGAAGGAAGGAAAAAGAAGGAGGAGGAGGAGGAGGAGGAGGAGGAGGAGAAGAAGAAGAAGAAGAAGAAGAAGAAGAAGAAGAAGAAGAAGAAGAAGAAGAAGAAGAAGAAGAAGAAGGAGATATAGAAAGTCCAAGGCCATCCTGGGTTACATGAGACTCTGCCTCAAACAAGCAAACAAATATACTGTACTTGGCGATACATGCCGGGAGGAAAATTAGAAGAGAGGCCAGTAAGGCCTATGGGGGGGGGGGCATTCTAATAGGTCCAGGAAGGACTGTCAGTGCAGGTGACATTTGAACAAAGGATCTCTATGACAGGAAGAAGTGATCCATCCACAGAGTGATCTGGGAGAAGAATGGGCCAGGCAAAGTCAAAGCAGCTCAAAGGCTAGAAGGTGACACACAGTATGTTTAAGGAACCACAGGGAAACCTAGGCATGAGTGAATGAGGAAAGAGGCCCACCAAAGCCAGGCTTGTGGGGCCTGCTAGGCAATTAAAGTGCCCTGGCTTTTATCTGGGAATCTGCTGGAAGATTTGGGGCAGAAGAGTGACAATCTGATATTTATTGTATTTGCTTATTTTGAGACAAGGCAATGTAACCCAAACTAATCTTGAACTCATAATCCTTCTGCTTCCTATATGCTAGAATTTCAGGAAAATACCATTATGCCTGCTTCATTTAATTTAATTTAATTTAATTATTTATTTATTTATTTTGGTCTTTTTCAAGACAGGGTCTCCCTGTAGCCCCAGCTGTCCTGGAACTCACTCTGTAGACCAGGCTGGCCTTGAACTCACAAAGAGCTGCCTGCCTCTGCCTCCCAAGTGCTAGGATTAAAGGCGTGCGCCCTTTTATTTATTTATTTTTTTTGGTTTTTTTATTTTTTTATTATTTATTTATTTTTTTTTTTGGTCTTTTTGAGACAGGGTCTCCCTATAGGGTTTTTTATTATTTTGAAACAGGGTCTCCCTGTAGCCCCAGCTGACCTGGAACTCACTATGTAGACCAGGCTGGCCTTAAACTCAGAGTTCCTCCTGCCTCTTCCTCGGGAGTGCTGGGATTAAAGGCTATCTCTCCAGCCCCAGAAAAGAACAATTTTTAGAAGGCAGTTGTTTTTTTTTTCTTTCTTTCTCTTTTGGTCTTTTTGAGCCAGGGTCTCCCTTTAGTTCTAGCTGTCCTCACTCTGTAGACCAGGCTGGCCTTGAACTCACAGAGATCCGCCTGCCTCTGCCTCCCGAGTGCTGGTATCAAAGGTGTGCACCACCATGCCTGTCAGAAGGAAGTTTTTATTTTGGATCACAGACCCAAGGTACAGTCCATTGTGGCGGAAAAGTCATGGTGGCAGGATCTTAACGTGGTAATTGGTCACGATGCATCAGCAGTCAGGAAGCAGAGGGAGATGAAGGCTGTGCTCAACTCAAATTCTTTTGATTCCTTCCAGTACCCAGACCCATGGAATGGTGCTGCCTACAGTTAAGATGGATTCTCCCACCTCATTTAACCTAATCTTGATGAAGCCCAGCTGGCAAGCTCAGAGATTGACCTAATCTAGGTAATCTAGCCTCTGTATACCTAGAGATTTATCTCCAGGTGATTCCGGATTCCGTCAAATTAATAATTATTTACTATCACAGATCCCTTCTCAAAAATAAAAGAGCTGGGGCTGGAGAGATGGCTCAGCGGTTAAGAGCGCTTACTGCTCTTGCAGAGGACCAAGGTTCGATTCCCAGCACCCACATGGCGGCTAAGAACCATCTTTAATTCCAGTTCCAGGGAATCCGACATCCTCTTCTGACCTCTGCGGCATTGCACGACACAGGTGCACCAACCTACATGCAGACAGTACACTCATACTCATAAAAATAAAATAAAATAGGGGCTAGAGAGATGACCTAGCGGTTAAGAGCACCAACTGCTCTTGCAGAGGACCCGGGTTCGATCCCCAGCACCCACATGGCGGCCAAGAACCGTCTGTAACTCCAGTTCCAGGAGAACTCCAGTTCCAGGGGAATCCGAGACCCTTTTCTGACCTCCACGGCATTGCACGACACGGGTGCACAAACCTGCATGCAGACAGTACATCCAAACACATAGAAAAATAAATTAAAAAAAAGAAAAAAAATTGTTTTTTTCTGGTTTGTTTGTTTGTGACAAACAGCCCTGTACGCCCAGCTACCCAGTATAAGAAGTATTAAATATTAATCTTTTCTTTCAAAGCCAGTAAAATTTGGTTTAAGATGAGGAATTCTAATGTTTTAATCCTTCCACACCCTGTAACACTTTTGTTTTAAAAAATGCCCTGCTTCATTTAGAACCAGATGGCCTGGGGCAGTAGGGCTCTGCTTGCTTTCTTTTCAGAAATTCTTTTTGTTTTGTTGTTTTATTGTTGTTTTGAAACAGGGTCTCCCTGTATCCCCAGCTGGCCTTGCTGTGTAGACTAGGCTGGTCTTGATCTCACTGCCAGTTCTGGGATTAAAAAGGTATATACCACCTTGCCCTAGCCCCTGTGCCAATTCTTTTAAGCTAGCCAACTGGGAGACACTGTGAGGTTGAAACCCAGCCATTGGGGAAAAGACACATACTCTTGCATCAGGGATTAAAAAAAACAAAAAGCTACCAAGCTTCAGGGTCTTGTGTGCTTGCTGGATATGCCTGACCATGAAACACACCCTTTTGCTAAAGGGAAAAGCTGCCTTGCCAATTATTTTCATTTTTATCTACAGGTTCTTTGTGTGGTATTGGTGGGGTCCTTGGGCAGATTTTATCTTTAAAGTAAAATCTTTGTAAACCAGGCATGGTGGCACATGCCTTTAATCCCAGCACTCAGGAGGCAGAGGCAGGCGGATCTCTGTGAGTTCAAGGCTATGTGACCAGGCTGTCTTCCATCTCACAGAGATCTGGCTACCTCTGCCTCCCAAGTCCTGGGATTAAAGGATGCACCATCACACACAGTTCCTCTGGTATTTTGGTGAAACAATGAGACAAGTAACTAATTCAGAGCCTGCCTTTCTCAGACTGCTCTCACAATTGGCTCAAATGTTCTTCATGCCTGAGCCTTCTGAGTAGCTAGGACATAAGCATGTGTCACACCTGACAAAGGCTCTCTGTAGACCCAGCTAAAACTCCCTTTGTAGACCAAGCTGAACTTGACCTCACAGAGATCCACCTACCTCTATCTCCAAATGTTCAGAATAAAGGTATGCATCACTGTTAGATCTGGGCCTCCCATAATTCCAAGGGACACACAGATATCCACTTCCTCCAGAGGCTGTCAATCTTCTGACCTCTTCCCCTGTACCTGAGGTCCCACCCCCATGGCTATAAATGGTGGGCCTTAGTTGCCATGCTGCTCTTATTGTCACTCCACCATGTGCCAACAGGTAGTCCGCCCTGGCAATAGAATTAAATCATGTTCCTGGAGTGACTTAAGTCTCATGTGCCTTTTATTGCAGGTTTGCATCTTTATAACCTAATAATCACCACACCTGGCTTATTTTTTAAAATATTTGCTTATTATTATTGTTATTTTGATCTTTTTGAGACAGGGTCTCCCTGTAGCATCCCCCCCCCCCCTGCAAGCAAGCTGGCCTGCAATTGGCTATGTAGACCAGGCTGGCCTTGAACTCACAGAGATCCTCCTGCCTCTGCCTCCCAGGTGCTGGGATTAAAGGCCTGCACTACCATGCCCGGCCTCATTTTTTAATGCCTGGGTACATGTGTGTATGTGGGAGGAGGGGGGTTATGTGCAACTGTCAGTGCAGGTACCCTCTGAGATGAAAAGGTTTTGGATGCCTTGGAGCTGGAGTTGTAGGAAGTTGTGAGCTGCCAGGTCATGGGTGCTGGGAACAAACCCAGGGCCTTTGCAAAACCAGGAGGAGCTCTTAATGGCCTAGCTATTTATCAGGGACCTCATTTACATTTTTGTTTGTTTTGAGACTGGGTGTCCTTATAGTCCCAGCTGGTCTGGAACTGGCTACAAAGACCAAGTTAGCCAACTCAGTGAGATCTGCCTGCACTTGCCTCTGCCTCCCAAGAGCAGGGATTAAAGGCATTAAAGGCCTGGCCTTCATTTGCATTTTAAGAAGATTTCTCTGGCCCCTGTTTTGCAAATTGATTCCAGGTAAGGGCAGAAACAGAGAAACCATAGTTAGGACCCACTGAAATAACCAGGCAAGAGAATATAAAATGAAAAAGGGTGATTTTGAGTAGTCAAGTATTGAGGTGGGTAAGTAGTAGAGCATTTGCCTAGCTTGTGTGAGGGCCTAGGTTCAATACTGAGCAACACACACACACACACACACACACACACACACACTAAAAATGTAGCCAGAGGCAGGCTGGTCTACAGAGTAAGCTCAGGACAGCTGGGATTAAAGGGAGACTCTGTTTTAAAAGAGACTGGGGGAGGATTGGAGAGATGGCCTAGCGGTTAAGAGCGCCGACCGCTCTTACAGAGGACCCGGGTTCGATCCCCAGCACCCACATGGCGGCCGAGAGCCGTCTGAAGCTCCAATTCCAGGAGAACTCCAGCTCCAGGGGAATCCGAGACCCTCTTCTGACCTCCGCGGCATTGCACGACACGGGTGCACAGACCTGCATGCAGACAATACATTCATACACATACAGAAATTAAAAAAAAAAAAAAAAAAGAGACTGGGGGCCGGGTGTGGTGGTACTCGCCTTTAATCCCAGCACTCGGGAGGCAGAGATAGGTGGATCTCTGTGGGTTCAAGGTGGGCCTGGTCTACAGAGCGAGCTCCAGGACACCTGGTACTAAAAGGGAGAACCTGTCTCAAAAATACCAAAAAAAAAAGTGTAAAACCAAAAAGAGACTGAGGAAGAAAAAAAAAGTTAAAAGAGAAAGAAAACAGAATAAGATGCCTTTTTTTTTTTTTTACTTTTTGAGACAGGATTTCCCTATAGCCCCAGTTGGCCTTGAACTATGTAAACCAGGCTGGTCTTGAACTCACAGAGATCTGGGATTAAAGGCTTGTGCCACTGTGCCCAGCAGAATATGACATCTTAAGTTAAAATGAATGTTTAAGAAAATGAGGGGCTGGAGAGATGGCTCGGCAGTGGAGAGCACTGACTGCTCTTGCAGAGGACTCTGGTTCTATTCCCAGCACCCACATGGTGGCTAAGAACCGTAAGAATAGTCTTTTAGCCAGGTGTGGTGGCGCAAGCCTTTAATCCTAGCACTTGGGAGGCACAGACAGGCAGGTCTCTGTGAGTTCAAGGCCAGCCTGGTCTACAGAGTGAGTTCCAGGCCACTTGGGGCTATAGGGAGACCCTGTCTCAAAAAAAAAAAAAGAAAATATTTTTTATATTGATTATCCCGAGGTCATCTGTGAGGAGAACAGAGAAGCACCCTCCAACTGCTTCAAGCTAAGGGTGGCTTAGAAGCTTTTTTTTTTTTTTGGTCTTGTCCCTTGCAGCCCCAGCTGTCCTGGAACTCTCTATGTAGATCAGGCTGGCCTTGAACTCAGAGATCCACCTGCCTCTGCCTTCCAAGTGCTGGGATTAAAAGCCTGTATCACCATGACCCACAGAAGCCATTTTCTCAATTGCTTGTTGTTGTTGTTTTTTTAATTTTTTTATTTATTTCTGTATGTGTATCAATGTACTGTCTGCATGCAGGTTTGTGCACCCGTGTCGTGCAATGCCACAGAGGTCAGAAGAGGGTGTCGGATTCCCCTGGAACTGGAGTTCTCCTTGAATTGGAGTTTCAGACGGTTCTTGGCCTCCATGTGGGTGCTGGGGATCGAACCCCGGTCCTCTGCAAGAGCGGTCGGCGCTCTTAACCGCTAGGCCATCTCTCCAGCCCTTCTCATTGCTTGTTCAATCAGACATGCGTGTATGGTACACGTATGCATTTACTCATGTATTCATTTTTTCATCATATGACCTCTGATGTGATGGATACAAAGTGTCAAAGACATGGGCTGTCTCTGTCTTCAAAGGATCAGGAACCCTCAACCTTCCCACTGGGATATGTGAATCAATCAAATGTAACTTAGAACATGCCCCTACCAGAACAAAATCCTCCTTGAGTGATTCTTTGTAACTAGCACTACCATCCTATTGAGGCCCAAATCCTAGGAGTATTTAAAACCATTTTAGAGCCAGGCCCAGTGGCACAAGCCAACTCTTCTGTTACTCTGCTATTGAGGAGTCTGGGGCAGTAAGGATTGCAAATTCAAGGTCTAATTGAGCTACAAAGTGAGTTCAAACTCTCAAAGCCATCCTAGATAACTTGGTGGGACCATGTCCCTCCACCATAAAAAAGCTAAAAGAGGTCTGGGGGTATTCAATGATGGATGGAATACTTGCCTAGCATCCCAATAGGAATGAAGCCTTGAATTCAATCTCTATCCCAGAAAAAAAAAAAATTGGTCATTACACATTGTTTATATGTGCCAGTGAGTTATAATACTGCCCTGCAAGTATGTACAAATATTTATGTTTTTTTTTTAACCTGTGGATCTTTTTTTTATTTATTTAATTTAATTAATTTTTTTTTTAAATATTTATGTTTTAATTAAGAATTTTATGGGCTGGAGAGATGGCTCAGCGGGTAAGAGCACCATCTGCTCTTGCAGAGGACCCAGGTTTGATTCCCAGCGCCCACATGGCAGCTAAGAACCATCTTTAACTCCAGTTCCAGGGGAATCGGATGCCCTCTTCTGATCTCTGAGGCATTGGACCACACGGGTGCACCAACCTACATGCAGACAGTAGACTCATACACATTAAAAATAATAAATTTAAAAAATTAAAAAAAAATTTTTAATTATGGGGCTGGAGAGATGGCTCTGGTTAAGAACAATTGCTGTTCTTCCAGAGGACCAGGGTTCAATTCCTAGCATCTACATGGCAGCTAATAACCATCCATAACTCCAGTTCCAGAGAATCTGACACCCTTTTCTGGCCTCTAGGGCATTGCAATGCACATGGTGCACATACATACATGTGGCAAAATACTCATACACATAAAATAATAAAATACTAAAAAATAAATACAAAAATTTTTAAAGATGGCTCTGGGGGCCTGGGAAACAACTTGTTGTAGCACCTGAGGAACAACACCCAATGTTGTTCTCTGGCTTCATTTTGCAAGTTAATGAGAGAAGAGCAATATATTTTGAGACAGGATAGCTCTGTCTGGCCTGGAAGCTCACTGTGTAAACCAGGCTGGCCTTAGACTCAAAGAGCTTGGTCTGCTTCTGCCTCCAGAGTGCTAGGATTAAAGGTATGCACCCCCACACCTGGCCTTATCTCTTGAAGTTTAGAAGGATCACATAGAATAAGTGCATCTAGATCCTATTCCTAGCCCCTATTATCCTGTGGATTCCTCTCTGCCCAGTATCTAATCCAATAGTAACTGTTATTGGTTCTACTTCTGAAATATACACCAAAGCTAACAGCTTAAGGACACAATCAATTTGAAGTCCAAACTCCTTCCTGTGATGGTGACTGGTAACTACCCTGTGTGCTCTGGCCCCTACCTGTCCTCTCTCCCTTCCCCCTATCTCTCTCTCCCTTCCATGGCGCTTGCTTTCTGCCCTGGAAAAATTGCTTTTGTATTTGTTTTTGCTCCTTGATGGGGGCACTCTTCCAGGTTGTCATTTGCCTGATTCTTAGTGAGCATTCAGATCTAGGCCCTTGTTTTCTTTAATTTTATTATATTTTTATGTGTGTGAATGTACTGTCTGCATGTAGGTCTGTGCGCCCATGTCGTGCAGTGCCTCGGTGGTCAGAAGAGGGTGTCGGATTCCCCCGGAACTGGAGTTAAAGACGGTTCTCAGCCGCCATGTGGGTGCTGGGGATCGAACCCGGGTCCTCTGCAAGAGCAGTCAGCGCTCTTAACTGCTAGGTCATCTCTCCAGCCCCTACAGAGAGCCTTTGTGTGTGCCTCTTTCAGAAATTATCCTACATATATTTAATTTTTTTAAAAAAGTACCTTTTCCAGGAAATACCTTGGGCCTAGAAAATGCCCCGGATACAAGAGGTCTTTTGTTAAACTGTATATTCATTGACTGACCAACTGACTTAGGGAGATTTCTCCAGTTCTTTCTGGGTCAGTTTCCTTATCAACAGAGAAAGGCTAATGATACCTAACTTGCTTGGTAGTTTTAAGCAGTAGAGATGTGGAGTAAAGTACCAAAGACATAGGGAAATTTCCCCACAATGAACCTTAGCAATTCTCTGCTCAATTCCTCTGGACAGATGAGCCGACTGATTGAGTCCTGCTTTCCTCTTAAAAAGAGCTAAGATGAAAAAAAAAACCAGGAAGAAATGGTCCCACATCAGGGCGGCATCATCGCCCTTTTAAGAAGCGCGTCCCTCCCCCAAACCTTAGCACCCAATGTTTAATGTACTGAAGTTAGTGCAAGTCACGTGAGGCTCCCGGAGGTTTGCCACGCCCCAAAGAGGTGGGGCCCAATTTTAGGCACCAATAACATAAACACCTTCAGGACCAGCCTCAATTCCAGACAGGGAAAAGGGGAGGTTCCTGGAGCCTCAGCAGCTGTAATAGCACTTCCGGAAAACACGCCCCGCCCCTTCCCCCTCCTCCTCGCCCTTTACAGTGCCTGTACTGGGTGGGCTGGATCAGCGGGTGCTGATTAAAGGCGCCGCCTGTCGCTTTCTCCTCACCTCTTCTCCCTTCCCCCCGCCCCCTTCCCGAGTAGCGGGACCGGCCTTGATGTGGGGACCCCCCAATACCCCAGCTCCCCAGTCCGCGAGCAGGGTGCGACGCAGTCTCTGCCCTCCACGCCCCCACCTTGCTGGCTGCACTCTGCTGCGAACTCATTGTACGCCAGCGGCTGCGGACGCGGCCAAGCCCTGGCGGGGGACCCAGGACCCAGTGTACCCTAACCGTGGGTCCCGCCGGCCGAGGCCTCTCCCCTGCTCACTGTTCCCGGTGGGGACCCGCGGGGCCGCACCCCCAGCCCCCGCGGCGAGCCCCCCAGGGTCCCTTTCCTAAGCTGGGGAGAGCGAGAGAGCCGAGGCAGAAAAAAGCAGCCGCAAACTGCCGGGTCCGCCCGCCGATCATTTTTATTATCGAGATTATTATTAAAAGGGGGCGGGGACCCCAAGATGCGGAGAAGGGGGCTAGGGATGCAGCTATTTCTATTAAACAGATTATTCCTGATATAATATGCGCAAGATGGCTGAAGGTGGCTGTGATGAGAGTGTTCGGGTTGGGGGGTGGTTTCTTCCTCTTTTTTTTTTTTTTTTTTTTCTTTTTTGATCGTGGTGCAATAAAGCTCTGAAGCGACAGGCGCTGCGGAGACCCTGCCCCGAGTGCCCGCCCTCCCCTCCCCGGAGAAGCTGCTGGCGGACAAACGGACCCACGGACGAAGCGACGGTCTCGGGCCCGCCCCGGACGCGTCGCCTGGGCAGCGGCTCTGGGGGCCGCGGGCGCTCGCCGTCCAGCCGACTTCTTCCAATTCTCATCTTTTTTTTAAATATATATATGTAATTTTTTCTTTTTTGGAAAAGACCGGGATGGGTGGAGCAGAGGTGGAGAGAAATCAAGACTTGGCATTTTCTCTTTTCTCTCTCTCCTAATTTGCCGGAGGCCGCCAGCTCTCCCCTTGCGGGGTTGGGGGGGAATCCCACCAAAGGGGGGGGGGGAAGAAAGCTACAGGACCCTCGAGCGCGCGCTGGGACCGCAGGCCGCCGCGGCCGCCAGGAGCTCAAGATGGCTGGGCGCTGAGGACGCACCGGGCCAGGCTGCTTGGCCCGGCCCCGCCGCCACAGGCTGGCACGGACCGAAGCCCCGGAGCCGTCCAGGCCGGAGCAGAGGCCGAGAAGAAAAGAAAGTGGGGGGAGGGGAGGGGAGGGGAGGGGGGCGGAGGGGGAGGGCTGGGCCGGGGGAAGGGTGGGCCGGGAGCCGAGCCTCCTGTTCATTAGCAGTTGAGAAAAATTCCTTTCTAGTTTGATCAATCCTTGTTTTTCCTCGGCACAGCCGCGGCGCCCGCCTGGCACTGGGACGGAGAGTGGGGGCTCCGCGGCTGGGGTGCCCTGCGCCGGGGCTCCCGGGCGCATCGAAGTAGGGACGAGGGGGTCAGGCCGGAGCAGCTCCGGGGCTTCTCCCTCCTCCCTCCCTCCCTTTCGGGTTGCCTTTTTTTCCACTTCTCTCCCTCCCCCTTCCGTTTCTATTTGTGAAGGGAGGAGGAAGGCAGAGGCGGGCTGGTGTCTCTGGCCGGGGACTGGAATTTCATCTGAATGACCGCCCCAGCGCGCACACAGCGCCCCGGAGTCGGCCCGCCCGCGCCCTGCAGCTCGCACCCGGCCGGCCAGCCGGGGGACGCCCGCACCCCGGCCCGCGGCCGGCTGGCTCGCCTCACTTGCTGGGGCCCGGTCTAGCCGACCCTCGGCACGGCTGGACTCGCCTTCCGAGGCCCTCGGACCTCAGCCCCCAGCCAGGCGAGCCGGGAGGGAGCCACCGCCGCCGCGGCCGTCGCTGGAGGAAGTGTGCGGCTCCCAGGCTCGGTCCGCCGCGGGGCGCGCCCGGATGCCATCCGCGCGGCCGAGCGCAGGTCGCGGGCCGCCGCTGCGCTAGCCGGAGCCGACCCGGAGGCGGCCTGTTATATGGAATTTGGACCTCGGCGCTGCTCTCCAGGGCTGGTGCCCCGGCCGCGGCCCTGGCGCAGCCCGCCGCCTCCCGCTAGGCGCTCGCCAGGAAAAGGAGGAGACGCAGCCGGCGGCGCGCGCGGCGGGAGGACCGAGGCTCCCTCCTCGGGGGGGCGGGCACGCGGAAGGCGCTGGTGACTGAGCGACTGGCCGGGCCGGCGGGGACCGGAGCTCCAGGCTCGGTGGGCCCACAGCTGCAGCAGACGGACCTCCAGGGTTGGGGAATTCGAGAGGCCTGTCCCGGCCCCCTGCCCGCATCCGCCATGGCGGAGAATTGGAAGAACTGCTTCGAGGAAGAGCTCATCTGCCCCATCTGCCTGCACGTCTTCGTAGAGCCGGTGCAGCTGCCGTGCAAACATAACTTCTGCCGGGGCTGCATCGGCGAGGCGTGGGCCAAGGACAGCGGCCTGGTGCGCTGCCCGGAGTGCAACCAGGCCTACAACCAGAAGCCGGGCCTGGAAAAGAACCTGAAGCTCACCAACATTGTGGAGAAGTTCAACGCCCTACACGTGGAGAAGCCGCCGACGGCGCTGCACTGCGTGTTCTGCCGCCGCGGCCCCCCGCTACCCGCGCAGAAGGTCTGCCTGCGCTGCGAGGCGCCCTGCTGCCAGTCCCACGTGCAGACGCACCTGCAGCAGCCCTCCACCGCCCGCGGGCACCTCCTGGTGGAGGCGGACGACGTGCGGGCCTGGAGCTGCCCTCAGCACAACGCCTACCGCCTCTACCACTGCGAGGCCGAGCAGGTGGCGGTGTGCCAGTACTGCTGCTACTACAGCGGCGCGCATCAGGGACACTCGGTGTGCGACGTGGAGATACGGAGGAATGAGATCCGGGCAAGTACACTGCGCACACACGCACACACACACTCTCCCGGGGGAGCCCCGTCCCAACAGGCTGACTCTTGTGACATTAGGCTAGAGGCTCACTTCCAAACTCTCCTGTGAAAGTTTGGGGGGCCAGGTTCTGGGAAGAAGGGCCGCGCAGTGGGGTCTATTCCCCGCACCTGTGCCCCTTGCAAGCCCTTTGTGAAATTGGGATTGGCTGTTAGAAGTAGTTTAGGTGTTGCTTTTCTGTTTGGCTCAGCTCCCTCCCCCAGCGTTTGTTTCTGGAAGCCCTACGGGAAGTCACCAAGGCGGTGACCCCGGTCCTGCTTCTCCAGCTGCTGTTTATGTAATGAGTGTCCTAGTGCCTCTGCTGTGGCTGACATGATCCATGATGCTGGCATACCAATGAGGAAGTAAACAAAAGCAGCCATGTTAGTTTTAAGCTCTATTGGAAACACATTGGGGGTGGGGGGAGCTTCCGGCGGTAGAGCAGAGCCCTGGTATCTAGCTGGGCCAGCCTCTGATGCCCAGGGGAGCCTCTGCGGATTTGTCCCAGCAGGCGCTCCCCAGGCTAGAGGCCGCTCTCTGTGTGCCCGTGTATTGCCTGCTCTTGCATGAACAAACCTAAAAGTATGTGTCTTCCTCACCCTGGGCCCTTTCCTCCCAGCCCTGCCCTCTTACACAGCCCTCCCACATTTGGGGAGGGGAGGTGGAAGACGGAAAAAGAATCCTGTGGGTTTAAGGTTGAGCCGCCTTGAAATCTGGTTTCAGGCAGCTGGCTCCCCTGGGCTGGCGGCTGGGTGATTACGGAACCGCACCCCCTCCCATTGTATACACCCTGCAGCGGCAGCCAATGTCAAAACTGCCTTCCCCCTCTTAGGCCTCTGGGCCTGGCTGGCGAACTGGACTGAGACATAGTTCCGTCCTCTTCACTGGAAGGGGGCTCCTCCTAGGTCTTTCTCTGGCCCCCTGGCGCTTAGGATTGAGTCACACCAGAAGGAAGGAGTTGGTCTAAGACTGAGCCATCTTGAAAGCCCCAGCTTGGGGCCTGGGTGTGATATCCTGGGAGCCAGGTTGGGTTTGGTAGAACTGGGAGTGTTTATTTAGGGTGGGGGCCCCTGGAGGCTTGTGAGGCCTGTGGAGTATGAGGAAGCTCTGAGCTGGACTGGAATGTAGATGGGGGCTGTTTCCTGGGGGGGGGGGCAGTAGACTAGGAGGGGACCAGTCTCCATGAGTCACTGTTTAGCAATTAAAAACCATACATTTACAACCAACAAAAGGCAGGAGGGCCACCGCAGGCTCAGGGCGGGATAACAAAATTTGCTGTATAATTAGTTTGCAATTGGATGGGCCAGCTCTGGGGTTTTGTGCCAGGAGAGGCCTCTGGTTTCTTAAAGGAAGTGTGGGGGATGGAGAGGAGCCACTCCTCCCCACTTGTGCTGGAAAAGGCCAAGGCCTGGGGAAGTGGAGGAGCCCTGCAGACCCAGGGCAGGCACTGCCCACACTTAACCCAAGTATTGGGAAGCTGCTGCTATTAATAAAGATAGCAGAGGAGGAGGCTGGGAAAGTGCAGAGAGAGGCTGGAGAAAGAAGGGCTGACCTGTGGTCTGACTGGCGTTGACCATGGAAGTGGGTAGAGGGCACAGAAAGTTGCGATTGAAAGAAACAAGAGAGCACAGCACCTAGGTTGTTGGGACATGTTCCTCTGGGGTGCCCTTAGTGGGGTCTGAATGCTAGGGATGTCTTTACTTGGAGTCCGGGAGAAAACTTAATCATACCTGACTTGATATTAGGAGAGTATCCCAGGTGTATGTCTGCATCCCCCCCGCCCCCCCATGGACCTGTCTTGCCTATACATTTGGGGATGAGGGCAGGTAGCACTTGCTTACAGAGTATACCGGGGTTACCTTCAGCAGGCCCCTGATTTCCAGATTCAGGAGAGAAATAGGCACTGAACTTTGTCAGCAGCTCCATGGTGTGGGTGTGTATGACTATGTATGGGGGGGTGTGGGACTCATACATGTACACATATGTGCTCTTGTGTGGGTGGGGGCAGGCTCAGTGTTGCATTGGGGCCAGATGTGCGGCTCTGTGCACTCAGCATCTGTGCCTGAGGCTCATCTTCCTCTAGGCTCCACATTCTCCCTGGTGCCCCAGGGCACTGGACTTTAAAACCCTTCAACAGCCCAGTGTCATTCAACTGTGAGTTTGACTTATTGAATATAGGGCTAGAGGTCTGCCTTCTGGGAGGGGGTGAACCCTGGGGAAGATTAATGGAAGGACCCTGCCCTCTCTCTAGGCAAGTCAGGAGGAAGGGCTTTTGCCTCCGTCCGGTCCCTGTTCTCTAGTCATCTGTCTAAAAGGGTTTTGCTGGTGCTGTGGAAAAGGGCCCCAGAATTTTCCAACCTATAGGGGCAGAAGCACGGAGACTCAGAAAAATCTAGGCTCTGCTTGTGTTTCCTCTTCTGCCCTCCCTTGGGGGTTGTGGGTGGGGACTGCTGAGGTGCCAGGTCGTTGGCTGGAAGTAGGAAACGCTGATTAACCCCTTCCTGGGGCCCCACCCGCACATAGTACCCACATCTGTACTTGAGTCACTGGCCTGGGTAGGGCCATCTGGTCCCCACCTAGCTCGGGCCACTCAGAGTTGGGCATTGTAGGCCAGCTCATTGCCGCACTCTACCTCTGAGAGACCTGGATGCCCACCAGATGGGCCTTAAGATCTCTCTCTGGGACATGCCAATAATCTTTCCTTTGGGACTGTGACCAGGGTTGAGTCCTCTAGGTGGGCTCTGGCCTAGGAATTCCAGGTGGACAAAACCCCTTTCAGTCTTAAGGTTCAGGGCTTCATGTGAGTAAGAGGACTGCTAGGAGTTGGGAGCCCTTAGGACTTCCCTTAGCACAGAGAGGACTGAAGAGAAAGCCTGGTCATGTGTGTGAGGGCCTTTGCAGGTGTGTGTACTTGAGCTTATACGGCCGTAGTGTGCTCCTGTGTCATCTCAAAGACCCCAGATCCAGGCTGGAAATGTTGCCTGAATTCCATTCTTTTTATCCTTCCTAGTGCAGAGTTCGAAAAGGGGTTTCTGGGGGAGGGGGGATCCTACCACTTAAGCTAGTTGGGGTTTATAGTTTGGGATGAGAACGCTCTGCTCAAGTAGTCTGTGCTGGATATGCTGGAACCCCGTATGGAGTCCATCTGTGCTTGGCTATGAGAGGAGGCTTAGAGGGCTCAGCTACCCTGAGCTGGGGTTGCGTCCTGACTCAGGCAATTTAGGCACACTGTTCCCTCTGCCCATAGCAGACAGGGTGGGGTGGGGAGGCTGTCTCTGTGTCCTGTGAGGGCTATGTAGCGCCCTTTCCTTGAGCATCCCAAGTCTTGACAGAAGGAAGGAAGTTTGGCCTTCCTGGATCCTGAGAGAAGACTCAGGTAGAGGCCCAGCACCTACCTCTACCCCAGGGTCCTGCTGATACAATGGGGAGCTTGTCAGACCGGCCCTTCTGATTACCTCCTGCTGTTCTGGGCCCTGTGCATCCAGGGGTGTGTGTGTGTGTGCGCGTATATACCCTATCATTTTGTTTCTCACATGGGTATCTCCAAGAAAGAATGTGTACATGACTGACTAATTAGACACTTTTCATGTGTGGCTGTGGGGTCAGGAAGACAGGCACTCATGTGTATGTGTATGTGAGAGAGTGGATGTAAAATGAGAGAAGTGTGCAGGGTATCTGTGCCATGCTGGCTGTATTCAAGTTGGAGTTTCCTTTGGCTGCTTTGTGGTTGGTAAGAATGCTACTTACTGAGTGCTTGCTCAGGTGATGTGTGGGCCGTGTATCTGCCCGGGGGCTTGTGACTTTCTCACCTATTTGGGGTGTTCTGGAAGGATGAGATTTACCTTAGGGTGAGCTGTTACCTGTGGTAGGTGTTAAAGGTAAGAGCCTCGGTGGGTGCTGCAGAGCTTGGGGAGAGGGAGTCTGGGAAGGCATAGGCAGCCCACTCGGGCCCTGTCCTGGGCTTAGCAGGCAAGCCTGGCTAGCCACATCCTTGGCTCTGGGAAAACCTTCCTCCCTGGCCGGCCTGGCATTCAAACCTAGACAAAGGGGGGCTTTCTCTCTCGCCTCTTTGTTCTGCTGCCCCAGAGGCTGCTCTGTGCATGGCAAAAGCTAATTCCGCTCTGCAGCTGGGAAGCGTCTCTGGCCAGTGGGCTCGCTGTGAGCTCCAACTGGCTCACTCCTTGCCCTGGCTCCTTTGCCTAGCACCCCTTCTCTCTGGGTGTGTGGTTTCCCCAGCTTGAGAGTTCACAGTAGCCCAAGGCAGACACTATGGCAGCAAAGGGGGACGATTTTTAGAGGGAAGGAGAGAGTGCCTGTACCTATGGAGCCAGGTCAAGTGTGATCCTGGGACAAGGGCTTAGGTTGGGGGAGGGAGGGGCAGGCTTGGCAGTTAGGAAGAAAGTTAGCTCTGAGCATAGTCCTGGAATCGGAGCTGGCATAACCTGAGCAGGAAGGTGTGCTCCAACAGCCCAGTCCCCTTCTTGTCCATCCCCCACCCCACCCCATTTTCTACCACCACAGGGGTTGCTAGAGCCAACCTCAGCTTTGCCAGCAAACCTAGTACCTGCCTCTGCCCGATCCCTTAGACTGGTCCCTCCTGACCTTGCTTCTCTTCAAGGTTGACTTGAGGGTTTATTATTATTTATTAACTTTTATACAGCCCTGAGTCCCCAAGCCTCACCGGTCTACCCAGTCTAGCCTGGCAGCAAAATACCAACAGGGCCTAGCTGGTCAAGCTGCAGAGGAACCTGAGATTGCAGAGCAGAAGATAGGAGTTATGATTCCGCTCTGGTTTAGGTGGACACTAAGGCACCAGATCAAGGAATGGTAGAACATGGTACCCTGTAGCCATGGAGGTGACAGGAGTTCTCACAGGCCCAGGAGCAGATCTCAGAATGCTTGAGACCCACAGATAAAGGGTCCCACAACGCTTCCTGGAGGGCTTGATTGCTCTGTTGCTTCCAGACTAGACCTGTTTCTGTTTCCGCACATGTGAAGTGGACCATGGTCTAGGAAGCTTATGGTGGGTCCAGGCAGCTTCCCCTCCCCCTACTTTGGGAAGCCTTGCTGGGAATCAAACTGGGAAATCTAGTCCTACCTCTGCTGTGAGATTTTTCCCAGGTGAAAAATGTGATTCTCTGGGGAGGGGTTGGAGTTGGGCTAGAATGATAGAGTGCGGCTGCTCAGGGTGAGGTCTTGCCTCTGGTTTTCCAGCTTCTTACTCACCTAATTCCTTTTCTTTGGTAGACTTGGTGTGGGGGTGATGGAAGGGCAGCAGGTGGGTATTCCCGTTGCCAGCCTTCCACTGCTTGAGGAGCAGCACGTCTCCCACTCCCAGGCCTCTAGAGCGAGATTAAGGTGACCCGGTCTCAGGGACGGTGGGCCCCTTTCCTGCCTAGCCCATTACAGCAGACAGGAGCAGAAGGCCTGTGAGGTGGGAGAGGAACTTAAACCCATCTACCTGCTGGGGCCTGTGACTACTGCCTTTGCTGGGGCCTGGGCTCCCCACAGAGGACCTCGGAATCCTGAAATAAGGAAGGACACTAGGATCCCGAGGTAAGGGTGCTGCCAGGGAAGTCAGGAATGACTAGAAGAGGGAATGGGTTGGGCTGCATCCTGAAGAGCCTCAGTGGGAGCTGGGGAAGACCTTCACTGGCCTGCAGGGTGGGGAACTTCTGGCTGTAACTCCCCTCCCTCAGCCTGGCTTCTCCCTCATCTGATCACAGGCTTGGTCATTGATGTGTAGTTGGTCAAAAAGACTAGTGAGCAAGTTGGGCATGATAGCGCACGCCTTTAATCTTAGCACTCAGGAGGCAGAGGCAGACGGATCTTTGTGAGTTTAAGGCCAGCCTGGTCTACAGAGCGAGTTCCGGACAGCTGGGGCTACAGGGAGACCCTATCTCAAAAAAACAAAACAAAAAAAAAAGACTAATGAGCAAGGTGTGGTAGCGCATGCCTTTAATCCCAGCACTTGGGAGGCAGAGGCAGGCAGATCTCTGTGAGTTCAAGGCCATCCTGGCCAGCCAGGACTAAAGGGAGAACCTCTCTCAAAAAGACACACACAAAAATAAAAGACTAGTGAGAGATGTGTGGGATGGGTGAGGGCCTGGATCCTGAGTTTCATCTGTTGGTGCTTTATCCTGAGTGTATATATGGGCAGCTAGCATGCTATTTGAGCTTGATTTATTACAGGGGAGGCCAGGAGGCCTCACGTTATGTAGACCAGGCTGGCTTTGAACTTGGAGATCTACCTGCCTCTGTGTCCTGAGTCCTGGGATATTAAAGGTGTGCGCCACCAGCCACCATACCCAGCCCTGTAGGAAAGCTTTTTTTTTTTTGGGGGGGGGGTCTTTTCGAGACAGGGTCTTCCTGTACCTCTGGCTGTCCTAGAACTCACTCTGTAGATCAGGCTGGCCTTGAACTCACAGAGATCCGCCTGCCTCTGCCTCCTGGGTGCTAGGATTAAAGGCATGCGCCACCACGCCCCGCAGTGAAAGCTTTTTATGGCAGATTCTCCCCCATTGTCTGGAGCCTCCTGAGAGACCCAGCCTTCACTTGACAGTGCATGTGCAGTAAGGAGAGGTGGGTCTCAGGGCCCAGGTTGCAGTGTGTGCTGGTGTATGGGTCTATCTGGGCAGTACTAGGGGCCCCTCTGGTTCTTGCTTCCCATAAAAGCTATATTTAAACCGGGCGTGGTGGTGCAAGCCTTTAATCCTAGCACTTGGGAGGCAGAGGCTGGCGAGATCTTTGTGAGTTCAAGGCCAGCCTGGTCTACAGAGTGAGTTCAAGGCCAGCTGGGGCTACAGGGAGACCCTGTCTTGAAAAGACCAAAAAAAAAAAAAAAAAAGCAGCTGTATTTATTGTCAACCTGGCTGACACTCTGGCTGATAGCAGAGGGCCAGGCTTGCTTGAAGGGTGAGGTCTGCTGCTAGGTCATTGAAAGGAAAGACTCTAAGGGATTTCCCAGTTTAAAAGGAGAACCTTACCCACTCCCAACTCCTGCTATAGCATCCTGTTTATTTGTAGGATAGCAACATCTACAAAACAGATCTGCCTGAAGTCTCTTGCTGGTCTTGGTTTCCCCATGTTTAAAATGGATTGGAGGGGCTAGGGAGATGGCTCACTGGTCAAGAGCACCAACTGCTCTTGCAGAGGACCCACGTTCGATTCCCAGCACCCACATGACGGCTAAAAATCATCTTTGACTTCAGTTCCAGGGGAATCCGACACCCTCTTCTGACCTCCGCAGCATTGCACAACACGGGTGCACCAACCTACATGCAATCAGTACATTCATACACATACAAAAATAATAAATTTAAAAAAAATTAAAAAATGGATTGGAGGAGGGAGGAAGGAATTGCTGGGAGCTTTTGGGAAACCAGCTGGATGTGGGTGGGAACCAGGGTTATGTGGTCAAACTGGAGACCCCCACAGAGGAAGACATTTCTTGCTGAGTGGACACTTCCTATTAGTACAGAACCCCTGAGTTCTTTCAGTAAATACGTTTCACAGCCACTGGCTCCTCAGGCCTTTTTGCAGCCTTACTATGAAGGGAATGGAGAAGAGCCCCGTGGTGGTTTTTCTTTTTATTTATTTAATTTTATCTAATAGCCAAGATTGGCCTTGAACTTGGGGTGATCCTCCTGCCTCAGCCTCCCTAGTATTGGTATTACCAGTGTGTGCTACCAATTCCAGGCTCTTTGTTGTTGTTTTGGTCTTTTTTGAGATAGGGTCCCCCTGTAGCCCCAGCTGGCCTGGAACTTGCTATGTAGACCAGGCTGGCCTTAAACTCAGATCCGCCTGCCTTTGCCTCCCGAGTGCTGGGATTATAGGTATGTGCCACCACACCAGATGAAAGCCCAGTTCTTTGTTTTGAGACAGGGTCTTACTATAGATAGTGAGTTGAGTATGGAGTGTGGCTGGCCCTGAACCCAGAGATCCACCTACCTCTGTCTCCCGAGTTCTGGATTAAAAGTGTGCACCACCAAACCTAACTAAACCAAGCTGGGGTTTTTTTGTTTTTCATTTTGAGACAGGGTCTTCTGCAGCCCTAGCAGGCCTACATCTCACCATGTAAACCAAATTGGCCTGTATCTCACAGAGATCCACCTGTCTCCTGAATACTGGGATCAAAGGTGTGTGCCACTATTTCCCAACTTAAGCCCAGTTCTTAAGAGGCCTTAATCTTTCTTTTTAATCTTTTTTATTTTATGTGTATGAATGTATTGCCTGCATGTGTGTAAGTGTACCCATGTCATACAATGCTGGTCAGAAGAGGACATTGGATTCCCCTAAAATTGGAGTTACTGACCGCTAGCCACCATATATGGGTGCTGGAAATCAATCCTGGGTCTTCTTCAAGAGTAGCCAATGCTCTTAACCACTGAGGCATCTCTCTCTCTAGCCTGAGGCCTGAATCTTGTAGAGAGATCAGACCATGGTTTGTGAGACAAATATTGAAGGTGTTTCTGTTTTTGAGGTGGGGTCTTGCTATATATAGCTCAGGCTGGGCTCCAGCTCTCAGTCTTTCTGTCTCAGCTTCCAAGTACTGGGATTTCAGGCGTATGCACTACCATGCCTGGCTTTATTTTTCATTAACTTCCAATGTAGATAGCTGCTCGTGACTGGCCACTATACTGAAAAAATAGCTATTGAGGAAGGCAGGATGCGACAGCCCCATCATGTGACCAGGGTAGGAAGGGACCTGCAGAAACCCAGAACAAACAAAGTGTCATGGAAAGTTCCTCAGAGTTGGGCCTCAGGACAAAGAAGAGAAGGCACTGTAGCGGTTGAAGTACCCAGAGGAGCATTGTCTTAGAGGTGAGTACTCTGAGGTACAGATGGTCACAAAACCTAAAGTCACACAAAGGTCTTGGCCTAGCCAAAGATTTCACCTTATACTTACCTCTCACTAGAGGTCTGGAAGAGTCACCTATTAAAAAACCTTTTTTTTTTTTTTTTTTAATGAGTGTACTATATGCATGTAGGTCTGTGCACCCGTGTCGTGCAATGCCGCGGAGGTCAGAAGACGGTGTCGGATTCCCCTGGAATTGGAGTTTCAGATGGTTCTCAGCCGCCATGTGGATGCTGGGGATCGAACCCGGGTCCTCTGTAAGAGCAGTCGGTGCTCTTAACCGCTAGGCCATCTCTCTAGCCCCTAAAAAAACCTTCTTGGCCATGCTGCAGTATTTGTAGGGAGGCTGTCATCACCAGCTTCTTGAGCAGGAAGGATACCTTGTTTAAGAGGTGTATTTGGCTGGGCATGGTGGCGCACGCCTTTAATCCTAGCACTCAGGAGGCAGAGGCAGAGGCAGGCGGATCTTTTGAGTTCAAGGCCAGCCTGGTCTACAGAGTGAGTTTCAGGACAGCTGGGGCTACAAAGAGACCCTGTCTCGAAAAGACCAAAAAAAAAAAAAAGGTGTATTTGGTGAGTGGGTCAGAGAGGGTTATGGAGATAGGAAATTAAGAGCTTGATCTGACAGCAGACTAGTCTTGGAAGAGCCAGGGTCTCTTGTCTCTGGGTATTACTGAGGGGCTGAGGGACATAGCTGAGGGACATAGCTAGGGCCAGCTCCCAGCTTCAGGAGCAAGGAAGGCGGTGGCTGCCTTGCTGCCCTGTATGTGATATAAGGCAAATATATATGCTGAGGTCTTTGGCAGGGTCCAAAGTCCTGTGCCACATGAAGGCTATTTGACTCTGCATCACAAGGTACTCTCCTCAAGGTAGTGCCACAAAAAAGGTAGCCTGACTTAGCTATGTGACTTTAAAGGGTTTTTTGTTTTTTAAATATTTTCTCTATGTAGACAAGTTGTCCTTGAACTCACAGAAATCTACCTGCTCTGCCTTGATAGTGCTGAGATTAAAGGTGTGGGCCACCATGCCCTGCTGTTATTATTTTTTATTTATGTATGGGGGGGTATATACAAGTACTTGTGAAGGCCAGAGGTGTCAGATTCCTCTGGAGCAATAGTTAAAAGCTGTCTGGCAGTGAGCTGCACAATGTGGGTGCAAGACCAGTTCTTGTTTTTAACTGCTGAACCATCATCTCTCCAGCCCCATTGTCCATGTAACTTTAGACAGATTATTTCACCTCTCTGGGCCTCAGTTTCTTCCTCTGTTAAATAAAAATTACAATGTAAAACTCACGTCACAGCATTGCTGGGACTATTAGATGGCCTTCTAGGTAGAATGGACGAAATAGTAAATGCACAGAAAACACAGCGACTACAGGTGCCTAGAACACAAGCTGGCTGAGCATGCCTTCAAAAAACTTAGAATTTATTTATTTATTTATTTTAAGCTTAGAATTTAAATACACATGGGAAGCCACTCGGGCCCCTCTTAGCTAGGAACAGCTGCATGAGGGCCAGAGGAGGCTGGCTGGTAGAGGTTTTAGGTCACCTGGGTCACAGGTCCTCTGGGAAGAGTCTGTTGCAAGGGGGAGGGAGTCTTATACCTGGGTACCCCTGGTAGGGTTGGAGTGATACCCCTCTGATACTCTTAACCCAACTTTCCCTGCAGAAGATGCTGATGAAACAGCAGGATCGGCTGGAGGAGCGAGAACAGGACATCGAGGACCAGCTGTACAAGCTTGAGTCAGACAAGCGCCTGGTGGAGGTAGTGAGCCCCACGCACCAGGTTGGGAGGGTGGTGGGGGTGCAGGGCCCTGGGTGAGTTCCTTAGGAAGGGTCTTGGCTCTATGCTAGAACTCTCTTAGTCACCCAGTGAACTATCAGAGTAGGAGTCCACTGGTTGTAGGAGTAGCTGGCACACAGCCCAGTGCCATTCATGGGGAATTGACAAGTAAGACCTTACCCTAGGAAGCCAGGGAGCTCAAGGTTCCAGACCCCAACATTAGAGATGGGGTTGGGGTAGAACTCACCTGCTGCTTACTCTCATCCTTTTTTAGGAGAAAGTAAGCCAGCTGAAGGAGGAGGTGCGGCTGCAGTACGAGAAGCTGCACCAGCTGTTGGACGAGGACTTGCGGCAAACCGTGGAGGTCCTGGACAAAGCCCAGGCCAAGTTCTGCAGCGAGAATGCGGCGCAGGCGCTGCACCTTGGGGAGCGCATGCAGGAGGCTAAGAAGCTGTTGGGCTCCCTGCAGCTGCTCTTCGATAAGACAGAGGATGTCAGCTTCATGAAGGTGGGGTGGGGATCATTCCCCCTGGCTCTGCATGGGTTCAAATCTGCCACCCGCTTTTCCCACTTTTGTGACCTTGGGCAAGTTGTAGGTGCTCCTCATTTAATAGCAAATACTTAGCAGAACTGAGAGGCAGTGAATGGTCTTTCTGTGTTTCACAGGTTGCTTCATGAATGTCAGTAGGTTGGTTTATGATGTCCTTTTTGTATGATTTGTAACAAATTCTATAACCCATCTGGCCTTAGCAGGTCAGATAAAAAGACAAGGACCTGTGGAACCCCATCCTAGACAAAAATGGATGAAATAATGGGTGCATAGGGGACGTGGCGACAGGCTAGGAGTGTGGCTGAGCTTGTAGAGCTCTTGGCTAGCACACACAAAATTCAGTTTGATCTCCAGCACCACATAAACTAGACTTGGTGATATACACCTCTAAATATGCACTGGGAGGTGGAGGCAGTTCAAGGTCAGCCTCCTCGATACCTAGTCAGCCCATCCTGGGATACATGAGACCCTGTCTGAAACCAAAACCAAACCCCAAACCCCTGGCAACATAGCAACTGCCCAGTAAATGGAGCTCTTCTCACTGTCTTGCCTTTTCCACTGACTGACTTTTTCTCTGCCCCCACAGAACACCAAGTCTGTGAAAATCTTAATGGACAGGTGAGCAGGTAGCCCCCAGTCCTTGGGAACACATCTGGGGGGGGGGCAGGAAGGGCCAGGCCCACCAGGGGGAGGTAGGGCGGGCTCACTGGTGATGCCTCCTCACAGCAGACGCCCCGTCCACTGCCCTCAGGACCCAGACCTGCACTGGAAGCAGCCTTTCCCCCCCCAAGATCGGCCACCTGAACTCCAAGCTCTTCCTGAATGAGGTGGCCAAGAAAGAGAAGCAGCTGCGGAAGATGCTGGAAGGTGAGGGTAAGACCCCTTTGTGCAGGGTAAATGCCAGCATCATCTTTGAGAGGGTTTGTGGCTGTATAGACCGTGTTCACATCCTGGCTTTGCCACTTCTAGTGGGGACCAGGAGCAGATGGCATCACCTCTTTGAGCTTTAGTTTCTTCAGCTAGAAAATGGAAATAGTAATTGCTTTTGCCTCCTAATGGAGATAGCACTTGGGAGGCAGAGACGGGCGGATCTCTGTGAGTTCAAGGCCAGCCTGGTCTACTAAGTGAGTTCCAGGACAGCCAGAGCTATAGGGAGATCCTGTCTCAAAAAGACCAAAAAAAAAAAAGTCACATTTGGCCAGGTGTGGTGTCGCATCTTTAATCCCAGCACTCAGGAGGCAGAGGCAGAGGCAGAGGGATCTCTGTGAGTTCCAGGACAGCTGGGGCTACAGGGAGACCCTGTCTCAAAAAAAGAATAAAAAAAAAAAAAAAAGATGAGAGAGAAAAGTCACATTTGTAGCATAGAACTTCAAAGCCCCTAGGAGAGAGGAAACCTGGGCTGCTTGGGCTTGGGAGCTCTGGCAACTTTTGCTCAATTCTCCACAGGCCCCTTCAGCACACCGGTGCCCTTCCTGCAGAGTGTCCCCCTGTACCCATGTGGCGTGAGCAGCTCTGGGGCGGAAAAGCGCAAGCATTCAACAGCCTTCCCCGAGGCCAGCTTCCTGGAGACATCATCGGGCCCCGTGGGCAGCCAGTATGGGGCGGCGGGCACAGCCAGCGGCGAGGGCCAATCTGGGCAGCCCCTGGGGCCCTGCAGCTCCACACAGCATTTGGTGGCCCTGCCAGGTGGTGCCCAACCAGTGCACTCAAGTCCTGTGTTCCCCCCATCGCAGTACCCCAATGGCTCTGCCACCCAACAGCCCATGCTCCCCCAGTATGGCGGCCGCAAGATTCTCGTCTGTTCTGTGGACAACTGTTACTGTTCTTCCGTGGCCAACCATGGTGGCCACCAGCCGTACCCCCGATCCGGCCACTTCCCCTGGACAGTGCCCTCACAGGAGTATTCACACCCACTCCCACCCACACCCTCGGTCCCTCAGTCCCTTCCTGGCCTGGCGGTCAGAGACTGGCTCGACGCTTCCCAGCAGCCTGGCCACCAGGATTTCTACAGGGTGTATGGGCAGCCGTCCACCAAACACTATGTGACCAGCTAACGCCACGCAGGCAGCGGACGCTGGGGACGCTTACTCCCGGACCCCCAGCCCCTGTGGCTCGGGAATTATGCATCCAGAGACCTGCCCTTCTTTCTACCTTCCTCTCTCTCCCTCCCTCATTCCTCCAGGTCTTTTCCTTTTGGATTTAGTTTTGTTTGGGGCTTCATTTTGATTTTTTTTTTTTTTTTTAATTATGCATCTCCTGGATGAGGAGGTGATGGTGGGAGCTGGCCTGGGCAGGGGCTGCAGGTAGCCCTGGAGTTGGGATAGCGTTTGTCTCAAGGCACTGGGCTCTCCTTTTTTCTTCTCCTTCCCCTTCACACCTCCCATGGCTGGAAGAAGTCTTGGGGCTCTGACCCTCCTCACTGGCCTGACTCCCCTCCCTCCTGTTTCTTTCTCTTGGGCAGTTTGGTCACTGACTGAGTAAGGAATGACCTATAGATTGTGGAACTTTTTTTTTTTTTTTTTAAACCAAGAATGATTTCTCCTGCTTCCTTCTCACCAAGTACCCAGATGGAGTTCAAGGCCAGATGGAGTTCAAGGCTACATCTCAAGCAGCTTTTGGCACCTTCAGCCTCAGAATGGAATCTTTCAAAGACAGGAACCCCATGTCCAGGAAAGGGGAAAACTTTTCCAATGATAGTGACCACAGCAAAAGCAAATAATAATAATAATAAAGAAATAAATAATAATACCACAGCCCTTGTTGAGGTCCATGGAGGAGGGGCTGCCCAGATTTGGGTCCTGACCTGGATTTTGACACAGCAACTTCCTATAGTGAGCACTTTGTATGAATTGTGGACTTCCTGTTCTTAAGACAGGTATTTATTCTGTAATCTGTCTAGAGCACACACCGAAACCCAACCTTCTAATAAACATGATGGCGCAGTCCTGCTCCCTGCCTGCCTCTTGCCCCACCTGGGGTCTTCTGGCATTGGTAGCAGGGGCTTTTCTAAAGCAGCTACTACTGCCCTCCTTGCCTTGATTCTACCCTGAGTCTAGATCATTTCAGGCCTGTATCAGTTTCCTTAGGCACTGACCACCACTGCTCTTCACCTTGGGTCTGGTAGACAAACATTTGCTGAAGGCCCAGCACCTCTGACATTGTGCCAGTGCGTCTTCTACCTAAGACGAAGGTGAAACACCTTTCTTTGGATCTTGCAAAGTTTACCTACTAGCCACAAATATTAAGCACATAGTGTGTGCCAGGCACTCTGCAGGGATATAGACTCAGAATAGACCTTTTTTCCCTGGGAATATCTAGCAAAGGGGTCATTGGGATCCATCTTCCTTTGGTGAATTGGAGCCTTGACCTTGGAAGGGATAAAGGTGGAGTAAGATGAAAACATTACCGTGGTTAGACTAAATCTGCAAAGTTGAGTTTATATTCCTAGGTCTGGGGATTATGCACCCTGGGATTAGAGAAGTGCTGTCTTGGTAGAGCTGGCTAGGGTCCTGACCGCTGTATTGGGGCTCCATTGGACATGAGGGGTGCTGGAAGTCCTTTATATTTGAGACTGTAATAGGCTGGCCTGGAACTAGAAATCCTACCTCATCTTCCCAAGGCTGGCCCCAACCTTTAAGAAGGCTCTCTGCATGTCCTCAGTATAAGGAGGTCTCTGCTAATACCTAGTGTAGGCTGAATCTGGAAACCTGGGACAAGGCTGGGAGGCAGCCTAAACTTTAAACCCATGTGAGTTGCCTAGACTTTGCTAACTAACTTCTCGTCACTTTTATTTTTGCTCTTTTTGAAAGAGGGTCTCCCAGTAGTCCCAGCTGACCTGGAACTCGTTATATAGACCAGGCTGGCCTTGAACTCGGAGCTCTGCCTACTTCTGCCTCCCAAAGGCCTGCAGTAGCTGGGCTCTAGTCACTTTTAGACATACAAAAGGTCAAGGGCTGGAGAGATAGCCTAGCGGTTAAGAGCACCGACGCTCTTGCAGAGGACCCAGGTTCGATCCCCAGCACCCACATGGCGGCTAAGAACCGTCTGTAACTCCAATTCCAGGAGAACTCCAGTTCCAGGGGAATCCGAGACCCTCTTCTGACCTCCGTGGCATTGCATGACACGGGTGCACAGACTTGCATGCAGACAGTACATTCATACACATACGAAAATAAATAAAAAAAAAAAAATACAAAAGGTCAAAAAGTAAATACACACAAAAAAAGAAAAGAACAAAAGGTCCAGGTGGGAAGATCTGGTCACAACCCTTGGCCTGCTGGGCTGCTCTGGTTAAACTGGAATCTAAGTCCTGAGTGTCCTACCTCCCTGCCCTTCTAGAGGAGATGGGATGTTAGCGCTTTGCCTCCGCACTCCCCATGCCTGCAGGAAGCCAGGGCCAGGAGTCTGCTCCTGGGTGTCTGCACCTGTTTGGGGTTGAAGGGAGGGGCAGAAGTCTGGGGCAGTCCTGTGCTGTGGGCGGTGGACTCTTCACTCACATCTGCTCCTGTCCCACTGGCTCTGTATCCAGTCTGTCAGGAGCTCTGGGACATGGTCCATGCCAAGATCTGGGAGCCAAGACAAAGCTGCCTTATTTCTTTCTGACTTGGCCTAATTTTGTTTTGTCCAATGGGAGAGGTCCTTTCTCCAGGTGCATCAATCAGCCTGAAATATGGAGGGGGCACTTGGGGGTAGGTTGGGCTTGAAGCCCACCCCAGACAATTACACAGCCACACAGCTGTAGGCCCAGAACTGGCTTGGGCAGCCAGGGAAGCAAGGAGAAACTAACTCCATCCAGCTGTCCCTAGCTACCCAGCTGTCCCCTGCTTTGTAGGAGCAGCTGTCACCAACCTCCCAGAAGAGTAAGGCCTTGAGAAGGCCCAGAAAGCACTGAAGCTGCCCAGGACTTCAGGCCTGCTGGGGACGGCAGGGAGGGGCCTTTCGAAAGCTGACCTGGAGGGCCAGGCAGAGGCCTCTGGTTCCTGCAGGTGCACCCCCAGCACTCCTCACCACCACCCCATGCTTCTGAGGCCACCATGCCTCCCCTTTCCCTGAAGCACTGGGAGGTGACAGTCTCTCTACCACAAGCCAGGGGTGGCTGCTGTGGCAGATGTGCAGAGCCCGCCAGGAGGCCACCGGTGGGGGAGGTTTCCTCCCTGATATCCCAGCCTCCTGACTTTCATGTCCCAGTCCTCCCCCTGCCCAGCCTTGGCAAGCAGCTGGGCCAGCTCCCACCCCCTCCCTCAGCCTCTCTCCCAGCTGTCTTTGGGGTGGGGCTGGGCAGCTGGGGAACAGCTGCTGGGCAAGGAGGGTTCCCCCACCCCCACCCCACAACAGCCGGAAACCTAGTAGGCGAGTGAGGGCAGGGCCTGGGGACAGTTCCCTCCAGCAGACCCCAGACAAAAGAGCTTTCCCAGCATCAAAGGACTCCGTGCAGCACATCTGATGAGTCAGCACCTTCTCTGTGCTGAGACCCCTTCATTCTAACTCAGGTCTGGATTTTTCCTGGATGAGTTCACACCTACCCACTCAGATACCCTAATCTTCTTCATGTGGGATCTCGGTCACCTTCATTTTCTCTCACTGAGGGTGGGGGAACATCGATTAACTACTTCAGGAAGGCACCTGGTCCCTGGGGAATTCCCTACCCCACCTCTGCACCCTGTACATTCCCAGGGAGGCGGGACAGATTTTACATTTTACACTCTCTCTCCTCACCTTAAAGATTACCAGGAATCCAGGGTGAACGAGGCAGAATCTGATACCACCAACCAGCCTTGGGAGAGTGGCCTTGTATGGTTTAGAGAACTCTTCTTTACAAATGCTTTAGGAAAAGAAACTCCATGTTTGGCCTGATAGAGCAAGCTTGTAATCCCAGCACTGGCGAGGCAGGAGGCTCTCGCCTGGTCTGTAGGGTGAGAGCCTGTCTCAGAACAACAACAAAAGCAATAGACAAACAAAAAGAGGGAGGGCCACAGAAGGGACAAGAACAAGACCACAGTTGTCTGCAGACCCTGGAATCATAACTACTTCTAGAATCCTAGAATCCTCTGAATCCCCCTGTCTTCTTTCTTTATGTATGTGTGTGTGTGTGTGTGTGTGTGTGTGTGTGTGTGTGTCTGGAACTCACTGTATAGAACCTGGTCTCAAACTTAAAATGATCGTCCAGGCTCTGCCTCCCAAGGGCTAGAATTACACGTGTGCACGTGTGTGCCACCACACCTACCTCTTCCTTCTCTGTCTTTCTTTTGCTCTCTCTCTCTCTCTTTCTTTCTCTCTTTTTTTTTTTTTTTTTTTTTT
>VZQC01007402.1:520069-559456 GCA_009823505.1 Rhizomys pruinosus | reverse complement strand
TTTTTTTTTTAATTTTATTTATTTCCGTATGTGTATGAATGTATTGTCTGCATGCAAGTCTGTGCACCCGTGACGTGCAATGCCGCGGAGGTCAGAAGAGGGCGTCGGACTCCCCTGGAACTGGAGTTCTCCTGGAATTGGAGTTTCAGACGGCTCTCGGCCGCCATGTGGGTGCTGGGGATCGAACCCGGGTCCTCTGCAAGAGCGGTTGACGCCCTTAACCGCTAGGCCATCGCTCCAGCCCTCTTTTAGCTTTTCTTTTTTTTTTTTTTTTGTTTTTTGTTTTTTGTCTTTTTTTGAGACAGGGTCTCCCTGTAGCCCCAGCTGTCCTGGAACTCACTCTGTAGACCAGGCTGGCCTTGAACTCACAAAGATCCGCCTGTCTCTGCCTCCCAAGTGCTAGGATTAAAGGCGTGCGCCACCACGCCCGGCTGTCTTTTAGCTTTTCTAAGAACATAGCCTTAGAAGTAAAAAAGGAGCCAGGTATAGTGGTACACACCTTTAGTCTCGGTGCTCAGAAGGCAGAGGCAGGCAGATTTCTGTGAATTTGAAGCCAGCTAGGACTCCATAATGAGACGTGGTGGTGCACACCTTTAATCCCAGCACCCCGGAGGCAGGAAGCAGAGACAGGCAGATCTCTGTGAGTTCAGGGAGACCCTGTCTCAAAAAGAGCAAAAAAAAATATGGTATAAAGGAAAAAAAAGTATTTTGGGGCCCAGCAAATAGGGTTGAGTTCAAATTCTGATACTGTTTCTTTCTTGTGAATTCTTAGGCAAGTGAATGGAATTGATCATACCCAGTAAATAAAACTGAGAAGTTCCGCCGGGTGTGGTGGTGCACGCCTTTAATCCTAGCACTTGGGAGGCAGAGGCAGGTGGATCTTTGTGAGTTCAAGGCCAGCCTGGTCTACAGAGTGAGTTCCAGGACAGCTGGGGCTACAGGGAGACCGGGTCTCGAAAAGACAAAAAAAAAAAAAAAGAAAGAAAACTGAGACCTTCCTAGGTCAAGACAGTACCTCCGGTTATTTTATTTATTTGTTTGTTTGTTTGTTTATAGGTCTGGAGTTGGTGGCTGTCCATGTGTCCATGTCTGGCCACATGTCCATGCTGTGACTGGTTCTGGATTCTGGGGACACACACACACACACACACACACACACACACACACACATTGTGCTTGCACATCGCATCTGAGTGCTGGACAGGCAGAGGCACTGCAGGGAACAAGAACTCTTTCCCTCCTCCCGCTGGTGGTATCTGCAGCTTCTCTGTGTTCTGCAGTGTTGGAAAAGGAAATTACAGAACAGATTGCAATTAAGAGGGATGAGGGGGGGAGAGAGACAGAGGCCCTAAAATGCAGCTTGACTGAGCGCTAAACTGTGTTTTTGCCTGGAGCCAATCAGGAGCCTCTGACAAGAGCCTGTTCCCACTTACAAATTTAATTGTAGGAGGTGTGGCTGGAGTGGCCCTGGGAGCCTCAGAGAGAAGGGGGCTGCTAGCCCCTCAGGGAAGGCTGTGGCAGGCTGCTTGTTTGTTGCTTTGAGAGTCAGAGCCACGTAGTAAGGGAGGTAGAGGGCAGAGGTCTTGGGGGCCTGGGAAAGTCTGGACTCCGGAATTTCTGTCATTTTTCATAATAGCTACAGAGATTTCACATGTACTATGCTCCACACATACATGAGAACTCCAGATGATTATTTCCCCCTTTTACAGATGAGTAACTGAGGTTCAGCCGGGCATGGTGGCGCACGCCTTTAATCCTAGCACTTGGGAGGCAGAGGCAGAGGCAGGTGGATCCTTGTGAGTTCAAAGCCAGCCTGGTCTACAGAGTGAGTTCCAGGACAGCTGGGGCTACAGGGAGACACTGTCTCGAAAAAGACCAAAAAAAAAGAAGCTGAGGCCCACAGTATTCTGCTGTCTACAGCTACTGCCCTAGTAGCTCCATTTCACAATCGAAGAGGTGCACATGGCTGAGAGTAACTTGCTTAAGATCATATACCTGATTTATGAATGAGCTGAGCTTGAATACCAGTCTCTCTAGCTATAGAAAATGCTAATTTTTTGTTGTATTGTTTTGAAACATTAAAAAATTAGTTAATATTATTGTTATAGTTTCTTTTCAATTGCTGTGACAAAACACTCTGACCAAAACCGACTTGGTGAGGAAAGGGTTTATTCATCTTACATCTTCTAGGTCACAGTGCATCTCTTAGGGAGCCCAAGGAACTCAGGGCAGGAACCTGGAGGCAGGAGCTGAAGCACAGAGGATTGCTGCTTACTGGCTTGCTCTCCTGGCCCATGCTCAGCCTTTTTCTTTTCTTTTCTTTTTTCTTTTTTTTCTTTTCTTTTCTTTTTTCTCCTCTTCTCTTCTCTTCTCTTCTCTTCTCTTCTCTTCTCTTCTCTTCTCTTCTCTTCTCTTCTCTTCTCTTCTCNTTCCCTGGTACTGGTACTGATTCTTCTTCAATGCTTGGTAAAATTAAAAGCATTTCTGGGCCCAATTTGGCTAGCAAGCCAGACAGCTTTGTTGTCTATAGTTATTAATGTATTTCTGTCCATCAATCTGGACCATAGATCATTATACCAAGTAAAGCCCTTTGCAGCCATGATGTTTTTCTCTAACAATTAGTTCTTTAATTCCCAGAAAAGTTCTTATTGTGGGTTAAGAAAGCAGATTGAAGGGTCATTCAGTGTGGGGAGAAATCTGAATTAAGTTTTGTAGTTATTGAATTTGAAGCAAAAGAAGGACCATTGGCCTTTATATTTGAATACAAAAACACACTGTGAGCCTAAAGGTCACCACAACCCATATGCCTGGATGTGATGGAAACAGTTTTAAATGGTTGGCGGTTTATTCCACACTGTGTGCTCAACAAAACTGGCTTACTTTTTACTCTAACTGTGGCTCTACGAGGCGGGTCTTAACATTCTATTTCAATTTAATCTCTCTATTTCAGTCTAGACGGTCATTGTTGAAAAGCTACACTTTCATTGATGGTTCTGTGGCCCAGTTTTTTGTATAGTTTCACTGCTCTGTGTGCTTTGGGCCACACCATTTTGTCTACATCTAACTGATGCAGGGGTGAGATAACTCCAGGCACTAGGGCAAATATCCCACAAGTCAGCTAGGGGCCCATGAAGCAGACTGTTTTGGATAGGGTGCCCATAGACCAAACTGAGCAGATCTGTAATCCTGGGCAGTTAGAATTGAGAAAGAAGCTGAGACATTCACAGAAGGAAGCAAGCCAAAAGCAAGAACTTGCAAAGCTATGAGGTTAAAAGAATAGCCAGAAACAGCTACGGCATACTCAGCCAATGTGCATAGTCAGAAGCAGAAGGGTTGAATGCCATCTGGGGAGGCAACGAGATGGCCAGGGTGCTACTCCAACCCAGGCCTCGAATAATCTTGCAGCCTTGGATTCTAGTTAAATGACAATCTGACCCCTAATCATACTTACAATTGTAATTCTGTACAAAACAAGTAGTTCATCTTACAATTTCTGAAATGTTAATGTTTTTAAAAGGTAATAAAATATTTTGTCATTAAATTAAATCTTGTTGATGACTAAGAATGACATGTATCATGAGGAATTAAAAATGGCTGAGAAACATCTTAAAAAGTGTTCAACATCATTAAGAATTAAGGAAATGCAAATTAAAACCATTCTCGGATATCATCCCACTCCAAAATGACTAGCTAAGAGCAAGAAAACAAAAGACAACAGATGCTGGAGAGGTTGTGGGGAAAGGGGAACACTCATCCACTACTGGTGGGAATGTAAACCTGTACAACCACTATGGAAAGCAGTGTGGAGAACCCTTAAAAGACTCAAAACAAGCCTACCACCTGACCCAGTCATACCACTCCTGGGTATATACCCCAAAGACTCATCCTACTACAAAGATACATGCACATCCATGTTTATTGCCACTCTCTTCACAATAGCAAAGAGCTGGGACCAACCCAAATGCCCCACAATAGACAAGTGGATGACAAAAATGTGATACATCTACAGAATGGAGTACTATTCAGTGGTAAAGAAAGATGGTATTATGAACTTTGCAGGTAAATGGATGGAGCTCGAAGCCATTACGCTGAGTGAAGTAACACAGTCCCAGAAAGACAAATGGAGAATGGTTTCTCTCATTTGTGGATGCTAACACCAAATCCCCCAGACGAAAGGCAAGCTGAATGACATTATTGCTATATTCCTGTTTATCTGAAAGCAATATGTTATTATAGTGTGAATCTCTCAACGGGCTCTAGAGTCCATCCACCAATTATTTTCAGACTCTGTAATTACTGTATATGGCTGGAGAGTATGTGTCCATATTTTAGAGTAATATAAAATTAATGGAGGAAAATGTGAATTCCTAAACATAAAAGACTGAGAGAAAGATGCAGGACAGTTACGGCAGAATGCATGATCTGGGGTGGGGTGGGGTGGGGTGGGGAGAAGGCAAAGGAGAATATGCCTGAACAGAAATGAAAAATGTTGTATGAAATACACAAAACATCAATTACAAAAAGAAATAAAGCAAAGAAGTTGACAAGGCGTGTCAACATATTCTTTCAACTCTAAAAAAAAAAAAAAGGAATGACATGTATCTATAACCATTGCGGGGGTTGGGTGTTTTGTTTTGTTTTGTTTTGTTTTGTTTTGTTTTGTTTTGTTTTGTTTTGGCCTTTTTGAGATAGGGTCTTCCTGTTGCCCCAGCTGGCCTGGAACTCGCTATGTAGACCGGGCTGGCCTTGAACTCACAGAGATCTGCCTGCCTCTGCTTCCCGTGCTAGGATTAAAGGCGTGCATCACTACACCCAGCTATCTATAACCTTTTATTTGCTGTGGTCTCTCATTCTGAAATCTACTTTCTCTGTCTTCAGCTTATCTAATCAGTGCTGCCTGTCTGGAGCACTTTTGGACTTTTTTTTTTTAATTTTATTTATTTCCGTATGTGTATGAATGTATTGTCTGCATGCAAGTCTGTGCACCCGTGACGTGCAACGCCGCGGAGGTCAGAAGAGGGTGTCGGACTCCCCTGGAACTGGAGTTCTCCTGGAATTGGAGTTTCAGATGGCTCTCGGCCGCCATGTAGGTGCTGGGGATCGAACCCGGGTCCTTTGCAAGAGCAGTTGATGTTCTTAACCGCTAGGCCATCTCTCCAGCCCCCTGGCAATTTATTTTTATTTTATATGTGTATAAGTGTTTTGGCTGCATGTTACATCACTGCATCATATGTATGCAGTGCCCACACATGCCAGAAGAGGGTGGCAGATCCCCCCAGAACTGGAGTTACTGACAGTTGTTAGCTGCCATGTGAGTGTAGGAAACTGAGCCTAGGTCCTCTGCAGGAGCAAATGTTCTTAGCTGCTGACCATCTCTCCAATCCTGCCTCTTTCCCCCTCCCTTGCTAGCACTGTTTGGTATTCTTTTCTGAGGCCGGGTCTTGATATGTAGCCTAGGCTGGTCTGGAGCCTGCCAGCCTCCAAGTGCTAGGATTGCAGGTCTGCGTCACCCTGCCCAGCTGAGGATACATTTCAGTTGTACTGCACTGTCCCTTTCCTATTCCTTGGTAGGAATGTTAGATTTATCAAAAGAAAAACAAAACCTCCCAGCCATTTAAATGTTAATTTCAGATAAATACTGAATTTCCCCGAGTTTTAGAATAATGTCTAAAATAGTGCATGGGGTATATTTGAATTAAAAACTAGTCATTGTTTATCTGAAATCAAAGCTGAACTGAATGTTCTGTAATGTATCTAGCACTGCAGGTCTTTCCTCTCTTCCTCTCTCTGGCACCCTTCTCCTGCCAACAGCTCACCCTGTAAATGCAAGGCCCTTTGGAATCAGAGGGGCTCTGTATGAGTAGTCTGGAGGGTGGACAAGGTTTTTGGCTCCTATGCCCCCTCAGTTTTGTTGAGACAGGGTCTCATGTGCCCTAGGCAGGATCTCATGTGCCCTAGGCAGGGTCTCATGTGCCCTAGGCAGGATCTCATGTACCCTAGGCAGGGTCTCATGTGCCCTAGGCAGAGTCTCATGTGCCCTAGGCAGGGTCTCGTGTGCCCTAGGCAGGGTCTCGTGTGCCCTAGGCAGGGTCTCGTGTGCCCTAGGCAGGGTCTCATGTGCCCTAGGCATGGCCTCAGCAGGGTCTCATGTGCCCTAGGCAGGGTCTCATGTGCCCTAGGCAGGTTCTCATGTGCCCTAGGCAGGGTAGGGCACATGAACTCCTGATCTTCTTGCCCATCTCCCAAGTACTAGGATTGCACGCAGCACCATGCTGGGTTCTTTTTCTTCTGAGGCTTCTAGCAGCAGGATTCAGTATCAGGCAGTAGGTAACTACAAGTGTCCTTGGAAGCTCTTTCCTTCATTTATTTAAATATTTTTATTGATTTGAAATGTTCATATAATCTATTTTGATCATATTCAGATCCCCCTCATCTCCTCCCATACTCCCACCCTCACTTCATATCCTCTACTACCATTATTATTATTTTCTATAAATAAACCTGGCATGGTGGCACATGCCTATTTATTTATAATTTTTTTTTTTTAATTTTATTTATTTCCGTATGTGTATGAATGTACTGTCTGCATGCAGGTTTGTGCACCCGTGTCGTGCACTGCCGCGGAGATCAGAAGAGGGTGTCGGATTCCCCCGGAACTGGAGTTCTCCTGGAATTGGAGTTTCAGACGGTTCTAGGCCGCTATGTGGGTGCTGAGGATCGAACCCAGGTCCTCTGTAAGAGCGGTCAGCGCTCTTAACCACTAGGCCATCTCTCCAGCCCTTATTATTAATTATTTTATGTGTATGTGTGTACTGTCTGCATGTAGGTTGGTGCACCCATGTTGTGCAATGCTGCAGAGGTCAAAAGAAGGCATCAGATTCCCCTGGAACTGGAGTTAAAGACAGTTCTTAGCCGTCATGTGGGTGCTGAGAATTGAACCTGGGTCCCCTGCAAGAGCAGTCAGTGCTCTTAACTGTAAGGCCATCTCTCCAGTCCATATTTTTTTTATTTTTTATTTTTATTTATTTATTTTTTAAATTTTATTTATTTCTGTATGTGTATAAAGGTACTGTCTGCATGCAAGTTTGTGCACCCGTGTCGTGCAATGCCGTGGAGGTCAGAAGAGGGTGTCGGATTCCCCTGGAACTGGAGTTCTCCTGGAATTGGAGCTTCAGACGGTTCTTGGCCGCCATGTGGGTGCTGGGGATCGAACCCGGGTCCTCTGTAAGAGCAGTCGGCGCTCTTAACCGCTAGGCCATCTCTCCAGCCCCCATATTTTTTTTTAAAGGTATAAATCTATTCTATGTCTTCCAAGTGCTCTTTGGTGTGGGTCTATCTCTTGGAGTGAACCTAGCAGATATACCAGTAAAGACACCTAACTCTCCTCTCCCACCATCTATCAACCATCAGTAGATCCTCAGCTAGGTCTGGGGCTTCCTGCCTACCTCCCCCTTCCTTGCTGGGTCTGTTTCTGTTTGCACTTGTCTCTTCAGAAGTGCTGTGGACACACTTTCTTCCTATCTCCTCCCTTTTTGCTATCCGCAGGGGCTGAACCTATGTGAAGGAAAGTAAGGAATCTGCAATCATGCTGTTTTGAAGACAGGCAGCCCTGGGGACACGGAGCCCAGGGGGATCAGTGCCAGTCAGAGAAGACACCTGGTGCAGAGGGATGTGAGGGGGCGGTTGCCCATAAGGAGGATGCAAGATGCCGGAGCGGAGCTGGGACTGCTGGGAAGTGGGCTGGGGAGTGGGCTGCTGTGCTATTTTTTGTCTTCCAGAGGTAGCAGGGGACCCAGGTTTCAGGTACCTCCCACCTTTGGTGGCTCTGTGGTTTTGGCAAATTCCTTAACTAAAGATAGTGCCTCTGTTTCTTCAACTGTAAAGTGGGGTTAATGCTGCCTAGTATTCAGGAAGAGCAGACTAAAGCCTTGCTGTTATTGCTGCTGCTGATGGTGGTATTCATATTATCTCCATGTTTCTGAAAAAGCCCTTAAGGAAGGCTAACTCCCACAAGGGCAAAGGCAAGCGGGTCCTCTCAGAGCTTCAGCACAGAACACAATACAGACCAGGCCACCTTCATTTCAGCTACATTTTATTTGTCGCATTTTGACAGACGTCTAAATTATACATTGAGCTTTCCACATGACCAAACACCACGTCCCTTCCTTTGATTATCGTTTTCAAAAGGGACTATAAAAAAAGAACCTTTCCATGGATCACACTGAACCCTGAAACCACATGGAGAGCGGAGCTAAAAATAAAAGGAAGTAAGAGGTCCCTGAGAAGGAGAGGAGAGAGGAATCAAAGCACAGCGTGGATGGGAATGGAGGGACAAGTCCAGGCAAGAGTGACATGGTGTCACCCCTCCAGACCTGGTTGGATAAGGAGCGCCCAACAGTGCGGATGGGGCACAGAGTGGCATAAAAATAGCCACCACTTTGGTCCAGAGGGGAATAAAGAAATCGTCGAAGCCAGGGGAGAGAGGAATAGAGATGGAGGATGGAGGATGAGGAGGGAAATCAGCGGATGGAGAATGAGGAGGGAAATCGGCAGCAGGACTTGTCCTACTGCTGAGGACCTCTCTACCAGGCAGAGCTAACCGCCAGCAGAATCGCTGACTTTCAGCTGTGCTCCGACATGTTACCAGCTCAGCCCACATCAATGACACCCTAGTTTCCATAGTAACCAAGGGAGAGCGAAGGGGAAAGGGTGTACTGCACTGGGCGCAGGGAATCCAGCCAAAAGCAGCCACACTGGGCGGGTGGGAGGCGGGCGCAGGTTTTCCCACAACTGGTTTGAGTACACACTGTAGGCTCTGCCTGCCCTCTGGCCCCAGCCCTCTCGCCCTGCATATTCAGATGCAATGGTGCGCAGAGCAAAAGTCTTACCAGGGCTCACTAGGGTGGGGGAGGCACAGGAGTTTCGGGGCCACCCCCTCTCTAGCTTCAGACTCTCCTCTGGTAGTGGCCACAGGGGGCAGGAGTGGCACTGTGGAAAGGAAAGGGGACTTTAGAAGCATTTTGTTTTTACAAATGGGAGCTTTCAAACTGCATTTTTCAGGCTCCTCTGTCTACCCTGGGAGCCCCTGAAGGAGGGTTCAACAGGGCTCACAGGGACGATGAAAGCCTGTGACATCCACAGTGTCTCTTGTGTCTCGGTTTGAAAAGCAAATGTGGACATTTACAGAGGCTGCTTAGAGCAGGGCAAGTGGCTGGGGTCTGGGGAGGGCTCTTTACAACAGTTCCTGGAGCTGGTGGTAAGAGACTGAAAGTATTTTACAGACCATGCAAAAGTTCCCCGCTGCAGCATTCCAAAGGTGCAGCCCTCCAAGCAGGCATTTGGTCCTTCAGATAAGTTCCCTGGTGCACTATTTAGAAGGAAAAACAATTTTCAAGGGCTAAAGCCCCCTTGCAGTCTGGAGCAGTCTGAAGTCCTTATAGCTCTGTTTTGCCACTGTTCAAAGCAAAACTAGTTTGGGTGAGCCAAGTCAGTGGAAAGTGTTGCAGGGAGCAAGTATCTCAGCAGTTTAAAAACCTCACCTTCTTTTGTCCTATGAATCCTAACAGGTCTGTCCACAGCACCCCCAGAGTAGGCCCCACCCCATGTTGGCTTTGTTAATGGCTTTTGCCCCAGGCCGCCTTTGAAACTGGCCAGTCTTCTGCCTCTCCAGCCTGAGTCTTTTCCAGAAAAAGATTGGTACTGAGGGCTAGGGACTTCTGTGCTCCTTTTTGCCTGTTCACATAGCTTGGTAGGCTTGGAAAGGGCCACCTCCCAGGATGAGAAGGCAGCTGGCCTCCCCCGACCCACAAGGCATTGGACAGTCTCTTATTCATTCTCTGAAAAGCCCTGAGCTCATGCCCAGAACAGAGTTCAATTCAGGAGCAGCAATGCTCTAGCCTGCTTTCAGGGTTTGAAGCTGGGCTCTCTGAAGGCTCCTTTTGCAATTGGGGAAGAAGGCTCTAGCCCTTTTCCCCCCTTCCTCCCCATCAATCAACAGAGGACACATTTTGCTGGAAAGAGGCAGAAGAGATCAGCATGGGGTGACAGTGGCTTCCCTGGGCACAGCCCCCAAGATCAGGCTCATCCAGCAGCAAATGCTTTCCACCCATGAGCATCCCACACCACCTAGTTGCGAGCACTGTAAACATTGATCTCTCTTCAAAATCGATCTGCCTGGCTTTTCTCAGTGGAGCAGGTTCATGGAAAAGCTGCATTTATTTTTAAAATCTGATAGCATCGGCCTATTGTGATCATTTAAACACAGAATTCTTTGAGCTTTAGAAATCCCCTCTATAGGACTGCAGTGGAGAAGTCTGCTAATCTCAGAGTCACTGCTCCGTGCTCCACTGAACTGGAGAAAGCCTGTTTATGCTAGCCTGAGCCCTCGATGTGAGGGCTTTTTAAGGACCTTGTAATTTTTCTGGAATTAAACCTCCCACCTCTGCTTACATTCCAGATGTCATTATAGTCAAAAGTCCTACCAATGTGCTTCCCTGTGAGGCTGGCTGGGCGCCGGACTGGGGCTATGCTTCTGTACTGACTTGCTTTCAATGATGGATTTTTTTTTTTCCCTGTCCAAAGAGTGAGGGTTATACAGTCTCTTACCTGCATGACAAGATGCTTTAATCATCTGCCATCCCTTCCCTCTCCAGCAGCTTCCTGCTGGAAAGACCAAAGCCCTGGTTCAGTTGGGGATGGGGAAAAAAAAATCACTGACCAGCACCTGCAAATATAGTCTGTGGTTTCCAACCACCAAGGAGTTGACAGGTCAGGATATAAATGAACTCAGCAAGCTTCTTCCCCAACCCCTTCCTTCAAAGAAGAAAAAAAAAAAGCCCACTGGAATTGTCTAAACTGCAATGCAATCTCTTGCTCATTTAAAAGATCTCATTTTCTAATCATGTGCTTTGAGACATTTAATACTATTTCAATTATGCAGAGGAAATAATATAATTCCTTTATTTGAAAAATGATACTGAACCTCCGAGATCAGTCAGAATCTACTGCTGGAATGGGATTCTTTCTAAACTGTGTTGTTCCCTCTCTTCAAACAGCTGTAGCTGTACACAGATGGAAAAACATTTGGTCAGAAAGCAGCAAATCAGTGTTTTTCAGGGCTGAATTCAGCTCCCGCAGCTTCCGTGTCTTCATTCGGCCAGATTTTATTTCTTCTTTGCATTGACATTTTTGCAGACCCAGTTCATGCCATCCTTTGAAAGGGAAATGGGCAGAGGAAGGCAGTGTTAGTTCCCAAGAAAAGCCTTAGGAGCTCAGGGGAGGGGAGGGGAGGGGAGGGGAAGGGAGGGGAGGGGAAGGGAGGGGAGAGACCACTAACTTCTGGGAGTTCGCTGGCCCCAGGGGCACACCTGGGTGATCAGGGCAGTTACATCAGGGAGAGGAGGAGGGAAGTTTCTGAGAGAGGGAGGGGGACGGAAGGGAGGGAGGTGCCCAGGATCCGAACTTGAGATGAGTTCTCAGGAACTCCCTCTGAAAAAATAAACACATCTGCCTAGGTCCAAGGCTTGACTGAGGAGCTATCAGGAAAGATTCCAGCCATTTTTGTTTTTTTCTAAAAGCTGACCTTTGCTGGGGCATTAATTCAATAAGCTCCCCTTCTGGTGCCCAGCGTGTTTACAGTGTGACAGTGTACACTTGGGTTAAATTAAATTTCTTTTTGGAAAAACAAACCCTCTGCAGTGGCTGTTACTTCACACACACAGGGGCAATATACATTTATTTCTGTAGATAGGTTTAAAAGGGTCTGGCCAGCTTCTTGTAGCTTTAAGTGCTACCAAGCAGAAGAACGGGAGAAGGTTCCCTTAAAGGCACAGCGACCTTGAAAGTGTCCTCTCTGGAAAGGACTGAGGTAAACACACACACACACACACTGCCTACAGCCACCTGGCAGACAGCACAATTCCTCACGGATGCTAGGCCTGTCAGACATGACCTGCTTTCCAACCCCCTCTGGAGCCATACCTGGATGCCCCTCCTCAGGTGCTCCTGACCTTCAGGCATGTGCAAGTTCCCTTAGAAGCTCAGAATAAAATTCGAGGCAGCCCCACAGTGAATCTCCTGCCCTGTCCCACACATTTGTGCATGTCAGGCACACATGACACCCCAGACTCCACATTTCTTGTGATGGTGGATCTAGCTGCTGAACCTGAACAGCTAAGATCTTTGTAGTAATAAATATCAGCTGACCACCCTCAGCCATTAGGTACTTAATCCCATAAACAATACATCACGGCAAAACAACCAGCAGGCATCCTCTCTCCTGGCTAATCTGACCATCACCTGCATTTACTGTGATTAAAACTCCACCAGTTGACATCAGGGCATTTGGGGAGAAGAACGTGATAATCCGAGGGAACATTATGCTTTGCCAAGATGAGGCCTGGGCATGGCAGAGAGCCTCCAGGTGGAGAGCACCTGGCTGTAGCCGGGCAGTGGAGGACTGGTGAGGGCATCCATATGTATGTGTGAGGCCCCAGTGCATCTCCAATTACAACTGGGTCAGCAGCTCAGTCTGAAAAGCTGAGGCCAATTTCAAGACTATTTTATGAAAAGGATTAATTTAAAGAGAAGATGTTTAATTTTAGTAGCTAATTGGTTTCTAGGAAAAAAAAATGATCACCTGCCAGGAGACAAAAAAGATTTTACACATACAAGAGGGCTGAACACCATAACTGTCTTCTCTTGCTCCAAAGCCGAATGAACAGCTCAGCATTTGCACAGCACTTCCATCTCCAAGTGCCTCTCAAACACCCAAAGGTGCTGCTTCAATATTCAGTTCTCTTCAGATAGTTGCAGCATTTTATCAGGCCAGCTTATCCAAGAACTCAAGAACAGTGTCCCCACACAATGTGAGCACCATTTTGTCGTTTTTTTCTTGTTTTATTGCTGATGAAGGAGGGGGTTGTCTTTTATTATATCCAAATGAACATAAGTGCAGGCAGAGAGATAGGGAAAATATTTACTCAGCTGCAGGCACTCAAAGCAGAAGGTGGAGAGCCTTACCCCGGTATCTGCAGTGGAGGAGAGGGGGTTTAAAGGGCCAGGTCACCAGAGGGGTGCTGTCCTGCAGATGGTCAGAAGACCTATGGTAGGGAGGCCTGGCTGCAATGGTCTGGCCAATAGAGGGCACTTGGAGGCCAGCACCCATGGCTGACCCCCAGCCTGTTTCACCCCCAACCAGAAGGAGCATGGGAAGCACCTGGATCCATCTTCGGGTGAATCCCTGGGCCTCCACTGGGCTTGGGGAGGTTCCTCTGAGCCACAGCATTTGGGGGCTGGGCAGAGAAGAAAACCTGGGCTGGAGCTGAGAGGTGGGAGGAGGCCACAATCCTGTGACAGTGCCTCATAAATCAAGTAGGGGCAAGCTTTGTCAAGTGGCCCACTGAAAAGGAAAGATAACTGTGTTATCCAAAAACCACGAGGGGACAGTCTGAGCTCAGGGTCTGCACTCAGACACTTAACTGAGGTTTTATTTACAGAAACTGCTATGCTGTCTGCCTAGTCCACACTTATTTATATCCTTTAAAATTAACTCTCATAACAACCTACTGAAATAGGTGCTATTATTATTTCCATATTGCGGACAAGGAGGTAAAGGACAGAACAGTCTGGACAAAGGTAGCTGTGAAGCCAGCCTATCGCGCCCACCGAGGACCACATAGCACTTCTCTTTTCTCTGTGACTGGGTAACAGCTACAGGAAAAGGGCTCTCCGTCTGACAGAGAGGACCTGGGAGCCACTCTGAAGGCAGGTGTGAAAGGCAGCCATTCCAGTGGTATTTTCTTCCTAGTGGCTTTAGCTGATACAGGGTAAAGAGATTGCAGGAACCCCCTGCAGGTCACCCAGCGTGCCTTACTACAGCTCTGAGAGGACCAGAGGCTGTTCCTGGACACACAACTCTCTAGACTCCTGGAGCTCTAGGCCTGTTGAAGGCTCCACGTTCCTTCATCTGGCTACATGAGCCTAAAACATCAACTACCCATGTGCTCTGTCTCCTCCAGTGGCCACGCTACATTGAGACAGCAAAATCACAAGTGGGGGAACCTTCTGCTTATATGTTTAAATTAAGAGTAGGATCTGTTTTCCTACAATGGACAATGGGAAAATGGTGATCACTCCCTTGAAGGTGACTGCTCTATCTCTAAGGGAGGAAATGAACTCATAGGTTTGTTTAATGGTTGAACCTTTTATTGTTAACAACTGGTTTGACCAATTTCCTGCACATTTGATCATTATGGGGATGACAATCTTTGGTGTGAATAGTTCCTGGCTTTCTTCTACCACATCTTGCCTTTCCCTGACCAATGTTGCTGAAACTGAATTTGAATTGATTAGCTACAATTCAATAATAGAGACTAAAGAGAGATGTTGAACCTCAAACTGAGCTTTGTTTGGCCTCTTGGAGAGGAAATAAATTTCTCCGTGTCACAGTATTATTCCCCACTCTAGCCAACTGGGAGAAATATAAGGCTGCTCCTAACCATACTGTGGAAACCTACAAATCACAGCCCCATATCCTGGGATTTAAGGTGTGCTGCCTCTTTCTATGGGCACAGTTGGTCTCTGACTGGGCTGTTCTTTTTAATTTGATCTCAGTCCAGTGCATCCATCACTGCTGGGTGGCTGGAAGGAAGCAGTGGTGGCCATGGTTGGGTGGGCTGGTTTTTAAAGCTAGGTTGACTATGTGGTCACTTCAGTAATTGCTTTAAGATGATGGGGAGCGCAGGCCCTTGCTGAGCAATGCAGCCTGTGCCATTGTGCTTTGAGGCCCCCCGGGTCAAGGAGCAGCTGGATGCAGCATACATAAAATATTGCTTGCTATTAATATTTTTCTGGTGACAAAGGGCACTGCACAAGGGAGGGAGGAAAATCACATGCCCTAGGTTTGCCTTCTTAGTCAACAGACAATTTTGAAAATTCAGACATAAACCTGAGGTCTGACTCACAGAGAGATAAGCGGTATGTATGCCTAGAGTCAGTAGCAGCTGACCCCAGGCCTAGAAAGAAGTACTGTCATTTAAAAAATACTAAGATTTCGGGCTGGAGAGGTGTAGCTCAGTGGTAGAGTAAATGCTTAGCATTCATGAGACAGGGCATTGGGGCTGAAGAGATGGCCCAGCGGTTAAGAGCACCAACTGCTCTTGCAGAGGACCCGGGTTTGATCCCCAGCACTGAGAACTGTCTATAACTCCAATTCCAGGAGAACTCCAATTCCAGGGGAATTGACACCCTCTTCTGACCTCTGCGGCATTGCATGAAAAGGGTGCACCAACCTACACACAGACAGTACATTCATACACATACAAAAATAAATGAAAAATTTAAAAAAAGGATGAGACAGGGCATTTAACTTCTGCTGCAGCCCCCTGCAAACAAATTCTGTTAATAGACAAAGGAAAAGTCTGCTAGGTCAAGGAAAAAGGAGCAAAGCCAAGAAACTAGGCTGGTGAGTCTTTAGTGAGTTCCTGCAGAGCTGAAGGAAGCCCAGCCCACACCCTGGCATGCAAACTGCTGCTGACCTGTCCTTAGGAAGGGGGACAGTGGGAAGACACTGGCACCTGACCATCAGTTTAGAGAAGGATGAGTGTTTCGGGGGTAGATGTGAGGTGAAGAGGTAGGCAAGGGGTGGTGGCCTAGAGAGCAATGCCTAGGGGACATTCTGCTCGTTCAGAGCCATCAGGGCAGGCTGGTTCCTGGTGACCAAGGCCAGAGGCCAGGTTCAGACTGCAGACTTCTGCTTTAAAAGGAAATCCAAAGCCAGAATAAACACAGATGCTGTGTTTGAGAGAGAAAATGTCTCCTAACACCTGAAAGCATAACAGTAAGGACAGATGTGGTCTGGAGTTCCAATTCGGGGCTGCAGGTGGAAAAAGGATGGAGTCTTTAATAACTTCTGTTGGCTCTAAGCCAGATCCTTTGTTCACCATTTCTAAATACCCATGGGAAAAGAAAAGGACAAGAGTCCCAGCATTAAATGTTATTGCCCTAGCAACCAGGCCTCGCCTCCAGGGCACAAAGATTTCCTCCTTGGGGAAGTGTGTGTGGGGGTCTGAGGGAGTTTAGGTGATCCCTCCCAGACATTTTTCACTTTTCTCCCCCCCCCCCCAGACAGGGTCTCCCTTTAGTCCCAGCTGGCCTAGAGCTCACTATGTAGACCAGGGTGGCCTTCAACTCACAGAAATCTGCCTGCCTCTGCCTCCCAAGTGCTGGGATCAAAGGAGTGCGCCACCACTCCCGCCAGGCTACTTTCTCCTGTTTCTGCCTTTATCTGCTGGTGATCAGTCTTTTGGACACAGGCTCTCAGCAGGATGTAATGTCCTCCCATAGTGTCTGGTGCCCTTTACCTACTCTGGCTTCTTGACAGTTTCCCATGAAAACCTGCTTCCATTATGTGATGGGGGGCTTCCTAGTCAGGACCAATCAGGCAAGGAAAGATCTGTTCCAAACTCTCTTGATGCCCTCAAAAGTCACTCTCCTCACCCAACAAAGGGGCTGCTTAACAACACACAGAGTGTCTACCTTATAAAGACAGCATGTGTGAAAAAAAAGACAGCAGGTGTGTGACTTAAGAACATGAGGCAGAAATTCCAGCCCAAGGGCTGAGGGATGGTTCAGCAATTTAGAGCACTGGCTCATTCTTTTTTTTTTTTTTTATTTTGTCTTTTTCGAGGGACAGTCTCCCGTAGCCCCAGCTATCCTGGAACTCACTCTGTAGACCAGGACTGGCCTTGAACACACAAAGATCCGCCTGCCTCTGCCTCCCAAGTGCTAGGATTAAAGGCATGCGCCACCACACCCGGCTGAGCATTGGCTGATCTTAAGACCCAGGTGTGGTTCCCAGCACCCACATGGCAGCTCACAACTGTCCATCACTCCAGTTCTAGGGGCTCTCATGCCCTATTCTGGCTTCCACAGCTATTGAATGCATGTGGTATATATGCAGGTAAAACACTCATACATTAAAAAAAAAAAAAAAGAAGAAAAAGCCAGGCATGGTGGCACATCCCTTTAATCCCAGCATTCAGGAGGCAGAGGCAGGTGGATCTCTATGAGATCGAGGCCAGCCTGGTCTACATAGCAAATTCCAGGCCACCTGGGGCTACAGGGGGACCCTATTTCAAAAAGACCAAAAAATAAATAAATAAAAATAAATTCAGCCTAGAAATTTCAGCCGAAGTATCACAAACTCTCACAATCTCAAATCACATGTTTAAGCCACTTAACTAATGGGAAGTGATATACCTGCTCTACTTGGCGATGTGGCACACCACCTCGCAGATTTGTGGCTGCTCCCTGGGCTTGCCCACTCGATGCTCGCTGCTTTCTATATGACACAGGTCTCCTGTGGTTTTTTTTGGGGGGGGTGAGGGGTAAGGTTTGAGACAGGGTCTCACAATATAGCACTAGATGGCCTGGAAATCATTATATAGACCAGGCTAGCCTCTAATTCAGAGAGATTTGCTTGCCTGTGCCTAGGGTTGATGTGCTTTTGTTTTTTAAATGTTTTTCTTTCATTATGTGGGGGGCTATGGAGGTCAGAGCACAAGTTGCTGGAGTTTCTTTCCGTCCACCATGTGGGCTCTGGGGATCCAACTCAGGTTGTCAGCTTGGTGGGCAGCACCTCTACCCCCCAAGCCATCTCTCCAGATGAGTTTATTTTTTTATTTATTTATTTTTGGTCTTTTCGAGACAGGATTCCCTGTAGTCCCCAGCTGGCCTGGAACTCACTCTGTAGACCAGGTCTGGCCTTGAACTCACAAAGATCTGCCTGCCTCTGCCTCCCAATGCTAGGATTAAAGGCGTGCGCACACCTACGCCCGTCTTAGATGTGCTTATTTTTTTTAATTTTTTTTAAATATTATTCTGATGTGATGAATGTTACTGTCTGCATTTGCAAGTTTTGTGGCACCCGTGGTCGTGCAATGCCTTCGGGAGGTCAGAGAGGGTGTCGATTCCCCTGGAAACTGAGTTTCTTCCTGGAATTGAGTTTCAGACTGTTCGGCTGACCATGTGGGTGCTGGGGATCGAACCTCGGGTCCTCTGTAAGACGCGGTCAACGCTCTTAACCGCTAGGCCATCCTCTCCAGCCCGATGTGTTTATTAATGTTTTAAAATTATTTTTATTTATGTTGTATGGTGTATTGCAAGTATATAGGTAGGTGGCATTGTGTTGTGCAATGCCTTGTGGAGGTCAAAAGAGGACTTCAGATCCCCTGGAACTGGAGTTAGGGACACATGGGTCCTAGGAATTGAACTTTGGGTCCTCCCTCCCTATGCAAGAGCAGCAGTGGCGTCCCAACGCTTCAGTCATCTTTCCAGCTCCCCCAGATGTGTTTTGATTAAACATGTATGCAAACATACACAGTGTAAACAGAGAGGCTTCCAGCATCTGGAACTGAAGAAGACATTCTGGGCCTCACTCCCACTCCAAGCTTTCCTACATTTTCTTGCAGGGTCATCAGAGTTGTGGAACCAGATGTTGCCTAGCCTGTGGTAGTTTCAGGAGCGTTCCCTGGCCTGTGGTAGTTTCAGGGGCGTTCCCTGGCCTGTGGTAGTTTCAGGGCGTTCCCTGGCCTGTGGTAGTTTCAGGAGCGTTCCCTAGCCTGTGATCGTTTCAGGAGTGTTCCCTGTCACCACCACTTCTGGGACTGTATGACAGGATGAGCAGGAGCAAAACTGAAATTCAAGGAGTTTTTAATAATTATTACACAGTATTCCTATGTGAAAGTGAACCTCAAACAGTATGGATCTTACATTTTTTTGTTTCTGTGGAAGTCTTTCGTTTTTTTTTTTTTGGGGGTATTTTAATCTTAAATTAAGAGCCATAAGAGGCCTGTACTTTAGGTTTGCAGTACTGGGAAGGAGTTTTACTTAACTGATTCTTTTCTTCTTTTTAAAGTAAAAACCACAAAATTGGCTGAGTGGAAAGGAGTTCAGGTCAGCTGCATCACCAGATGGAGGAATGTGGTCGACAGGTGCCTTCGTGGGGAGGGGGAGTGCTTGCAAACAAGAAAAAAACTCCTCGACCTTTCTCTAGTTCCCAAAAGTTACCATTAAAGGACAATAGACAACAGGTTCCCTTCTTAATTTTACATTTTATTAAAATAACCCATTTCAAATAATGGTTAAATTCTCTAAATTTATATCATTCTATTAACCATAATCTAATCTCATTAACCTTGGAATCCCAGTCTTAACTACCCAATTCTATACACCATGGTACTATCTACTAAACTAATTAAGTGACCTTCAAACTATTTGTCCTCCATACAAAATTTTTTTTTCCTTCCTAGTTCTTTGCTGAATCTCTCTCTCCTCTCTCTCTCTTCTCTCTCTCTCTCTCTCTCTCTGTATTACATCTAACTTATTTATGTGTGTGGGTATATGTGCCATGGAATTATGTGGAAATCAAGAGGACAACTTTTTGGGTCTGGGACAAACTCTGGTCATCAGGCTTGGCAGCAAGTGCTTTATCCACTGAGCCATCGATCTCTCTTGATATCACTTCCTGTGAACCTGGTTATTGTAGGGCTCTGATTAAAAAAAGAGTTCCACTTATACATATGGGATAAAAAAATACTGGGCCATTGTACATTGAGATGAAGTATGTGTTTTGTCTCATCTGCATGGTCTAGACATTGAAGAAGAAGAAAAGAAGAAAAAAAAAAAAGAAGAAAAAAAAAGAGTCAAGGCCACCTGGTCTACATAGTGAGTTCCAGGACAGTTGGAGCTATAGGAAGACCCTGTCTCAAAAAGTCCAAAAAAAAGCCAAGGCATGGTGGCACAAGCCTTTAATGCCTAGCACTTGGGAGGCAGAGCAGGCAGATCTTGTGAGTTCAAGGCCAGCCTGGTCTACAGACGAGTTCCAGGAACAGCTGGGGCTACAGGGAGACCCTGTCTCGAAAAGACCAAAAAAACCCCCCAAAAACCCAAAAAACAAAAAGACCAAAAAAAATTTAAATAAATAAATTAATTAAAAATATATAAAATAATAAAAAAAAAAGCACTTTTGCTGGGCAAAGTGGTGCATTACCTTTAATAAACAGCACTTAGGAAGCAGAAGGAGGTGAATCTCTGTGAGATTAAGGCCAGCCTGATGTACATAGCAAACAACAACAAAAACCAGTGAGGATCTCATTTCCTCAGCCAGCCTGAGGGATATGAACAGGTAAAAAGGGAGGAGCAGAGTGGAGCCAGTACTGAGTGCAGGGATATCCAGCCTCAGAGGATCCTGAAGGTAGAGAGGGAACTCCTGGCATTTTCTCACCCTACCCTATACGCACTATTGGTAGAATTTTGTTCTCCAGTGTAATCATGAAAGACATACAGCACCCCCTGCGGGGGCTTTTCCTTCCTTCCTCCTTTTCTCTGGTCTTCCTTCCCTCTCTTCTTCTTTTCATTACCCTGGAGATCAAACTCAGAGCTTTGCACACATTAGGCATGCACTCTACCAGTAAGCTATATCCCCAGTGTCCTTTACAGAGTCTAGGAGAACACAGGCAGCAAGCTACTAGGCAGAGTAGGGGCAGGGGCAGCAACAGAGGAGCTGTAAATAACCGGTTATATTTATTTATTGGTCTTTTCAAGACAGGGTCTTCCCTGTAGCCCCAGCTGTCCTGGAACTCGCTCTGTAGACAGGCTGGCCTTGAACTCACAAAGATCCACCCTGCCTCTGCCTCTGCCTCCCAAAGTGCTAGGATTTAAAGGTTGTCCGCACGCCCGACTTAAATAAACCAAACTGTGAGGTTATAATAGTTTGACATTAGTATAAAGTCCTTTTTTTTTTTTTTTTTTTTTCGAGACAGGGTCTCCCTGTAGCCCCAGCTGTCCTGGAACTCGCTCTGTAGACCAGGCTGACCTTGAACTCACAGAGATCCACCCACCTCTGCTTCCCAAGTGCTAGGATTAAAGGCATGCACCACCACGCCTGGCTTCAAAGTGCTTTTTTGGGGGGGAGGGGCGGGAGGTCTTTTTGAGACAGGGTCTCCCTGTAGCCCTAGCTGGCCTGGAACTCACTATATAGACCAGGCTGGCCTTGAACTCACAGAGATCCGCCTGCTTCTGCCTCCTGAACGCTGGGATCAAAGGCATGCGCCACCATGCCTGGCAAGGACCCTCAACTTGTTAATTCTAGCTTTCCCCACTCTGGCCAATAGGAAAAATAGAGCACTTCAAGCCCCATACTTTTCTTTCTGAAAAAGTAAAGCTAAAGTCTGAAAAAAGCTGCTCCTGGGCTGGATGAGGCTCAGTGGTAGAGTGCTTGCCTGCCACTCAGATGTAGCTGACTTCTACCCTTGGTGCTGGAAAAACAGTAAAAAAGACAGGTACTGGGGGCTGGAGAGATGGCTCAGTGGTTAAGAGTGCCAACTGCTCTTGCAGAGGACCCAGCACACATGGCAGCTGAGAACCCTCTTTAACTCCAGTTCCAGGGGAGTCCGACGCCCTCTTCTGACCTCCGCGGCATTGTACCAACCTACATGCAGACAGGACACTCATACACATAAAAAAAAAAGTGCCATCCTTTTCTGACCTCCAAAAATGACTGTTGACTCTGAAAATCATGCTGTGCACAGCTGGAGGGAAGTGTGCTGATTAAGAACTAATTTGTTTGGGGCTAGAATAAGCCTAGCGGTTAAGAGCACCGATGCTCTTTGCAGAACCCGGGTTCAATCCCAGCACCCACATGGCGGCTAAAGAACCGTCTGTAACTCCAACTCCAGGAGAACTCCAGTCCAGGGGAGTCCGAGACCCTCTTCTGACCTCCGCGGCATTGCACGACACGGGTGCACAGACCTGCATGCAGACAATACATTCATACACATATGAAAATAAATAATAAAAAAAAAAAATTAAAAAAAAAAAAAAAGAACTAATTTTTTTTTCTTTTTTTTTTTTAGTTCTTGTTTGTCTGTTTTAAATTTTAATTTCTTTTTTTTTAATTTTTTATTTATTTTTGTATGTGTATGAATGTACTGTCTGCATGCAAGTTTGTGCACCCGTGTCGTGCAATGCCATGGAGGTCAGAAGAGGGTGTCAGATTCCCCTGGAACTGGAGTTCTCGTGGAACTGGAGTTTCAGACGGTTCTTGGCCGCCATGTGGGTGCTGGGGATCGAACCCGGGTCCTCTGTAAGAGCGGTTGGCACTCTTAACCGCTAGGCCATCTCTCCAGCCCTTAACTTATAGACTTTTATATAATGAACAGAGGACACAGACACAGACACACATGGATATATACACATGCACACACACTTTTTTGAGATGGGGTTTTGCTATATTGGATTAAATGAGAACCCCTGGGCTCTAGTGATCTTCTCAAGTGCTAGGACTACAGTTGTGTGCCATCGTCTCAAGTGCTAGGACTACAGTTGTGTGCCATCATGCCCAGTTTAGGATATATTACTTTTAGAACCAGGATATGGGAGGAAATAAATAAATAAAAGAGTTAAAGTTGGATGCAGTGGGTTACTCCTCTAATCCCAGTGCTTGGGAGGCTGAAGTAGGAAGATCAGGAGGTCAAGGCCAGTCAGCTATGTAGCCAGATTGAGGCTAGACTAGATGCAAGAGATTGTCTCAAAACTCCAAAACACAAAGTACCCTAAACCTAAACCTCACAGAGACCCACAGTGCTCCAGAATACATTTTGAGGATGTAGTTGTGGTCATCTCTGGGTACCAAGGAACCCCAATATACACATTAATGCAGAATTTCTGTAGGACAGCCATGAGCCTTCGTCTGAGGGGACACTTGTCTATAGGCTGTGCAGAGAAGCCGTCAGTGAGTGATTTTGTAACAAAAGGGGAAAAAAAAACCAAACTCAAAACAAAAAAAAAAACAAAACCAGGCAGCAAACATGTCAGGACTGAGCTAATTCTAGGAAGTGACTATCTGCTTGCTGTGAGAGCAGTGAGGCCATTTAAAAACAAATCGGTGACAAATGTCTAAGGAGAGAAGGAAGAAATGTTAGAAGGGAAGAGGAAAAATGGAAAGAGGCCTCGACAGTGATCAAGAAACAAATCTCAGGTCTGCTCCAAATGCCAAGTTCAGAGAAAGGCGGTCACGCCATTCCTGACATGCCGTGGGCAATGAGGGTAGATATGAGCACAGAGCAACACAGGCCAGTTCTCATAGCACTGTGACGTGTCCTGGCAGGCATAAGCAATGCTTAGAATGAGGAGGTTCCGTGGCTCTGGAAGTAATCCTGAGGATGGACTCTAGGGTGTCACTGATGAGGAGGTTCCGTGGCTCTGGAAGTAATCCTGAGGATGGACTCTAGGGTGTCACTGATTTAAGATGCTTGGGAGGAAGCATCCAAGCTAAGAGGGTTTGTCTTTCCTGGAGGAGAGCCTCACAGATGGCTAGAATAAGATAATGCTCTGCCCTAAATTTTTTTTTTCCCTTTTTATTTTTATTTTATTTTTTTTGTCTTTTCGAGACAGGGTCTCCCTGTAGCCCCAGCTGTCCTGGAACTCACTCTGTAGACCAGGCGGGCCTTGAACTCACAAAGATCCGCCTGCCTCTGCCTCCCGGGTGCTAGGATTAAAGGCGTGCGCCACCACACCCGGCTCTAAATTAATATTAAATGAAAGGGAGCTCAATCTCCTGGTATATAGTTCCTTAGTACAAAGCATGGAGCTTGGTGTCTACAGAAGCCTTCCAGTGGGGAAAATCAACCCAATACTAGTAGCTAGAAATAGACACCAACCTTGAGGGCAGAACTAAGAGAAGAAACAGGCATTTACAGGCTAACTAGCATGTGTCTGGAGGCTGACGGTAATCACCTTGGGAATACAGGCTTTTAGCATCCATAATATTAGACCCAATATAGAACAGAAACCCAATCATCAAAAACTTCCAGAGTTAGAAACAATCTCTAGAGTCTTGTCTTCAGACATCCTTCCAGTGGGGAAAGCTTGCTGTAGGTGCAGGGGTCCCTTCCTTGGAGCTCTTCATGGTATCCAGTTGGTTGCAAAATGGGAAAGAACCAACCTCCTTCAATGCCTTTCACATCCTAGAATGGTTCATTTGCCAATCAAAGGGTATTTGTTTTAAATCTTTTTGTAGTTGAATCAACCTTATCAGTGGGGCAGACTGCCTTGGTGGGCTGCTGGTGAGGAACCAAGCCTTCCTGAAATCTCACCTGGACGCCCTCCCCTGTGAGAGCTGAGCAGGACTGGATCTGCCAGACTCGGTCCCGAATGGTGTGGAGGTTCAGTCCTTCTGCAATCTCAGAGGCCGGGGCTGCTGTCAGAAGATCCTGTTTATTAGCAAAGATGAGCACTGGTACACAACTTAGCTTTTCCTCCTCCAGTAATTCAGTGAGTTCCTGGATCATTTTGGGAAAGGAAGAGGAAAGTGTGAAAACTCTGATATTTAAGCATGCATTTAAAAACATACTTTATACTGGGCATGGTGGTGCATGCCTTTAATCCCAGGACTTGGGAGGCAGAAGCAGGCAGATCTCTGTGAATTCAAGCCCAGCCTGGTCTACATAGTGAGTTCCATACAGGGAGACCCTGTCTCTAAAAGACAACCCCCCCAAAAAAACCCCAACCAACCAACCAAACAAAACCCCCCCAAACCCCATACTTTATTAGTTTTTAATTTTTTATTTATTTTTATGTATATGAGTGTATTGCCTGCAAGTACGTAAGTGCACCTGTGTAGTGCAATGCCTGAGGAAGTCAAAGAGGTGGTCAGATCCCCTGGAACTGGAGCTACAAATGGTTGGCTGCTGTGTGGGTGCTGGGATTCAAACCCTGACCTGCAAGAGCAGCCAGTGCTGAGCCATGTCTCCAATCCCTTATTTATGTGTATAAATATTTTGCCTACATGTATGTAAGTGCATCTGTGTTGTGTGATGCCCACAGAGGCCAAAAGAGGATGTCAGATCCCCTGGAACTGGAGTTATAAACAGTTGTTAGTCACCAGGTGGGTCTGGAAATTGAACCAGAGTCTTGTGGAAGAACAGTAAGTATTCTTTTTTTTTAAATTGTTTTTATTTATTATTTTTTATGTGTATGAGTGTACTGTCTGCATATAGGTTGGTGCACCCGTATCCTGCAATGCCTCGAGGTCAGAAGAGGGTGTCGGATTCCCCTGGAACTGGAGTTCTCCTGGAATTGGAGTTTCAGACGGTTCTAGGCTGCCATGTGGGTGCTGGGGATCGAACCCGGGTCCTCTGTAAGAGCGGTCGACGCTCTTAACCGCTAGGCCATCTCTCCAGCCCAGATGTGTTTATTTTTAATGTTTTAAAATTATTTTTATTTTATGTGTATGAGTGTATTGCTAGTATATAGGTAGGTGCATCTGTGTTGTGAGATGCCTGTGGAGGTCAAAAGAGGACTTCAGATCCCCTGGAACTGGAGTTAGGGACAGTGGGTCCTAGGAATTGAACTTGGGTCCTCTGCAAGAGCAGCTAGTGCTCCCAACTGCTCAGTCATCTTTCCAGCTCCCCCAGATGTGTTTTGATTAAACATGTATGCAAACATACACAGTGTAAACAGAGAGGCTTCCAGCATCTGGAACTGAAGAAGACATTCTGGGCCTCACTCCCACTCCAAGCTTTCCTACATTTTCTTGCAGGGTCATCAGAGTTGTGGAACCAGATGTTGCCTAGCCTGTGGTAGTTTCAGGAGCGTTCCCTGGCCTGTGGTAGTTTCAGGGGCGTTCCCTGGCCTGTGGTAGTTTCAGGGGCGTTCCCTGGCCTGTGGTAGTTTCAGGAGCGTTCCCTAGCCTGTGATCGTTTCAGGAGTGTTCCCTGTCACCACCAGCTTCTGGGGACGTATGACAGGATGAGCAGGACAAAACTGAAATTCAAGGAGTTTTAATAATTATTACACAGTATTCCTATGTGAAAGTGAACCTCAAACAGTTGGATCTTACATTTTTTTTTTCTAGTGAAGTCTTTCGTTTTTTTTTTTTTTTGGGGGGGGTATTTTAAGTCTTAATTAAGAGCCATGAAAGGCCTGTACTTTAGGTTTGCAGTACTGGGAAGGAGTTTTACTTAACTGATTCTTTTCTTCTTTTAAAGTAAAAACCACAAAATTGGCTGAGTGGAAAGGAGTTCAGGTCAGCTGCATCACCAGATGGAGGAATGTGGTCGACAGGTGCCTTCGTGGGGAGGGGGAGTGCTTGCACAGAAAAACTCCTCGACCTTTCTCTAGTCCCCAAAGGTTACCATTAAAGGACAATAGACAGCAGGTTCCCTTCTTAATTAACATTTTTATTAAATAACCCATTTCAAATAATGGTTAAATTCTCTAAATTTATATCATTCTATTAACCATAATCTAATCTCATTAACCTTGGAATCCCAGTCTTAACTACCCAATTCTATACACCATGGTACTATCTACTAAACTAATTAAGTGACCTTCAAACTATTTGTCCTCCATACAAAATTTTTTTTTCCTTCCTAGTTCTTTGCTGAATCTCTCTCTCTCTCTCTCTCTCTCTCTCTCTCTCTCTCTCTCTCTCTGTATTACATCTAACTTATTTATGTGTGTGGGTATATGTGCCATGGAATTATGTGGAAATCAGAGGACAACTTTTGTGGGTCCTGGGGATCAAACTCTGGTCATCAGGCTTGGCAGCAAGTGCCTTTATCCACTGAGCCATCGATCTCTCTTGATATCACTTCCTGTGAACCTGGTTATTGTAGGGCTCTGATTAAAAAAAGAGTTCCACTTATACATATGGGATAAAAAAATACTGGGCCATTGTACATTGAGATGAAGTATGTGTTTTGTCTCATCTGCATGGTCTAGACATTGAAGAAGAAGAAAAGAAGAAAAAAAAAAAGAAGAAAAAAAAAGAGTTCAAGGCCAGCCTGGTCTACATAGTGAGTTCCAGGACAGTTGGAGCTATAGGGAGACCCTGTCTCAAAAAGACCAAAAAAAGCCGGGCATGGTGGCACAAGCCTTTAATCCTAGCACTTGGGAGGCAGAGGCAGGCAGATCTTTGTGAGTTCAAGGCCAGCCTGGTCTACAGAGCGAGTTCCAGGACAGCTGGGGCTACAGGGAGACCCTGTCTCGAAAAGACCAAAAAACCCCCCCAAAAACCCAAAAAACAAAAAGACCAAAAAAAATTAAATAAATAAATTAATTAAAAATATATAAAATAATAAAAAAAAGCACTTTTGCTGGGCAAGTGGTGCATACCTTTAATAACAGCACTTAGGAAGCAGAAGGAGGTGAATCTCTGTGAGATTAAGGCCAGCCTGATGTACATAGCAAACAACAACAAAAACCAGTGAGGATCTCATTTCCTCAGCCAGCCTGAGGGATATGAACAGGTAAAAAGGGAGGAGCAGAGTGGAGCCAGTACTGAGTGCAGGGATATCCAGCCTCAGAGGATCCTGAAGGTAGAGAGGGAACTCCTGGCATTTTCTCACCCTACCCTATACGCACTATTGGTAGAATTTTGTTCTCCAGTGTAATCATGAAAGACATACAGCACCCCCTGCGGGGGCTTTTCCTTCTTCCTCCTTTCTCTGGTCTTCCTTCCCTCTCTTCTCTTTTCATTACCCTGGAGATCAAACTCAGAGCTTTGCACACATTAGGCATGCACTCTACCAGTAAGCTATATCCCCAGTGTCCTTTACAGAGTCTAGGAGAACACAGGCAGCAAGCTACTAGGCAGAGTAGGGGCAGGGGGCAGCAACAGAGAGCTGTAAAATAAACCGGTTTATTTATTTATTTTTGGTCTTTTCAAGACAGGGTCTCCCTGTAGCCCCAGCTGTCCTGGAACTCGCTCTGTAGATCAGGCTGGCCTTGAACTCACAAAGATCCACCCTGCCTCTGCCTCTGCCTCCCAAGTGCTAGGATTAAAGGTGTCCGCACGCCCGACTTAAATAAACCAAACTGTGAGGTTATAATAGTTTGACTATTAGTATAAAGTCCTTTTTTTTTTTTTTTTTTTTTCGAGACAGGGTCTCCCGTTAGCCCCAGCTGTCCTGGAACTCGCTCTGTAGACCAGGCTGACCTTGAACTCACAGAGATCCACCCACCTCTGCTTCCCAAGTGCTAGGATTAAAGGCATGCACCACCACACCCTGGCTTCAAAGTGCTTTTTTGGGGGGAGGGGCGGGAGGTCTTTTTGAGACAGTCTTCCCTGTAGCCCTAGCTGGCCTGGAACTCACTATATAGACCAGGCTGGCCTTGAACTACAATTGCCTGCTTCTGCCTCCTGAACGCTGGGATCAAAGGCATGCGCCACCATGCCTGGCAAGACCCTCACTGTTAATTCTAGCTTTCCCCACTCTGGCCAATAGGAAAAATAGAGCACTTCAAGCCCCATACTTTTGGCTTTCTGAAAAGTAAAGCTAAAGTCTGAAAAGAAAGCTGCTCCTGGGCTGGGAATGAGGCTCAGTGGTAGAGTGCTTGCCTGCCACTCAGATGTAGCTGACTTCTACCCTTGGTGCTGGAAAAACAGTAAAAAAGACAGGTACTGGGGGCTGGAGAGATGGCTCAGTGGTTAAGAGTGCCAACTGCTCTTGCAGAGGACAACAAAAAAAAGAAGAACCCTCTTTAACTCCAGTTCCAGGGAGTCCGACGCCCTCTTCTGACCTCGGGCATTGCACAATATGGTGCAATTACCTACATGAGGCAGGACACTCATACACATAAAAAAAAAGTGCCATCCTTTTCTGACCTCCAAAAATGACTGTTGACTCTGAAATCATGCTGTGCACAGCTTGGAGGGAAGTGTGCTGATTAAGAACTAATTTGGTGGCTGGAGATAGATAAGCCTAGCGGTTAAGAGCACCGATGCTCTTTGCAGAGGACCCGGGTTCCAATCCCCAGCACCCAACATGGCGCTAAGAACCGTCTGTAACTCCAATCCAGGAGAACTCCAGTTCCAGGGGAGTCCGAGACCCTCTTCTGACCTCCGCGGCATTGCACGACACGGGTGCACAGACCTGCATGCAGGACAATACAATCATACACATATGAAAATAAATAAAAAAAAAAAATTTAAAAAAAAAAAAAAAGAACTAATTTGTTTTTTTTTTTTTTTTTTTAGTTTTGTTTGTTCTGTTTTAAATTTAATTTCTTTTTTTTTAATTTTTTATTTATTTGTATGTGTATGAATGTACTGTCTGCATGCAAGTTTGTGCACCCGTGTCGTGCAATGCCATGGAGGTCAGAAGAGGGTGTCAGATTCCCCTGGAACTGGAGTTCTCGTGGAACTGGAGTTTCAGACGGTTCTGGCCGCCATGTGGGTGCTGGGGATCGAACCCGGGTCCTCTGTAGAGCGGTTGGCACTCTTAACCGCTAGGCCATCTCTCCAGCCCTAAACTTATAGACTTTTATATAATGAACAGGAGACACAGACACAGACACACATGGATATATACACATGCACACACACTTTTTTTTTGAGATTGGGTTTTGCTATATTGGATTAAATGAGAACCCCTGGGCTCTAGTGATCTTCTCAAGTGCTAGGACTACAGTTGTGTGCCATCGTCTCAAGTGCTAGGACTACAGTTGTGTGCCATCATGCCCAGTTTAGGATATATTACTTTTAGAACCAGGAATATGGGAGGAAATAAATAAATAAAAGAGTTAAAGTTGGATGCAGTGGGTTACTCCTCTAATCCCAGTGCTTGGAAGGATGAGGTAGGAAGATCAGCGAGGGGTCAACAAGCCAGTCAGCTAGTGTAGCCAGATTGAGAGGCTTAGGGACTAGATGCAAGAGATTTGTCTCAAAAACTCCAAACACAAAGTACCCTAAACCTAAACCTCACAGAGACCCACAGTGCTCCAGAATACATTTTGAGGATGTAGTTGTGGTCATCTCTGGGTACCAAGGAACCCCAATATACACATTAATGCAGAATTTCTGTAGGACAGCCATGAGCCTTCGTCTGAGGGGACACTTGTCTATAGGCTGTGCAGAGAAGCCGTCAGTGAGTGATTTTGTAACAAAAGGCGGAAAAAAAAACCAAACTCAAAACAAATAAAAAAAAACCAAAACCAGGCAGCAACATTCGAAGGACTGAGCTAATTCCTAGGAAGTGACTATCTGCTTGCTGTGAGAGCAGTGAGGCCATTTAAAAACAAATCGGTGACAAATGTCTAAGGAGAGAAGGAAGAAATGTTAGAAGGGAAGAGGAAAAATGGAAAGAGGCCTCGACAGTGATCAAGAAACAAATCTCAGGTCTGCTCCAAATGCCAAGTTCAGAGAAAGGCGGTCACGCCATTCCTGACATGCCGTGGGCAATGAGGGTAGATATGAGCACAGAGCAACACAGGCCAGTTCTCATAGCACTGTGACGTGTCCTGGCAGGCATAAGCAATGCTTAGAATGAGGAGGTTCCGTGGCTCTGGAAGTAATCCTGAGGATGGACTCTAGGGTGTCACTGATGAGGAGGTTCCGTGGCTCTGGAAGTAATCCTGAGGATGGACTCTAGGGTGTCACTGATTTAAGATGCTTGGGAGGAAGCATCCAAGCTAAGAGGGTTTGTCTTTCCTGGAGGAGAGCCTCACAGATGGCTAGAATAAGATAATGCTCTGCCGCTAAATTTTTTTCCCTTTTTATTTTTTTTTATTTTTTTTTGGTCTTTTCGAGAACAGGGTCCTCCCTGTACCCCAGCTTGTCCTCGGAACTCACTCTGTAGACCAGGCGGGCTTGAACTCACCAAAGATCCGCTGCCTCTGCCTCCCGGCCAAGGGTGCTAGGATTTAAAGGCGTGGACTACCACACCCGGTCTCTAAATTAATATTAAATGAAAGGGAGCTCAATCTCCTGGTATATAGTTCCTTAGTACAAAGCATGGAGCTTGGTGTCTACAGAAGCCTTCCAGTGGGGAAAATCAACCCAATACTAGTAGCTAGAAATAGACACCAACCTTGAGGGCAGAACTAAGAGAAGAAACAGGCATTTACAGGCTAACTAGCATGTGTCTGGAGGCTGACGGTAATCACCTTGGGAATACAGGCTTTTAGCATCCATAATATTAGACCCAATATAGAACAGAAACCCAATCATCAAAAACTTCCAGAGTTAGAAACAATCTCTAGAGTCTTGTCTTCAGACATCCTTCCAGTGGGGAAAGCTTGCTGTAGGTGCAGGGGTCCCTTCCTTGGAGCTCTTCATGGTATCCAGTTGGTTGCAAAATGGGAAAGAACCAACCTCCTTCAATGCCTTTCACATCCTAGAATGGTTCATTTGCCAATCAAAGGGTATTTGTTTTAAATCTTTTTGTAGTTGAATCAACCTTATCAGTGGGGCAGACTGCCTTGGTGGGCTGCTGGTGAGGAACCAAGCCTTCCTGAAATCTCACCTGGACGCCCTCCCCTGTGAGAGCTGAGCAGGACTGGATCTGCCAGACTCGGTCCCGAATGGTGTGGAGGTTCAGTCCTTCTGCAATCTCAGAGGCCGGGGCTGCTGTCAGAAGATCCTGTTTATTAGCAAAGATGAGCACTGGTACACAACTTAGCTTTTCCTCCTCCAGTAATTCAGTGAGTTCCTGGATCATTTTGGGAAAGGAAGAGGAAAGTGGGAACAAAACTCTTGATATTTTTGAAAGCATGCATTAAAACAAGCATTTTTTAGCTGGGCAGTGGTGGTGCATGCTTTAATCCCAGACTTGGGAGGCAGAAAGCAGGCAGATCTCTGTGAATTCAAGCCCAGCCTGGTTAGTCGTACATAGTGAGTTCCAATACAGGAGACCGTGTCTCTAAAAGACAACCCCCCCAAAAAACCCCCAAACCAAATACCAAACCAAAACAAAACCCCCCAAACCCAAACAAAAAAAAAAAAAAAAAAACTTTTTTATTTATTTTATGTATAGAGTGTTATTGCCTGCAAGTACGTAAGTGCACCTATGTATAGTCAATGCCTGAGGAAGTTCAAAGAAGGGGTGACGGTGTCAGGCAATCCCTGGAACTGGAGCTACACAAGGTTGGCTTGCTGTGTGGAGTGGTGGGGATTCAAACCCTGACCTGCAAGAGCAAGCCAGTGCTGAGCCATGTCTCCATTCCCTTATTTTATTGTGTATAAATATTTGTGACACATGTATGTAAGTGCCATCTGTGTTGTGGATGCCACAGAAGCGCCAAAAGAGGATGTCAGATCCCCTGGAACTGGGAAGTCTTATAAACAGTTGTTAGTCACCAGGTGGGTCTGGAAATTGAACCAGAGTCTTGTGGAAGAACAGTAAGTACTTACTTTTTTTTTAAATTGTTTTTATTTATTTATATTCTTTTATTGGTATGAGTGTACTGTCTGCATATAGGTGTGCACCCGTGTCACTGCATTCCCAGGCTAGAAGAGGGTCTCGGGCGGAGAGATGGCCTAGCGGTTTAAAGAGCAGCCGACCGCTCTGCAGAGGACCCGGGTTCGATCCCCAGCACCCCACATGGCGGCTGAGAAACCGTCTGGAGCTCCAATTACAGGAGAACTACAATTCCAGGAGAACACCAGATCCAGGGGAATCAGACACCCACTTCTAACCTCCGCGGCATTGCACGACCGGGGTGCACAGCCCTGCATGAAAAATACATTCACATGTAGAAATAAAAAAATTAATAAAAAAAAAAAATTATTAAAAAAAAAAACAAGACAGAGGGTTCATTTTCCCCTGGAACTAGAGTTAAAGACGGTTCTTAGCTGCCATGTGGGTGCTGGGAATTGAACCTGGGTTCTCTGCAAGAGCAGTCGGTGCTCTTAACCGCTGAGCCCCAGAACAGTAAGTATTCTTAGCTACAAGGCCATCTCTCTAGCCCCCAAGCATGCGTTTCTAATTACAGAAAAATTAAGGAGTTAAACTGGTCAGCTTGCAACTTTCAGGGGCAAAGATGCTCAGGCTTGCACCTGTGGTAGATTGCCTTGAAGATTCCTGGGCCCAAACCAGGAATGCTGACTATAGAAAACCTAAGCCAGCATCCAGGAATCACACTTTTAACAGCCTCCCCAAGTGATTCTGTTACAGGTGATTCATGGGTCATACACAGGGATAAGGAAGAGTATAAACAGTGGTTAGGGATTTAGAACAAGCAAGTTCACTAACTGCAAGTATCTTTCGTTTCCTTTTTTTTTTTTCTTTTTTTTGGTGTTTTTGAGACAGGGTCTCCCTTTAGTCCCAGCTGGCCTGGAGCTCACTCTGTAGACCAGGCTGGCCTCGAGCTCACAGAGATCTGCCTGCCTCTGCCTCCCAAGTGCTGGGATTAAGGGCGTGCACCACCAAGCCTGGCTTAAAGACAGTTCTTAGCTGCCATGTGGGTGCTGGGAATCAAACCTGGGTCCTCTGGAAGAGCAGTTGGTGCTCTTAACCACTGAGCCATCTCTCCGGCCTCCTCTTTTTTTTTCTTTTTGGTGCTGGGGACTGAACTCAGAGCTTTGAACATGCTAAGCAGGTACTCCTCCATCACTCAGACTCGTCCCACAAATAACTCAGTATATATGTACAGAAATCCAAATGATAATTAGAGATTATAATTCTGTTCATCAATCTCTAGTTAAAAAACATGCAACATGCATCAACTTTCATCAAATTCAGGTACTAAAAGAACTTTCTTGGTCCCTATGGCACAGAACTTTGTTGATCTCCTAAGTCACAGGCTAAGCTTTAAACTTAATTCTGCCTGTAATGATTCCAAATGGTGAGATATATTTACTGAAATGACAGCCTCCACCTCTTTCTCCTTAAGCCCACATTTTAGTTACTTTAAACTCTCTGATTTCAAAAAGAACCGAATAGCCGGGTGTAGTGGTGCATGCCTTTAATCCTAGCACTTGGGAGGCAGAGGCAGAGGCAGAGGCAGAGGCAGAGGCAGAGGCAAAGGCAAAGGCAGGCGGATCTCTGTGAGTTCAAGGCCAGCCTGGTCTAAAGAGAGTTCCAGGCCAGCTGGAGCTACAGGGAGACCCTGTCTCAAAAAAACAAAAAACAAAAAACAAAAAAACCCCAAAAAACCCCGAACTGAATGGCTCAAGAGGTAGTGACTACTATACCCCCTCCACCTCCAAGCTCAGGTGAGGTACTGGTTGGCCTCAGAGGTGATCCAGAAATCATCAGAGCATGGAAGGGAGATGTGCTTGCTGTTCTCAGGAGTCTACAGACTTCTCAACCCACTTTCCAAGAAAAAGGAACAAAACCACAGGAACTTTTGCCTCTGGATATAGGCCAAAATTTCTGGAATGAGATCCAAGCATGTGTCTCCGGATCCGCTCCACCCCCCCCCCCCAGGTGCTTCTGATCTCACTCTGGGTTTGTGGCCCAGGCTAGTGCTTCTCTATGTAACCAGCACTTCTCTGTGTGCTCTATGAAAGAGTACTCAGCCACCTCATGGAATCCTACTGACATATACTCTGCATTTGAAGCTAAACTGGAGTTTAAGGTTGACTTTATCCACTGGTTTTGTATTTCTTCACAAAAGTATCTTAGCTGGGCGTGGTGGCACATGCCTTTAATCCCAGCGTGATCTACATAGTGAGTTCAAGGTCAGCTGGGGCTATAGGGAGACCTGGTTTCACAAAGACTAAACAAAAAAAAAAAAAAAAAATAAAAAAAAATAAAAAAAAAATAAGCCTGGGCTGGGGCGGGGCCGGTGGGGCACGCCTTTTAATCCTATGCACTTGGGAGCAGAGGCAGAGCAGGATCTTTGTGATAATTTCAAGGCCAGCTGGTCTACATTGTGTGAGTTCCAGGACCAGCTGGGGCTACCAGGAGACCCTTAAAGTCGTTTCTCAAAATTTTGATCTTTTTTTTAAAAAAAAAAAAAATGCATAGAGAAAATGTTTCCTGAGTTCACATCTACAAGGTCTGGAAAGAATCCAGAAAAGACTCCGAGCATCCTTCTAAGTCTCATTTGCTTATATCTAGTACATTCAGCTTAAGGCTAAAAAGTGCTTCAATCAAAAATTTGCTTAAAAGTTAAAATTTTAAAATTTTTTGTTGTTGTTGTCTTTTTGAGACAGGGCTCCCTTGTAGCCCACCTGTCCTGGACTCTCTGTTGTAGACAGGCTTGGCCTTGAACTCACAGAAACCTCTGCCTCTGCCTCTTGCTGGTGAGTGCTTAAAGGTTATGGCTAATTAGGTATGCCACCACGACCTGCCCCCCCCCGCTTTTTTTTTTTTTTTTTTTTTATTTTTAAGACAGCTGGTTATTTTTCCCGCCATTCCAGAATGACCCTCTTTTTTGAACTGTAATGGTTAAACAAAAAGTACCTCCTTTCCTCTCACACATTTACAAGGTGGATTAATGAATACTCATTTTTTTGGGGGGAAATATCTCAACAAATTATTTACCTGACCAGTCTCTTCAAATCTTTTTCTGTCTGCACTGTCAATTACATATATCTGTAAAGGAAAACAAGAAAGTTACTTTAATAAAGAGACATGGAAAAAAAGATAGGGCAACTTCCACAAAAGGAACAGAAAATCCCCCAATCAAAACATTTCAGATTAGCCCAAATATAGAAATGGACTGGCTGGGCTGGAGAGATAGCTCAGAGGTTAAGAACAGTGGCTGCTCTTCCAGAGAACCTGGGTTTAGATCTCAGCACCCATATTGCAGCTGACAGCTGTTGGAGTTCCATGAGAACTCCAGTTCCAGGGCATATGACACCCTCTTCTGGCCTCTGTGGGCACTGCTTTCGCGTGGTGCACTTGCATACATGCAGGCAAAACACTCATACACATAAAATTACAAATAAAAAAAAAAAGAGATGAATTTTGTGGTGGTGCATGCCTTTAATCCTAGCACTTGGGAGGCAGAGGCAGGCGGATCTTTGTGAGTTCAAGACCAGCCTGGTCTACAGAGCGAGTTCCAGGACAGCTGGGGCTACGGGGAGACCCTGTCTCAAAAAAGACCAAAAAAAAAGAAAAAAAAAAAAACAAAAAAAAAAAACCCCACAACGTTAAAGCAGCATTCATTTCTGTTACAATTCAATAAATTCTGTACTACACTGAAAAGGAATTTTTTTTTGGAAAATTATTTCTTTGCATAATGCTCTTTATTTAGTCATTGTGCTAAATATTATACCAGGAGCCAACTCTACCCTTTCCAAGTAGCCCATGTTTCTACTTGGAGAATCATAGGGAGAAAGAAGGAAATTGATTTCAGTATTTTTTTTGTGGTCCATATAATTGTTAATATTGCTCAAACTCAATGCCAATGAATGATCACGGGGTGTGCACATCACAGACACCCCGGATCTGCTGCTGATGGTAAGTCACTATGCAGAGCACAGTGAGACTTAGTTTATACCAGTGGAGTGCATGTTTATTTAAGCTTATTTAACTTAAAGCTTTATTTTATTTATCGACGCATGTCCGGCTCAGGATTTAAAAGTCCCAGGCACACTGTAAACACAGGTATGGAAAGAATGGCTGGGACGGGCGATTTCCTTAGAACTACTAGGAGCGGAAAGTGGATTAGGGTGGTCTTGACTATCAATGAAGCAACAGCTTAGGACCCTTGAGGGAGGGAAGGAGGGCCAGGTGACTGCTGGAGAATGTTCTGGATGCAGCCTGGAGGGTGTGTGTAGGTCACTGTGCAACGCAGGAATTACAAAGTAGGAGGAAGGTGTGCTGGGACCAAAGGGTGTGAATAAAGGTGAGGGGAAGCCATTTGGTATGGTAAAAAAGAAAAACAGCTGGGCGTGGTGGCACATGGCTTCAATCCTAGCACTGGGAAGCTGAAGACAGGCAGCTAGATCTCTGTGAGATGGAGGCTAGCCTGATTTACATAGTGAGTTTGAGACCAGCTGGGGCTACAGAGAGACTCTGACTCAAAAACCAGTCCTTACCCCCCCCTCCAAAAAAGCAAACAAACAAAAAAAAACCCTAAAAATCAAGCCATAGAATCTGTTCTACAGTAAGGTTAGTAAGGTTATATTCTCTGGAACTCAGAATGAGGCTTCAGGTGAAGTCAATTCACTTTTTTATTTATTTACTTTCTGAGACAGGGTCTCACTGTGTACCCCCCCAACTGCCTGGAACTCACTATATAGACCAGGCTGGCCTCTATCTTACAGAGATCTACCTGCCTCTGCCTCCTAAGCGCTAAGATTAAAGGAATGCACCAATACACTTGGCTGCATTCCAATTCTTATTTGGATATTTGTGGAAGACCTGGATGGAGGTTTTTCTCTATAGAAGGTGCAACAACTCTGGCTCTCAAAGAGCCCCTTTTCTGTCCTCCTGCCTCTCCTCCTCCTCCTCCTCCTCCTCCTCCTCCTCCTCTCCTCCTGCACTGCCTTTTGGCCATTTTATTGCTCCCAGTGTTTCACCACCAGCAAACAAGAGGTGACAAGGGAGTGTGGCTTTACTCTGATAGCTTGAGCTGAAGTCTAAGAGAACAATGAAACTAAGAGTAAGGTGTCTGTATAACTTATGGTTTTCAATTACTGGCACTCTTTCTGTCTTCCAGTAGCACCAATGTGTGTGAGTATTGTGGGGAAAAAAAAACAGAGTGATTTTAAAGTGTCTGAGACCTATTCCTCTTGAGGTCCTCTGCATTTGATTGATTTACTTATTTAACTTTTTTTTTTTTTTGAGACAGAGTCTCCCTTTATCACCAGCTGGCCTGGAACTTGCTACATAGAACAGGCTGGCCTTGAATTCAAGAGATCTGTTGGCCTCTGCCTCCAGAATGCTTAAAGGCATGAACTACCACACCCGGCCAGATTATTTGATTTTTATTTTTGGTGGTGCTTGGGAATTAAACCCAGGGCCTTGTGCATATAAACTAAATGCCACTGAGCCACACTCTAAGCACTCCTATGTGTGTGTGTGTTTTTTTTTTCTTTCTATCTACCTATTTTTTTTTTTTTAACCAAAGTGAACTGGGAGATTCCCTATCCCCTCCCTTCTATCACATTTCAAGCTCCTTTTTTTTTGGTCTTTTGGAGGCAGGGTCTCCCTGTAGCCCCAGCTGTCCTGGAACTCACTCTGTAGACCAGGCTGGTTTCAATTTCACAGAGATCCACCTACATGTGGCTCCTGAGTGCTGGGAGTAAAGACATGTACCACCACACCCAGCTTTTCTCCATTCTTAAGCATTATCAAAAGAAAAAAAATACAGACACACTTCTTTTTTCTTTTGATAGATTTCTTTTTTTCTTTTGGCAATGCTTGGGATTAAAACTAGGGCCTTGTTTATGTTAGGAAATAATTTCTGGGCTGGAGAGATAGCCTAGCGGTTAAGAGCACCGACGCTCTTGCAGAGGACCCGGGTTCGATCCCCAGCACCCACATGGCGGCCGAAAACCGTCTGAAACTCCAATTCCAGGAGAACTCCAGTTCCAGGGGAATCCGAGACCCTCTTCTGACCTCCGCGGCATTGCACGACACGGGTGCACAAACCTGCATGCAGACAGTACATTCATACACATACAGAAATAAATAAAATTAAATTAAAAAAAAATAAAAAAAAAAAGTTTAAAGACATTTTACTGTTTTTATTTTATGTATATAAGTGTATTGTTTGCATAAGTGTGAGTGCACCCATTTCATGCAATGCGCTCAGAGATCAGAGGGTTGGACCCCCTGGAACTGGAGTTATAGACGATTGATAGCGATCATGTGCGTCCTGAGAATAGCACCTGGGTCCTCTGGAAAAGCAGCCAGTGCTCTTAACAGCTGAGTCATCATGTCTCTAGCCCCACACTTTATTTGTTGTTCCCCTAAGTTAGATCAAGTTGAAGCCAGATGTTCTCAGCATCCCTTGTCCCTGAGAATAGCCCTGACTCTCCAAACCACTGGGAAGCCATTCATGCTCTAACAGGAGGGCTGGCAAACTTTGGTAGGCAGTCAGTAGTAAACAGTTTCTGTCTTGTGGCCCATGCAGTCTCATTCACAACTATGGAACCGGCTGTTACAGGGAGAGAGAAAGCAGCCATGGGAAATCTGTGCACAAATGCAAGTGGTCTGGTTCCAATGGAACTTTATTTATGGACGCCGAAATCTGAATTTTACATCATTCTTGTGTCACATTATTCTTTTTTTGATCCTCTGCCCCCCAATCACTTAAAAATATAAAAATCATTCTAGTGGGGCTGGAGAAATGGCTCAGGGGTTAAGAGCACTGACTGCTCTTGCAGAGGACCAGAGTTCGATTCCCAGCACCCACACGGTGGGCATGGTGGCACAGGCCTTTAATCCCAGCACTCAGGAGGCAGAGGCAGGTGGATCTCTGTGAGTTGAAGGCCAGCCTGGTCTACAGAGGGAGCTCCAAGCCAGCTGGGACCCTGTCTCAAAAATACAAAACCCAAGCCAGGCGTGGTGGCGCACGCCTTTAATCCTAGCACTCGGGAGGCAGAGGCAGGTGGATCTTTGTGAGTTCAAGGCCAGCCTGGCCTACAGAGTGAGTTCCAGGACAGCTGGGGCTATGAGACCCTGTCTCAAAAAGACCAAAAAA
>VZQC01007402.1:491700-514267 GCA_009823505.1 Rhizomys pruinosus | reverse complement strand
AAGGTTCAGTTGTTGAGGCTGGGGAGATGGCTCGGTGGGTAAAAGTCCTTGTTAGTTTTTTTTTTTTTTTGTCTTTTTTTGAATCAGGGTCTCCCTTTAGTTCCAGCTGGCCTGGAGCTCACTATGTAGACCAGGCAGGCCTTGAACTCACAGAGATCCGCCTGGCTCTGTCTCCCAAGTGCTAGCATTAAAGGCGTGCACCACCATGCCCTGCCTAAAAGTCCTTGTTATACAAGCCTGATGATCTGAATTTGATTCCTGGAACCCATGTAAAAATGTCTATACCAAGATGGGAGGCAGAGGTAAGAGACCACACATTTACACACCTGCTACCCCCATATAAATAAATAATAATCAGTTTTTTTAATTGTTGATCTTCAAGTTCTTTGCATATTTTACATATAGGCTTTTAAAAAAAATCAGATCACAGTTCTACAACTATCTTCTTCCAATCTGAGGCTTGTTCATTCTCTCCCTCTCTTGAACATTTATTGATTTACTTATTTATGTCTGTGCCCACCCAAGCCATGGAGCATGTGTGGAGCTCAACTTGCAGCAGTCCATTCTCTCCCTCTACCATGTATACCCAAGGATTGAACTGAGGTAGTCAGGCTGGTGGCAAGTGTCTAAATTCACTGAGCCATCCCACAGGCCCTCTTCATTCTCTTGATAGTGCCCTTCAGAGAACACAGTTAGGTGTTTTTGTTTTGTTTTTAGACAGTTTCAGTATGTAGCGCTAGCAGGCCTGGAGCTCACTATGTAGTCCAGGCTGGCCTCAAAAGCCCACCTGCCTCTGCCTCTGGAGTGCTGGAATTAAAGGCATGTGCCACCACATTCCAGCAGGAACACATGTTTCAAATTTGAATAAAGTCCAGATTATTTTCTTCATGGACTGTGTTTTTGGAGTATCGAAAAACTTCATTACCATTCCCAAGTTCACTTACATGTTCTCCTAGGGAATTTTCTGGAAGTTTGTAGTTTGACGTTTAAATTTATGTCTAAGATTCCATTTTGAGCTAACACCCTTCCTCCTCTAACTGTTCCACTCTTTTGGCAAAGATGGCTTCATTATATTTATGTGGGTCTAGTTTTTTTTTTTTTTTTTTTTTTCTTTCTCTGTATCGTTCAAATTTTTTAAGTTATGTCTTGGCCGATAGCGAGCCTGTTAATTTTATTTTTTATTTTTATTTAATTATTGATTATATATTTTTTTTGTCTTTCGAGAAGGGCTTCTTGGTAGCCCGTGCTTGTCCCTGGAACTCCTATGTAGAACCAGGCTGGCCTTGAACTCACACAAGAGTCCGACCTGCCTCTGCCCCAAGTGCTAAGCGTGTGAAGGCTTGCTAACCAGTCACGCTATCCCAGCTTATTTTTTTATTTTTAAAAATTTTATGTTGTAATGAAATGTATTGCCCTTCATGTTAGGAGGGTGTATCCTCATGTCCGTGCATATGCCGAAGGAGGTCAGAAAGAAGGGCACTGGATTGCCCTAAACTGGAGATTCAGATGGTTGTTAGCAATAGTGGGGCCTGAGACCAAACCAGGATCTCTGCATGAGAGATGTTCTACGCCTAGAGCCAATTATTCTCCAGCTTAGAGTAAATCTTGAAGTCAGGTAGTGTTGGCACTCCAATTTGTTCTTTAATACTATGCTGGCTATCTGGATATTTTTTTTCATATACATATTAGAAACAGTTTGGTAGCATCTACAAAATAATTACCTGGAATTTTGATTGGGATTGTTGTGAATCTATAGGTAAGTTGAATAGAACTGACATTTTAGCAAGAGTTTTATTTTACTTACTTGTTTATTTTTTTGAGACAGGGTCTCCCTGTAGACGCTACTGGGCCCTGACTTGCTATGAGACACAAGCTACCACCCCAGGTGAGCAGGTAAGTACTTTTTTTNTTTTTTGACAGGTCTCAGGCCTTTAAGTCCCAGCTGGCCTAGAATGTAGTACCGGCTGGCTTGAACTTCACAGAACATACCGTGCAGGCTTGCCTCTGCCTCCCAACGTGTTGAGCATTAAAGCATGGCTGCTCAAACCACAACCCAATATTCTGGTTAAAATTTTTTTTTTTTTTTAAATACCATAGTGGAAACGCTTTCACGAAATTTGGCATGTCATCTTCTTGCGCAGTGGCCATCTAAAAAATCTTCTCTGTATCGTTCAATTTTTTAAGTTATATTTGCTGCCGATAGCGAGCCCTGTTAATTTTATTTTTTATTTTTATTTTAATTATTGATTCATATATTTTTTTTGTCTTTTCGAGACAGGGTCTACTTGTAGCACCTAGCTGTCCTGTGAACTCCTGTAGAACCAGGCTGGCCTTGAACTGCAGTCACACAGTAGATCCGACCTGCTCTGCTCCCAAGTGCTAAGCGTATTGAAGGCTATGCTAACCATACCCGTGTATCCTCCCAGCTTATTTTTTTATTTTTAAAAATTTTATGTGTAATGAATGGTATTGCCTTCATGTTAGGAGGGTGTGTACCCCATGTCGTGCATGCCGGAGGAGGTCAGAGAAGAGGCACTGGATTGCCCGAACTGGAGATCAGATGGTTGTTAGCAAGTGGGCCTGAGACCCAAACCAGGAGTCCTCTGCAAGAGAGCTGGTTCAGCTGAGGCCAATTATCTCCAGCTTAGAGTAAATCTTGAAGTCAGGTAGTGTTGGCACTCCAATTTGTTCTTTAATACTATGCTGGCTATCTGGATATTTTTATTTCAATATTAAATATTTTTTTTTTTTTGTCTTTTCGAGACAGGGTCTCCCTGTAGCCCCAGCTGTCCTGGAACTCACCTTGTAGACCAGGCTGGCCTTGAACTCACAAAGATCCACCTGTCTCTGCCTCCCAAGTGCAAGGATTAAAGGTGTGCGCCACCATGCCTGGCTGCAAGTAGTGCTCTTACCCACTGAGCTATCAATATTGAGTTTTCTTTTCTTTTCTTTTTTTTTTTATTTTTTTTATTTTTTTGGTCTTTTCGAGACAGGGTCTTCCTGTAGCCCCATCTGTCCTGGAACTCACTCTGTAGACCAGGCTGGCCTTGAACTCATAAAGATCCACCTGCCTCTGCCTCCCAAATGCTAGGATTAAAAGCGTGCGCCACCACGCCCGGCCTATTATTATTTTTTATGTGTATGAGTGTACTGTCTGCATGTAGCTTGGTGCACCCGTGTTGTGCAATGTTGTGGAGGTTAGAAGAGGGCATCAGATTTCCCCGGAACTGGAATTAAAGACGGTTCTCAGCCACCATGTGGGTGCTGGGAATCAAACCCGGTCCTCTGCAAGAGCAGTCAGCGCTCTTAACCGCTAGGCCATCTTTCTAGCCCGATATTGAGTTTTCTTATCTATGAACATGGAATATCTCTCCATTATTTTATTTCAGTTATTTATTATTATTAATTTATTTTTTGATCTTTTTTGAGGCAGGATCTTCCTGCAGCTCCAGCTGGCCTGGAACTCACTATGTAGATGAGAGATCTGCCTGCCTCTGCCTCCTGAGTGCTGGGATTTAAGGTGAGTGCCACCATACCTGGCTTTATTATTATTATTATTATTATTATTATTATTAAATTTTTTTTGGTGTTGAGACAAGGTCTCCCTGTAGCCCCAGCTGGCCTGGAACTCACTTTGTAGACCAGGCTGGCCTTGAACTCACAGAGATCCACTTGCCTCTGCTTCCTAAGTGCTGTGGTTAAAGGTGTGTGCTACCATGCCAGACATTATTTTTTAGGACAGGGTCTTCCTCTAGCCCCAAGTAGCCTGGAACTCACCATGTAGACCAGGCTGGTTTCAATTTCACAGAGATCCACCTACATGTGGCTCCTGAGTGCTGGGAGTAAAGACATGTACCACCACACCCAGCTTTTCTCCATTCTTAAGCATTATCAAAAGAAAAAAAATACAGACACACTTCTTTTTTCTTTTGATAGATTTCTTTTTTTCTTTTGGCAATGCTTGGGATTAAAACTAGGGCCTTGTTTATGTTAGGAAATAATTTCTGGGCTGGAGAGATAGCCTAGCGGTTAAGAGCACCGACGCTCTTGCAGAGGACCCGGGTTCGATCCCCAGCACCCACATGGCGGCTAAGAACCGTCTGTAACTCCAATTCCAGGAGAACTCCAGTTCCAGGGGAATCCGAGACCCTCTTCTGACCTCCGCGGCATTGCACGACACGGGTGCACAGACCTGCATGCAGACAATACATTCATACACATACAAAAATAAATAATTAAAAAAAATTTAAAAAAAAAAAAAAAAAAGGAAATAATTTCTGTTTTCTCAGCTTTGACATTTTCCATGCCTAAGTGTTTTATATTTTGAGTGCTAAGTGGTACTTTGCATTATTTATTTATTTATTATTTTGGTCATTATTTATTTTGGTCTTTTTGAGACAGGGTCTCCCTGTACCCCTAGGTGGCTTGGAACTCACTATGTAAACCAGGCTGGCCTTAAATTCACAGAGATCTGCCTGCCTCTGCCTCCTGGGGGCTGGGATTGCTGGGATTAAAGGCATGTATTACCAGGACCAGCTCCTTTTAATTTTAGATTTTTCTTCCTTTCTTCTTCCCTCCTTCTTCCCTCCTCTCCCTTCCCTTCCTTCTCTTCTCTGCCCCTCCCTTCATCTCCCCTCCTCTTTTCTTATGAACCTTATATCTTGGAGCTCTGTACTTATTAGTTCCTTGAGTTTTTTTTTATTTGTTTAAAAGACCTATGCTGCCTGGTGTGGTGATGCATGCCTTTAATCCTAGCACTTGGGAGGCAGAGGCAGGGGGATCTTTGTGAGTTCAAGGCCAGCCTGGTCTACAAAGCGAGTTCCAGGACAGCTGGAGCTACAGGGAGACCCTGTCTCAAAAAGACCAAAAAAAAAAAAGACCCATGATTTCTGGTTGCAATGGTGCATACTTTTAGAACACTGAGCTTGAGGCCAGCCTGGATTACATAAAGAGTTCTAGACCAGCCAGGGTTACACAGTAAGACCTGGTATCCAAAATCAAAACAAAACAAAACAAAGACATATGATGGTCAATTTTTCTTTTAAATTTTATTATTGTTATTGTTATTATTATTATTATTGTCTTTTCAATACAGGGTCTCCCTGTAGCTCAGCGGTCCTGGAACTCACTCTGTAGACCAGATTGGCCTTGAACTCACAAAGATCCGCCTGCCTCTGTCTTCCAAGTGCTAGGATTAAAGGCGTGAGCTACCACGCCCGGTTATTTATTATTTTTATTTCATGTGTATGGGTATATTGCCTGCATGTATGTAAGTGCTCCCGTGTCATGCAATGGCTGTGGAAGTTAGAAGAGGGCATTGGATCCCCTGGAACTAGAGCTATGGATGGTTGTTAGCCGCCATGTGGGTGCTGGGAATTGAACCCGGGTCCTTTGCAAGAGCAGACAGTACTCTTTTTTAAAAAATTATTTATTTATTTTTATGTGTATGAATGTACTGTCTGCACGTAGGTTGGTGCACCCATGTTGTGCAGTGCCTCGTAGGTCAGAAGAGGGAGTCGGATTTCCCTGGAACTGGAGTTAAAGATGGTTCTTTTAAAAAAAAAAATTTTTTTTTAATTTTAATTTTTATTTATTTCTGTATGTGTATGAATGTACTGTCTGCATGCAAGTTTGTGCACCCGTGTCATGCAATGCCGCGGAGGTCAGAAGAGGGTGTTGGATTCCCCTGGAACTGGAGTTCTCCTGGAATTGGAGTTTCAGATGGTTCTCAGCCGCCATGTGGGTGCTGGGGATCAAACCCAGTCCTCTGTAAGAGCGGTTGGCACTCTTAACCGCTAGGCCATCTCTAAAGATGGTTCTTAGCCATCATGTGGGTGCTGGGAATCAAACCCAGGTCCTCTTCAAGAGCAGTTGGCACTCTTAACCCATCTCTCCAGCCCCCAGACAGTGCTCTTAACCACTGAGCAATCTCTCCAGCCCCAATTTTTATTCTTTTTTTTTTTTTTTGGGGGGGGTCTTTTCGAGACAGGGTCTCCCTGTAGCTCCAGCTGTCCTGGAACTCACTATGTAGACCAGACTGGCCTTGAACTCACAAAGATCCGCCTGCCTCTGCCTCCCAAGTGCTAGGATTAAAGGCGTGAGCCACCACGCCCGGCTCCAATTTTTATTCTTAATTATTTAATTACTTATTTATTATTGTGTGCATGTGTACATGGGTGCACGTGCTAATGTGTATGTGTGCAGGTAAGAGGTCACCTTTTCAGCCCATGGTCAAATTTTGTAACTTGTAAGATATATATAACAATTTAGAGCCAGGTATGGTAGCAGATGCCCACAAATCCAGCACTTGGGAGGCTGAACAAGGAGAATTTCCTTTACTTCAAGACTACACAGAAGATGCCTGGGCTAAAAATGGAGACCCTGTTTTAAAACAAAAACAAGCCAGGCATGGTGGCGCACGCCTTTAATCCCAGCACTTGGGAGGCAGAGGCAGGTGGATCTGTGTGAGTTCAGGGCCAGCCTGGTCTACATAGTTCTAGGCCAGCTGGGACTACAGGGAGACCTTGTCCTAAAAAAAGACCACCACCACCAGCAACAACAAAAACCAAACCAACCAAACAACCCCTCCACCCAAATAATTTAGAGACTGGTTTTCAGATATTTCAATATCTGCGAATGAAAAAGTACTACCTGGGATTTGCCTTAAAATATCCTTAAGTATAATAAAACAAAACTTCCAAAACTGAAATAAAGCTGAGTAGTGGGTAAGAGTTCTGGATCTTTTTTTTTTTTTTTCTTTTTGAGACAGGGTCTCACTATGGAGACCAGGCTTGCCTTGATGTCACAGAGCTCTGCTTGCCTTTGCCTCTCAAGTGCTAGATTAAAGGCGCGTGTCACCAAGCCTGATGAGTTCTGAATATTATTTATACTACATTGTTTTTGAGCTTTGTTTATTGTGACAAAAATTTTAAATTAAAAAAATTAGCCTAGGGATGTAACTTAGTTGGTACAGTACTTGACTAATAATGATGCACAAAGCTCTGGGTTTGATCTGCAGCACTGCATAAAACTGGGTCGAATTGCTGGGCGTGGTGGCGTACGCCTTTGATCCTAGCACTTGGGAGGCAGAGGCAGGCGGATCTCTGTGAATTCGAGGCCAGCCTGGTTTACAGAGTGAGTTCCAGGACAGCCAGAGCTACAGGGAGACCCTGTCTCAAAAAAACCAAAAAAAAAACAAAACAAACAAAAAATTGGGTCGAATTCACACCTATAATCCCTGCATGTGGAAGATAAAGGCAGGAGGATCAGGAGTTCAAGGTCATCCTCAGTACACAGGAGGTCAAGGTCATCCTCAGTACACAGGAGGTCAAGGCCAATTCAGGATACAGGAGATGCTGTGCTGGTTAGTTTTTGTCAACCTGGGAAGAAGGAACCTCCACTGAGGAATCTCCTACATCCACTGGCCTGTGGCTGTCTGTGAGGCATTTTGTTTCTTTTTTTCTTTTCTGATCTCTTTTTTTTTGAGACAGGTTTCCTTATAGCCCCAGCTGTCTTGGAACTCGCTACGTAGACCAGGCTGGCCTTGAACTCACAGAGATTCACCTGTCTCTGCCTCCTGAGTGCTGGGATTACAAGTGTGCTACCATGCCCGGCTGTGAGCCATTTTCTTTTTTTTTTTCTTTTTTTTTTGTCCTTTTTTTTTTTTTTTTTTCGAGGCCGGGTTCCCCTGTCCCCCCACCTGTCCTGGAACGCCCCCTTTTCCCCACGGTGCCCTTTTCTTCCCAAACGTCTCCTCTCTGCTGCCCCCCNGTTTTTTTTTATTTGTTTAAAAAGACATATGCTGCCTGGTTGGTGATGCATGCCCTTTTAATCCAGCACTTGGGAGGCAGAGGCCAGGGGGATCTTTGTGAGTTCAAGGCCAGCCTGGTCTACAAAGCGGAGTTCCAGGACGGACCAGCGGAACTTTACAGGGTGACCCGTCTCAAAAAGACCAAAAAAAAAAACAGACCCATGGCTTTCTGGTTGCAATGGTGCACACTTTTTAGCAACACTTGAGCTTGAGCGCCATGCCTGGATTACCTAAAGAGTTCTAGGACCAGCCGGGTTTACTACCGTACGACCTGGTATCCAATAAACTCAAACCCAAACAAAACAAAAGACCATATGCTGGTCAATTTTTTCTTTTAAACTTTCTTAATTGGTATTATTATATTATTATTGTCTTTTCAATTACAGGGTCTCCCTGTAGCTCAGCGGTCCTGGAAACTCACTCTGTAGACCAGATGGCCGTGCCTCACAAAGATCCGCCTGCCCTTCTGTCTTCCACGTGCTAGGAGTAAAGGCGTGAGCTACCACGCCCGTTTATTTATTCTTTTTATTTCTGTTATGGGTATATTGCCTGCATGTATGTAAGTGCTCCCGTGTCATGCAATTGGCTGTGGAAGTTAGAAAGAGGGCACTGGATCCCCTGGAACTTAGAGCTATGGTGGTTGTTAGCCGCCATGTGTGTGCGGGACTTGAACCCGGGTTCCTTTGCAAGAGCAGACATTACTCTTTTTTAAAAAAGTATTTATGTATTTTTATGTGTTGAATGTACTGCTGCACGTCGGTTGGTGCACCCATGTTGTGCAGTGCCTCGTAGGTCAGAAGAGGGAGTGGATTTTCCCTGTAACTGGCGTTAAAGATGGTTCTTTTAAAAAAAAAAATTTTTTTTAATTTTAATTTTATTTATTTTGTATGTGTATGAATGTTACTGTCTGCCTTGGCAAGTTGTGAACCTTGTCATGCAATGACCGGAGGTCAGAAGAGGGTGTTGGATCCCCTGGAACTGGCGTTCTCCTGGACTGGAGTTAGATGGTTCTCAGCCGCCATGGGGTGCTGGGGATCCAACCCAGTCCTCTGCAAAACGGTGGGGACTTCTTTAACCGCTTTTAGGCCATTTTTCTTAAAATAAGATGGTTTCTAGCCAGCACTTGTGGGTCTTGGGGACCTAACCCAGGTCCTCTTCAAGAGTAGCAAGTGTTTTTAACCACTGTGCCATCTTCTCCAGCCCCCAGACAGTGCTCAACCACTGAGCAATCTTCTCAGCCCCAATTTTTATTCTTTTTTTTTTTTTTTTGGGGGTGTCTTTTCAGACAGGGTCTCCTGTCGCCCAGCTGTCCTGGAACTCACTATTGTAGACCAGACGGCCCTTGAACCCAAAGATCCGCCTGACTCTGCCTCAAAGTGCTAGGATTAAACGGTGAGCCACCCGCCCCGGCTCCCAATTGATATCTTAATTATTTAATTATTTAATTTATTTATTGTGGGGCATGTGTACATTGGGTGCACGTGCTTAATCATGTGTATGTGTGCAGGTAAAGAGGTCAACTTTTCCCGCCCATGGTCAAAGTTTGTAATTGTAAGATATATATAACAATTTAGAGCCAGGTATGGTAGCAGATGCCCACAAACTCCAGCACTGGGAGGCTGAACAAAAAGGAGGAAGAATTTGCCTTTACTTCAAGACTACACCAGAACGTATGCCTGGGCCTTAAAAAATGGAGACCCTGTTTTAAAAACAAAAACAAGCCCAGGCATGGTGGCGCACCCTTTAATCCAAGCACTTGGCGGGCAGGGCAGATGCATGTGGATCTGTGTGGTCAGGCCAGCCTGGGGTTCTAAACCATAGTCTGGCCAGGGGGGGGGGGGGGGGGGCCTTCGCTGTGGACTACAGGGGAGGGAGACCTTTCCTAAACAAAGGACCACCACACCGCAACAACAAAAACCCCAAAACCAACCAACAACCCCTCCACCCAAATAATTTAGAGACTGGTTTTCAGATATTTCAATATCTGCGAATGAAAAAGTACTACCTGGGATTTGCCTTAAAATATCCTTAAGTATAATAAAACAAAACTTCCCAACTGAAATAAAGTGAGTAGTGGTATAAGTTTCTGGATCTTTTTGTTTTTTTTCTTTTGAGGACAGGGTCTCACTATGGAGACCCAGGCTTGCCTTGATGTCACAGAGCTCTGCTTGCCTTTGCCTTCTCAAGTGTAGCTTAAAGGCGCGTGTCACCAAGCCTGATGAGTTCTGAATATTATTTATACTACATTGTTTTTGAGCTTTGTTTATTTGTGGACAAAAATTTTTTAAATTAAAAAAATTAGCCTAGGGATGTAAACTTTAAGTTTGGGTACAGTACTGGGACTAATAATGATGCACAAACGCTCTGGGTTTGATCTGCCAGCACTGCATAAAACTGGTCGCATCGAATTGCTGGGCGTGGTGGCGTACGCCTTTGATCCTAGCACTTGGGAGCAGCGGCAGGCGGCTCTCTGTGAATTCGAGGCCAGCCTTGTTTACAGAGTGAGTTCAGGACAGCAGAGCTAAGGGGACCGTCTCAAAAAAAACAAAAAAAAAAAAACCAAACAAAACAAAACAAAATTGGGTCGAATTCCACACATATAATCCATGCATGTGGACAGATTAAGGGCAGGAGGATCAGGAGTTCAAGGCATCCTCAGTTACACCGGAGGCAAGTCATCCTCCGTACACAGAGTAGGCCAATTCAGGCTACAGGAGATTGTTTGTTGGTTAGTTTTTGTCAACCTGGGAAGAAGGAACCTCAAACGAGGAACTTCCTACATCACACTGGCTTGTGGGCGTGTCTGTGAGGCATTTTGTTTCTTTTTTTCTTTCTGATCTCTTTTTTTTTGAGACAGGTTTCACATAACCCAGCCTGGCCTCAAACTCAAACTCACTATGTAGACCAGGCGCCTTGAACTCATCAGCAGATTCACTGTCTCTGCCTCCTGAGTGCTGGGCTTACAAGTGTGCGGTGTACCTGGGGCCCGGCTGTGAGCCATTTTCTTTTTTTTTTTCTTTTTTTTTTTTCCTTTTTTTTTCGTTCTTTTCGAGGGACAGTGTCTCCCTGTGCCCCAGCTGTCCTGGAACTCACTCTTGTAGACCCAGGCTGGACCTTGAACTCCCAATCGCTGCCTCTGCTCCCAAGTGCTAGGATTAAAGGGTGGCACATGCCGCGAGCCATTTTCTTAATTGTTAGTTGATATAGGAGGTCCTAGTCCACTATGGGCAGTGCTATCCCTGGGCAGATGGGCCTGTGCTGTATAAGAAAAGTAGTTGAGTGAGCACAATGTTCCTTCGTGGTCTCTGCTTCAGTTCTGGCCTTCCAGGTTCCTGCCTTGCCTTCCCTCCATGATACAAGCCGTAGAAACCTTTTCCTCCCTAAGTTGCTTTTGGTCATAGCATTTGTTACAGCAAACAGAAAGTAAACTAAAACAGACCTTATCTAAAAAGAGAAGCTAAAAATATTAAATGTGAATAGTGAATACGTTATTTGCAATTAGGAAAGAAATCAGCCTCCCTCTTTTCCTCACTTTAACACTGTAGCCCAGGCTGGCCTAGAACTTGTAGTCTTCCTGTCTCAGCTTCCCAAGTACTGGTACTGTAGGCAAGTACCACTGTATCCGGCTTCTTTCTATTATAAAAGGAGATTTTTTTTTTCTTTTCAAGATTTCTGTTCTCCTAAAAAGTGTATAGTAATGACTAACTGGTTGAAAAGATGAACAAATACTTGGAAGCTGTCTTCTTATTCTTTCAAACCTTTAACCCGGCACGAAGACTAGACTGGAAAAGGGTACCTTCACAGAGGACTAGAAATATGACGCATTTGGGCTGGAGAGATGGCCTAGCGTTTAAGAGCGCCGACTACTCTTGCAGAGGACCTGGGTTCAATCCGCAGCACCCACATGGTGACTGAGAACCGTCTTTAACTCCAGTTCCAGGGGAATCTGACACCCTCTTCTGACCTCTGTGACACTGCACGACACGGGTGCACAAACCTACATGCAGACAGTACATTCATACACATAAAAAATAAATAAAGTTTAGCTGGGCATGGTGGTGCACGCCTTTGATCATAGCACTTGGGAGGCAGAGGCAGGCGGATCTTTGTGAGTTCAAGGCCAGCCTGGTCTACAGAGTGAGTTCCAGGACAGTGGGGCCTACATGGAGACCCTGTCTCAAAAAGACAATAAATAAATAAATAAATAAATAAATAAATAAATAAATAAATAAATAAATAAATGGGCTGGGCGTGGTGGCGCATGCCTTTAATCTTAGCACTTGGGAGGCAGAGGCAGAGGCAGGCGGATCTTTGTGAGTTCAAAGCCAGCCTGGTCTACAGAGTGAGTTCCAGGCCAGCTGGGGCTACAGGGAGACCCTGTCTCGAAGACAAAAAAAAAAGCACTAGCTGGACCGGTGTGGTGGTGCACACCTTTAATCCTATCACTTGGGAGGCAGAGGCAGGCGGATCTCTGTGAGTTCAAAGCCAGCCTGATCTTCATAGTGAGTTCCAGGACAGCTGGGGTTACAGGGAGACCCTGTTTCAAACACGCACACACACACACACACACACACACGCACGCACGCACGCACGCACACGCACGCACGCACGCACACGCACACACGCACGCACACGCACACGCACACGCAGAGCTCTTGCTGTTCTTGCAGAGGAGTGCAGTTTCCAGCACCCACATGGCAGCTAACCACCATCTACAACTGTGACAACCCCTACAAGTTTCAGGGACCCAATACCCTCTTGTGGCCTCTGCAGGCATTGAATTCGTAGGTGTAGCCAAAACACTCATACCCATAATATCAAAATTAAAACAAACAAACAAGAAAAGTCAAGCATATGAGGGCTTTATAGGCCACCATTTGAGAAGCCTGGCCTTTTACTCGGAGGTGAAAGCTTGTGACTTAACATGATCCCTACAGCTACAGTGCTGACAAGAGACTGCAGGGAGGAAAGGCAGAAGCAGGGGACTGTTGGGTGATACTCAGCTAGCTGGTGCTTAGAAACAAGGGAGGAAAGAAGCGCTCAGGGTCTAGACCATGGGATGGCAGAATGGATAGGATTTGCTAATGAGTCAGAGGTAAGGGCTGAGAAAAGGAGCCAAGGATGATACACCGTTGTTTTGTTTACTTTTCTTCACCACTATGCAGCTGAGGAGGACCTTGAACTCTCACTTCTTTTCCTTCCATTCCCAAGTACCTGAATGAGGGATACATGCTACCACACCCATTTGTTGTTTCATTTTCTTGAGACAGGGTCTTGCTATGTAATTTGGGCTGGTTTGGAACTCACAGCAATCCTCCTGTCTTGCCCAGCACTCCATTGCTCTTGGGGTGAATGGAACTGCCTGCCATTCATTGAGAAGGTCGAAGGAGTGGGTTTGACTAGGTGTGAAAGAATGGAACCTGCTTTCATCATGGTGAGGTTGAGGGACTTCAGTAAAGGAACATGGGGAGCTGGCTATTAGAAGAAGCTTAGGCTCCCTGGAAGAGTTTCAGACTAGAAATTATACCCTGGGACTCATCAGTATGTACGTGGTTAGTAAAGCCTTGAAATTAGGGAGACCACTTAAGCTGTGATGGGAGGAAAAAACCAGAGGACTGAATTCTGTGGCATGCTGACATCTGGAAGTTCAAAAATGTGCTAAGCAGCTTTCTATTACTGTAACATATCACGGAGATAATGAACTTAGAAAAGGTTTATTTTGGATCACAGCTTTGTATTTCAGTCTATAGATTGTTGACTCTGTTGCTTTGGGGCCTGTGGCAAGGCTGCACATCCAGGGGAGTGGTGATTTATAATGCTGGTCACTTTATGGCCAGAACATAAAAAGGAAATGAGAGGAAGAAGCCAGGGCCCCACAGAGTCTTTAAGGCTATGCCCTTAATGACCTAGGCCTCACTATGTCTCACCTCTTTTTTTTTTTTTAATTTTATTTATTTATGTATATGAATGTACTGTCTGCGTGTAGGTTTGTGCGCCCGTGTTGTGCAATGCCTCGGAGGTCAGAAGAGGGTGTAGGATGCCCCTGGAACTGGAGTTCTGGAATTGGAGTTACAGATGGTTCTCAGCCGCCATGTGGGTGCTGGGGATCGAACCTGGGTCCTCTCCAAGAGCAGTCGGTGCTCTTAACTGCTAGGCCACCTCTCCAGCCCCTATGTCTCACCTCTTAAAGGTTCCACCATTACCTAACAGCATCAAACTTTAATACATAGACGTTTTGGGGGGTAGTCCAGAATCGAATTAAGCAAATAAGAAAAAGATAGCGATGGAGACTGAGAAGGAACAACCAGTCAATCAGGAGGAGGAGATAGAATGGGAGCCTGGAATCACCTCTCAAGGACAGCCTAACCAACCATGCAAATGTGCTGGCAGGTCAAGAAGATGAACACTGAACAAACTGGATGGAGCAATGGGAATAACCAGTGAGTTTAAAAGAAAGGCCAATGAGTGACTGGGAGGAGCGGAGGTGGAGACAGTAGAAACAAATACTTTGAAGGAGCTTTGCAGTAAAGAAAAGCTAAGAAACAAACAGTATCTAAGAGATGTATAGACAGGAAAAGAGTTGCTTGTTTGTTAAAATTTATTTGGCTTGCTGAGTGTGGTGGCACACACTTTTAATCTCAGTACTCAGGAAGCAGAGGCAGGCAGATCTCTGTGAGTTCAAGGCCAAGCCTAGTCTATATAGTGAGTTTCAGACCAGCTGGGGCTACAGAAAGACCTGTAATAAAAAATAAAATAAAAAAATAAAAAGTATTAAAAAAAAAATAGGAAACAGGGCTGGAGTGATGGGTCAGGGGTTGAAAGTCTGTACCACTCCTGCAGAGGGCGCAAATTTGGTTCCTAGCACCATGGCATTAGGCTCACATCCACCTAGAACTCCAGTTCCAGAGGACTTTTTTTTTTTTTTTTTGGCTTTTTTTAAATTAATGATTTTTTTATCTCGAGATTTTTTTTTGTCTCGAGAAAAAAAATTTTATTTATTTATTTTTGATCTTTTCTGAGACAGGGTCTCCCTGTAGCTCCAGCTGTCCTAGAACTATGTAGACCAGGCTGGCCTTGAACTCACAAGATCTGTCTGCTTCTGCCTCTGCCTCCCAAGTGCTAGGATTAAAGGCGTGTGCCACCATTCCTGGCTTAAAATTTATTTTATGAGTATTTTGCCTGGATGTAGGCATGTACACCTGTGTCATGCAATGCCAGTGGAGACCAGAAGAGGGCTCTGGATCTCCTGGAACTGGTGATTCAGATGGCTGCTGGACACCATGTTGATGCTGGGAACGGAACTGGGATCCTCTGAAAAGCAGCTAGTGGTCTTCACTGCTGAGTCCTCAGTCTAGCCCCTATTTTATTTATTTATTTATTTATTTGTTTGTTTATTTATTTGATTGTTTTGAGACAGGGTCTTGCTATGTAGCCTAGGCTAGCTTTGAACTCATAAAGCATCCTGGGATGATGCTGTGTCAGCTTGCTGAACTGTTTTTCTTCTTTTATTTAATTTACATGTATATGTGTGTGTCTGTGTGTGGTTATGTGCACGTGAGTGCAGATGCCTACAGAGTCCAGAAAAGGGTGTCGAAAGTCCTCTGGGGGGCAGGAGAGATGGCCTAGCAGTTAAGAGTGTGGACTGCTCTTGCAGAGGACCTGGGTTCAATCCCCAGCATCCACAAGGCGGCTGGGAATCTGACACCCTCTTCTGACCTCCGCAGCATTGCACGACATGGGTGCACCAACCTACATGCAGACAGTACATTCATACACACAAAAAAATCATTAATTAAAAAAAAGCCAAAAAAAAAAAAGTCCTCTGGAACTGGAGTTCTAGGTGGATGTGAGCCTAATGCCATGGTGCTAGGAACCAAATTTGCGTCCTCTGCAGGAGTGGTACAGACTTTCAACCCCTGACCCATCACTCCAGCCCTGTTTCCTGTTTTTTTTTTAATACTTTTTATTTTTTAAGTATTTATTTATTTATTTATTTTATTTTTGAGACAGGTTCTCCCTGTAGCCCCAGCTGTCCTGGAATTTGCTATGTAGACCAGGCTGGCCTTGAACTCAGAGATCCACCTGCTTCTTCTTTCAAAGTGCTGAGATTAAAGGCCTGCACCACCATGCCTGGCCTGTTTATTTGTTTTGAGACAGGGTCTCACTATGTTGCACTGGCTGGTCTGTAACTCAGTATAGACCAGGCTGGCCTGAAACAGAGACCCACCTGCCTCTGCCTCTTGGAGTACTCATATTAAAGATATATACTACTAAGCCCAGGTAGAACTATGCTTATTGAGGCTAACTGCTTGGACTTCAGGTGGGTCTAGAAGCAACTAAGGACAACTTCAAGTGTTCCCGTTTCTAAGGAGAATGTTGTCAGGCCTTGCAAGCATTCCTTACCCACCATGATTTCCAGGACCTTCACTAACTTGGTTGCTATCTGAGGACACACTTGATTTTTGACTCACTGGGGGTGACCAGAGCAGGGCAAGGTCTTCTGACTTTCTTTTTGCTATTCAAATCATCATGGTAATCAACACTTTTGCCAAGGTGGGTATGGCCATAAATGTTCTATACAGAGACAATTCTTTCCATCTGCAGCCTTCTGCTACAACAGTGGGGTAACTGACAGTATATTATGATGGACTGTGAATTAGCACGCCAGGAATACTTACAAGAATATCAGTATTTTCAAAGTAACTCCTCCAGTAAGGTCTGATTTTCCTCTGTCCACCAATGTCCCATACGTTCAGTTTAAAACCTTGTGACTGTACACTTTTGATGTTAAAACCCTGAAACAGACAGAGGGGAGAAAAAGGAAGAAAAAACAATTCTTACAAAATTACATTTAATAGTTTTTATGTGTGTGTGTGCTGGGGATTGAACCTGGGGTCTCACATATACAAAATACAGCTGTACACTGAGCAGTACTTCCAGATCTTAACAGCTACTTTTTTTTTGGGGGGGGGGTTCTTTTTGAAACAGGGTCTCCCTTTAGTCCCAGCTGGTCTGGAGCTAGCTCTGTAGATCAGGCTGGCCTTGAACTCACAGAGATCCACCTGCTTCTGCCTCCTGAGTGCAGGGATTAAAGGTGTGCACCACGATGCCTGGCTAACAGCTACTTTCAATTTTCTTTTTTTCTTTCTTTCTTTCTTTCTTTCTCTCTCTCTCTCTCTCTCTCTCTCTCTCTCTCTCTCTCTTTCTTTCCTTCCTTCCTTCCTTTCCTTTCTTTCTTTTCTTTCTTTTTTGGTAATTTGAGGCAGGGTCTCCCTGTAGCCCCAGCTGGCCTGGAACCCATTATGTAGACTGGGTTGGACTCAATCTTACAGAGATACAGAGATCCACTTGAGATCCAGAGATCTCAAGTGCTGGAATTAAAGGTGTGCACCTTCATGCCTGGCATATTTTTTAAGGGAATTCTGTAGTACTGGCTAGATGGGGTACTTTTTCTTTTGATGTAGTACTGTTAATAATGCAAATGGTTTACTGTGATAGGAAAGAATACAAATGTTTATTTCACTTAGGTTGTAAAGTCAGTGTTAATAACATCAAGGCTGCCAGAGTGGTGGTGCATACTTTTAATCCCAGAATTCCAGAGGCAGAGGCAGGTGGATGTCTATGAGATGGAGGCCAACCTAGTTACATAATGATTTCGAGTCCAGCTGGGGCTAGAGAAAGACCTTGACTCTAACAAACAAGCAAACAAATAAAAAAATATATTAGGGGGGCTGAAGAGATGGCTCAGCAGTTAAGAGCACCAACTGCTCTTGCAGAGGACCTGGGTTCAATTCCCAGCACCCACATGGTGACTAAGAACCATCTTTGACTCCAGTTCCAGGGGAATCCACCGTCCTCTTCTGACCTCCGCCGCATTGCATGACAGGGGTGCACCAACCTGCATGCAGACAGTACACTCATACACATAAAAATATTAGGATAACATGAGGCTCCCCCCCTCCTTTTTTCCCCCATATTCCTCATGTAGCCCAAGCTGGCCTCAGAACTTGCTATGTAGCAGAGGATGGTTTGAACTCCTTATCCTCCCAAGTGCAGGGATTACAGGAGTGTGCTACCACACCTGCCCCACATGATATTGTCTATGATGAAAATGAATCTACTAGGGATGGGGGTGCACAAGTTCAGTGGTAGGAAGACTGCCTGGCATGCACGAGGCCCTGGGTTCCTTCCCTTGGAAGGTAAAGAAAAAAGTGCGTGTGTGTGTGTGTGTGTGTGTGTGTGTGTGTGTGTGTGCATGTGTACATAGCTAACAACTGGGTAGAAGATTATCTATGAATAATAGAACACACGCTCTGATGAGTCCTCAGGATTAACAAAACATTACATGTAACAGAAAAAACAGAGGCTGAATCTGAAGACAATAGAAAAGAACATATGTTAGGTTTAAGAAAAGATGAAGACTAAAATCTAAGGGTTCAAAATAAATTTCCAGCTGGGTGTGGTTGTGCACGCCTTTACAGCACTTGGGAGGCAGAGGCAGGCAGATCTTTGTGAGTTCAAGGCCAGCCTGGTCTACAGAGTGAGTTCCAGGACAGCTGGGGCTATAGGGAGAACCTGTCTCGAAAACACCAAAAACAAAAAAAAAAAAACAAAAAACAAAAAATAAAGAACAAAAAGAATGTAAGCTGGGCATGCTGTCGCACACCTCTAATCCCAGCACTCTGGAGGCAGAGGCAGGCAGATCTTTGTGAGTTCAAGGCCTGCCTGGTCTACATAGCAAGTTTCAGGACAGCTAGAGCTACAGGGAGACCCTATCTCAAAAGACTAAAAAAAAAAAAAAAGAANGAGGTGGTGCCTGCTGGGACACTATGTTCAGTCTCAGAAATGGAGCCTTCAATTACAGACAGTGATGGAAACCACCAAGTGGTCATTTGAAGCTCAGATCAACTTGAAAAGTGTTTTCCTGGGCTGGAGAGATGGCTCAGTGGTTAAGACCACTGACTACTCTTGCGGAGGACCAGGGTTTGATTCCCAGTACCCCCATGGCCCAGGGTTTGATTCCCAGTACCCCCATGGCTGCTGAGAACCATCTTTAACTCCAGTTCCAGGGGAATCTGACACCCTCTTCTGACCTCCAAGGCACTGCACAACACGGGTGCACAAACCTACATGCAGACAGTACATTCATACACATACAAAATAAATTAATAAATAAATAAAAGACAGAGAGAGAGAGAGAGAGAGAGAGAGAGAGAGAGAGAGAGAGAGAGATTGAGATTTGTTTCTAGTACAGTTACTCAAATGAAACCATGAGGAAAATGAGAGCCAAGCAGGAGCAGAGGGAAGCCAGCTGAGAACTAGGGCGGGGCAGAAGCAAACTAGCAAGACCTTGGGATTCAGAAAGACCGCGCTTCATAAGCAAGGGGGAAAAAATCTTGAAGAAAGATAAAGGAAAAGCAGGATTTGAAATTCAAATCGAGGGCTTGCTGCAACAGAAGTGACATTTTGTACACAATAACTGGAGCTACATGGGTCTGGGGACGCCTCCAAAAACATGGCGACATGTTAGCAATGCTGCCTAGCGCCCAAGGCCAAGTGCAAGGGCACGGGAACGCTGCTGCTCATTTTCTACTGAGGAATGAAAAGGATAACGGATGGCGCTAACTAGCATGGCCCTAAAATGCCAGTGACTGGAGAAATTAGAAGTTTAAGAATTCTAAAGGGAAATGACTTAAACTTATCCAGAAAAGGGTACTGTGAATCACTGACACAGTAACTTCAGTGTATTTAAACAATTCTTTTGTTTTTGAGACAAGGTCCATATAGCCCAGGCTGGCCTTAAGCTCATTATGTAGTAGCTGAGGATGACTTTGAACTTCTGAACCTCCTGCTTCTATCTAACAAATGCCAGAACTGTAGGAGTGTACCACTAGTTGTTATTTGAAAATTCTATCCTCAACAATGCAGTTCAACATTGAACAGAGTAATGGCAAATCTTTTCTGGAATGAAGCACAGAATAAACGGTAGTAACTCCTGTGATGTGACCACGTACATCAACTCTTTACCCCCCCACCCCCAGCCAGTGCTAGGGACTGAAGCCAGGCAATGCCTTAAACTTCTCAAATTGAAGCTGGCAAGATGTCTCAGTGGGTAAAAGCATTTGCCAAGCTTGATGATCTCAGTTCAATCCCAGAGACCCACAGGGTGGGAGGGAACCAGCTCTTGTTGAAAGTTGTTTCCTGACTCCCCCACACGCTCTGACCCTGCCAGTTCCCTTCCCACCCTGCCTGCCTCTCGTATGCAATAAACATTAATTAAAAAATTTTCTGCCGGACGTGGTGGTGCTTGCCTTTAATCCTAGCACTTGGGAGGCAGAGGCAGGCAAATCTCTGTGAGTTCAAGGCCAGCCTGGTCTACATAGCAAACTCCAGGCTAGCTGGGACTAAAGGGAGACCCTGTCTCAAAAAGGACAAAAAAAAAAATTTTTTTTCTTCTGCTGGGCGTGGTGGCGCACGCCTTTAATCCTAGCACTTGGGAGGCAGAGGCAGGCGGATCTTTGTGAGTTCAAGGCCAGCCTGGTCTACAGAGTGAGTTCCAGGACAGCTGGGGCTACAGGGAAACCTGTCTCGAAAAGACCCTCCCCAAAAAAAAGTTTTATTTTTTTCCTAAAGATAATGTTTTTGTTTTGTTTTTTTTGAGACAGGGTCTCCCTGTATCCGTAGCTGGCCTGGAGTTCCAAGATGGCCTTGAACTCACAGAGAGCTACCACACCCAGCTAAAAAAAGATAATTTTTTTTTTTTCCCCAGTCTTTTTGAGACAGAGTCTCCCTTTAGCCCCAGCTGGCCTTGAGCTCACAGAGATCTGCCTGCCTCTGCCTCCCAAGTGCTGGGATTAAAGGCATGTGCCACCATGCCTGACAAAATATAATTTCTTAAACTGGAAGACATCAGATCCATCAAATCTACTAGGAAATTATACTAAGGAAACAATGATTATAAACATTTAGTGATAATATATATAAATATACAAATATAACACACACGATTTGGACTGTGGATCAAGTTGGCAGAGTGTGTGCTAATAAGCATGAAGTCCTCCGTTTGATTCCCAGCACCACATAAAACCAGGTATGAGGCACATGCTTGAAATCCCAATACCTAGGAGGTGGAGGCAAGAGGGTCAGGAGTTCAAGGTCACTCTCAGCCATACATTGAGGTTGGGGGCTATCCTGGGATCCTTGAGACCTTGGCTAAACAAAAACAAAAGCATGTGTACAGATGCTCATGAATCATTTTAAGTGAATCCTTGACATGCTAACAAAAACAAAAGTAATCTTCAGCACATCCAACAAAACTTGAAGGTTAGCACAGGAACTCTGAACATCTAACTTTAAGCTCAGTTCTGTCTGCACTGTGGAAGTCTTTATTTTGGTGCTCTGGAGAAATCCAGTCCATTGCTAATACTAAAAACCCCAGTCCTCCTTTCCTGGCAGAAATCCTGACACACTAATATGTGTTTTCAGCCCTAGTAGGCTAGACGGCTATAATTTTCTCCTCCTTGGGCTATACATTAAATTTGTTCAGAAGCTGTAAAATTGCTCATTTGGTAGCAGTTGAAATGACTTTTCTGCAAAGTCCTGAATCACTAAGGCTCACGGGCCATGAAATACACAGACCAGCACAGCCATACAAACCTGACACGGGGGTCTTATCACAGCATGAAAACAGAAAATGCTAAATAAGACTGGTTGACTAAAACTGCCAGTGCCCAAACATTTTCAAGTGACTAAGACTAATAGGCTGTCTCAGCTGCCTTGGCCCAAAGTCAAGTTTCCTCAGGTTTTCTGTCAGGGAATGAGACCTGCAGAGAAGTTCCTGGAGTTTTCCGGTCAGGACTTGTCTTTGCCCTCACTCTGCCCTCCAGGATGTGGCACCAGGATGACCTATCCTTTGGGCTTTGCCTGTTTCCCCTTTAGGAAAGAGGAAGGCTGATAAGGTTACATTTGAAACAAACAAGCCAGATAATTGTGTATTTTATTTTATTATTATTTTTTTGTGGTCTTTTTGAGACAGGGTCTCCCTGTAGCCCCAGCTGTCCTGGAACTCACAAAGATCTGCCTGCCCCTGCCTCTCAAGTGCTAGGATTAAAGGCGTGAGCCACCACGCCCGGCTATCTTATTTTATTTTATTTTATTTTATTTTATTTTATTTTATTTTATTTTATTTTATTTTATTTTATTTTTGAGATAGGGTCTCCCTATAGCTCTAGCTGGCCCAGAAATTGTTCTGTAGACCAGGCTGGCTTTGAACTCAGAGATCTGCCTGCCTCTGCCTCCAGAGTGCTAGGATTAAAGGCATGTGCCACCATGCCCTGCTTAAAGATGGTTCTTAGCCATCATATGGGTGCTGGGAATTGAACCCAGGACCTCTGCAAGACCAGTCAGCGCTCTTAACTACTGACCCATCTCTCCAGCCCTCTTGTGTTTATTTAAAAATATGATATGGGTAGAAGCTTTTGAGTTTAATGAGGTCCCATTTGTCAATTGTCGACCTTAATTCTTGTGCAGCTGCTGTCTGATTTAGGAAGTCTTTTCCTACGCCTATGTCTTGTAGTCTGCTGCCAACTTTTTCTTCTATCACCTTCAGAGTTTGGGGTTTCACGTTGAGGTCTTTAATCCATCTGGAGTTGACTTTTGTACAGGGCGAGAGGTAGGGGTTTAATTTCATTCTTCTACAAGTGGTGATCCAGTTTTGCCAACACCACTTGCTGAAGATGCTGTCTTTTCTCCATTGTG
>VZQC01007402.1:466897-480836 GCA_009823505.1 Rhizomys pruinosus | reverse complement strand
TCAACATCACTAATCATTAAGGAAATGCAAATCAAAACCACTTTAAGATATCATCTTACTCCAATAAGACTGGCTAGGATCAAGAAAACAAATGATACCAAGTGCTGGAGAGGTTGTGGGGAAAGGGGAACACTCATCCACTGCTGGTGGGAATGTAAACTCATACAGCCACTATGGAAAGCAGTGTGGAGAACCCTTGGAAGACTTGGAATGAACTTGCCACCCGACCCAGCCATACCACTCCTGGGCATGTACCCTCAAGACTTACGCCACCACAGAGATACATGCACGGCCATGTTTATTTCAGCTCTCTTCACAATAGCAAAGAGCTGGAACCAACCTAAATGCCCCTCAACTGACGAATGGATAGAGAAAATGTGGTACATCTACACAATGGAGTTCTATGCAGCAGTAAAGAAAGACGACATCACGAGCTTTGCAGGAAAATGGCTGGAGCTAGAGGACATCATGCTGAGTGAAGTAACACAGTCCCAGAAAAACAAACGACGAATGGTATCCCTCATCTGTGGATGCTAGTGCCAATTACCCAGTTGTAAGTATTTCTTGTGTAGGGCCCCCTGAGCTTCTGTACAAAGCAGTTGGACATAATGCATTTTGGAAACAACAACAACAACAGAAAAGACTGCATCAAAGAACTGACTGAAACAGTGAACTTCTGCTCAAAACAGTCAACGTCCCCATGGAAAATATTGAGAAAGACTAAGAGATGGAAAGCATGTTTGGCAGAATGCACGAGCTCTGGTGGGGTGGGGGAATGAGCGGGAACACGGGTCTAGATTTGTTAAAAATAAATAAATAAATACATTAAAAAAAAATAAAAAAATAAAAAAAAAACAACAACAACACAAAAACTGCCCTCTGCCTCACAGGCTCTTTGTTTACCATTCCCAGTACAGTGCTTGCACTGGCTTGCTGGGGATTACATTAGCTTCTCTTATGCCTCGAGTTTTTCCAGCAATAAAATGGGAAGGGTAAGCTAAGGTAGAAAAATTTTTTATGCCAAATGATTTAGCAGAGAGAAAGAATGAACAAACAAAAAATGGAAAGGATTTTATATTTCTAAGGCTGAGCATATTTTTGCTTTCGTTTTCATCTTGTTTAGCCTTGAATACTGTGACTCAGTACTCTGTCTTCAAAACATATTTGTGAAAAGTCTCCTGGGTTACTGTTAGCTCAAAATATTTTCACCTAACTTTTATAAAACTCGTATAAGATAGGTACATAGTATAGATTAGTTGTGTTTTCCAGAGGAGAAATCAAATATAACAGAGAAGTTAGGACATTGTAAAAGGCATTCATAATCAATATAAAACAAGGTTGTTTCTTTTTTGACTAGCTATACAGCAATCATTCCTTCATAATACAACCTTTCAGATTTTCAGGGGGCTGATGATATAAAAAGCCCAAGAACAGAGGTAGACAGATGGCTCTGTGGTTAAGAGCACTGGTTGCTCTTGCAGAGGACAGTGCTGGGTTCCCAGCATCTAATGGCAGCTAACAACTGTCTGGAACTCCAGTTCCAGGGGATCTGGCATCCTCTTCTGGCATCCTTAGGCATTGCATGGACATGGTGCACTTATATACATGCATGCAAAATACTTATACACAATACTTTATACTTTATACTTTTATATTTTATACAAACTTTTATATTTTATACAAAATACTTTATAATTTTAAACTTTTCAAAGTTTAAAATTAGCATTTTAGGTTTTTCATCAGGTGCTTCTTCATTAAGAAATCACTAAGCCAGGCGTGAGTTCAAGGCCAGCCTGGTCTACAGAGTGAGTTCCAGGACAGCTGGGATTATAGGGAGACCCTGTCTCGAAAAGAAAAAAAAAAAAAAAAAAAAAAAAACACGGGTTCAGAGCTCATACTGCTTTTGCAGAGAACCTGAGTTTGATTCCTAGCCCCAGTATCAGGTATCTTACAATCATCACCTTGTTAACTCCAACTCTAGGGGGATCTGATGTCCATGACCTCCTCTGGCACCTGCACTAATGTAAACATAACCCCACACAGACATACACAGATATAATTTAAAAAACAAATCTTAAAAAACAAATTACGCCGGGCGTGGTGGTGCATGCCTTTAATCCTAGCACTTGGGAGGCGGAGGCAGGTGGATCTTTGTGAGTTCAAGGTCAGCCTGGTCTACAGAGTGAGTTCCAGAACAGCTGGGGCTCCAGGGAGACTCTGTCTTGAAAAGACCAAAACAAACAAACAAACAAACAAACAAACAAACAAACAAAACCTCACAAAATACTAGCCGGGCATGGTGGTGCACGCCTTTAATCCTAGCACTGGGTAGGCAGAGGTAGGAGGATCTCTGTGAGTTCAAGGCCCACCTGGTCTACATAGTGAGCTCCAGGCCAGCTGGGACAAAAGGGAGACCCTGTCTCAAAAAGATTAAAAAACAAACAAACCCCCAAACAAACAAAACCCAAATTACTAAATAAAAATACTATCTGGGCATGGTGGCTATGTCTTTAATCCCAGCACTCAGGAGGCAGAGGCAGGCAGATCTCTCTGAGATCAAGGTCAACGTGGTTTACATAGCCAGTGTCAGGCCAGCCAGGGCTACATAGTGAGACCTTGTCTCAAAGCAACAATAACAGCAATAAAAATTTGGCTGAAGGCTAAGAGTTTCCCACATGTACTCATAATATCAGATGTCAATTATTGAATAATTAAGAGAAACCCAATTTCCTTTGTCTCAGCATCCTACTGAAGTGAAAGAATTCTCCTCCCTCATACTGCATCCACCTAGGGCTTTCATGCTAGGTGGGTGGGCATTCTGCCACTGTGGCCCATCTCCAGCCCCTCCCCATTTCTACTCATCTTAAAAAAAGGAGTGGAGGGGCTGGAGAGATGGCCTAGCGGTTAAGAGCGCCGACCGCTCTTACAGAGGACCCGGGTTCGATACCCAGCACCCACATGGCAGCCGAGAACTGTCTGAAACTCCAATTCCAGGAGAACTCCAGTTCCAGGGGAATCCGACACCCTCTTCTGACCTCTGCGGCATTGCACGACACGGGTGCAACAAACCTGCATGCACGACAGTACATTCATACCGTAAGAAATTAAAAGAAAAAAAAAAAGAAAAAGGAGTGGAGCAGAGCACAACTAAATACTTAGTCTTTTTTTTTTTTTTTTTTTTTTTTTTGGTCTTTTTGAGACAGGGTCTCCCTTTAGTCCCAGCTGGCCTGGAGCTCACTATGTAGACCAGGTTGGCCTTGACCTCACAGAGATCCACCTGCCTCTGCCTCCTGAGTGCTGGGATTAAAGGTGTGCATCACCACATCTGGCTAAACACTCTTCTTTTTATTTTTGAGACAGGATCTCCCTTTAAAAACACTCATTCTTTTTTTTTTAATTTAAAAAATTTTTTTATTTATTTTTGTATGTGTATGAATGTACTGTCCTGCAATGCCTCAGAGGTCAGAAGAGGGTGTCAGATTCCTCTGGAACTGGAGTTAAAGATGGTTCTCAGCAGCTATGTGGGTACTGGGGATCGAACCCTGGTCCTCGGCAAGAGCGGTTGGTGCTCTTAACCGCTAGGCCATCTCTCCAGCCCATAAACACTCATTCTTAACTACAAGCAATTCCTACTAACCTAACAACAGTACAGAATATAGTACTTTCACATTTCTAAAGAAAAACTTTCCTCATTAGGCAATGCTTCACTCCCAAGTGAAATGGCACAAAAAGAAGGTTCAGCAAAGATTTTCTTCCAGCAAAATAACAATGGTTGAACCTAGGAAAGACAGGCGTAGATGTAATACAGTATCATAATAACCCAACCACGGAGGACAGGGGATCACAGGATTATCAGGCTGGCTAAAGAGGGAGGAGGATATTTATAGAGATCAGGGTTCTGCCTGAAAGGTACCAACTAAGCGGATTTAAGAGGCTAGACAAAAGAGAACAAAGTGAGTCTACCTGAGGCTTCTGTGTGGACATGTCAGACTTTGTTTTAAATGTCAAAAGAAAGGACATATTCATTAAAAGTTAAATTTATGATGGGACTGAGTTTCACAGTGCAAATACAATGAAATTAATTTCCACAGTGTAATTTTGGCCCAAACAACCATTCATTCGATTGTCATTAACACCCATAATGTGCTCCAAGCAGAACAGTGAGCAAAACAGACATCATCTTCAATGCAGGACTTATAACTCCTAAGACATCAAATGTAGGTAATAAGAACTAAGAACTTGAGTTACTAACTGTATGTATGTATTACCAGGATGGGCAAGTAGAGGTTATCTGCAGTTGGGTGGACAGAAGTAGTCTGACTCAGCAACAAAACATTTAAATAAGCTTTTCTACAAGGAGACGGTGAAGATGTGCTATGAACTGTGGAGATCCGTCTGCCTTGGAACCAGCTTAGATTTCAGTCCTGGCACAAACCTGATGTGCTGACCCCAAAAGACACAAATTGGGTCATTAAAAACAAAAAAAAGAAAACAGAGTCATAAAGGGTGATAGGAATGTGTTGAAATTTGGAAAAGACACATAGCAGTGAGGAACAGCTAAAATTAAAACACACTGAGCCAGCTATCAAGCACATACACTCTGTGTCATGTCACCTCTAACACTGCTTTTTTTTTTTTTTTGGTCTTTTCGATCCCTGTAAGCCCCAGCTGTCCTGGAACTCACTCCGTTGTAACACTGAATTCTATCCTGATGGGGCTGCTCCAGTAGCTACACATCATTGGGAAAAAAAAAAATTTGAATTCTATTGATTTGAAAGGGAGAATCTTGGGCCTGGAGAGATGGCTCAATGGTTAAGAGTACTGACTGCTTGCAGAGGACCCGGGTTCAATTCCTAGCATTCATATGGTAGCTAACGACTGTATGTTAACTCCAGTTCCAGGGGATCTGATGCCGACTAACCTCCATGGGGACTGCACAACACGGGTGCATTTATGCACATTCATACACATAAAATAAAAATAATAAATAGCCAGACATGGTGGCACATGTCTTTGATACCAGTACTCGGGAGGCAGAGGCAGGCAGATCTCTGTGAGTTCAAGGCCAGCCTGGTCTACATAGTGAATTCCAGGTCAGCTGGGGCTACAGGAAAATCCTGTTTTACAAAGGCAAAACAAAACAAAACAAAAAATTCATTTACTTATTTTGTATGTGTGTGGTTGTACACAAGTTCCAAAGTGTGTGTGATCAGAGGACAATTTGTAGGAGTCAGTTCATTCTAGTATGTGGGTCTGAGGACCTAATAAACAGGTCATCAGGCTTGGCAGCATGTCCCTTTACCAAATGAGGCATCTTCCCAACTCTCAAACATTCTCATTACCTTTTTTTTTAATTAATTAATTTTTAAACTTTTTTTAAAAATTTTATTTTATTTTCGTATGTGTATGAATGTACTGTCTGCATGTAGGTTTGTGCACCCATGTCGTGCAATGCCGCGGAGGTCAGAAGAGGGTGTTGGATTCCCCTGGAACTGAGTTAAAGACGGTTCTCAGCCACCATGTGGGTGCTGGGGATCTAACCCAGGTCCTTGGCAAGAGCAGTAGGTTAACTGCTAGGCCATCTCTCCAGCCCCCTCATTACCTTTTTAATAAATAAATACAATGCTCCTTGAGGAATATGCAACAGAGAATCGCCTCAGAAGAGTGGAGATTCCACTGCAGTACAGGCCTGATGAACAGAAAGTTGGCTTCCAAGTTCAGACTGTATCTAGCTGCCCTATATGAGAAACTCTCAGCTCAAATTTCATAAAAACAATAACAGGGCTAGACAAGATGGCCTAGCGGTTAAGAGTGCCGACTCCTCTTGCAGAGGACCAGGGTTCGATTCCCAGGGCCAACATTGTAGCTAAGAACTGTCTTTAAGCCAGGCTTGGTGACACACGCCTTTAATCCTAGGACTTGGGAGGCAGAGGCAGGCAGATCCCTGTGAGTTCAAGGCCAGCCTGGTCTACAGAGTGAGTTCCAGGCCAGCTGGGGCTATAGGGAGACCCTGCCTCAAATAAAATAAAATAGAAAAGAAAATGAGAACAATATTTAAATCCCAAGAAAAACAACATGAGGACTGAATGAGGAATGAGGTAATGTATGGAAAGTAGGAGCCACTGAAAACAGTAGATTAAAAAATTACATTTTTGGAGCTGGAGTTAAGCTGGCTCAGTGATTAAGATCAATGACTGCTCCTGCAGAGGACCTGGGTTTGATTCCCAGCACCCACATGGTGGCTAAGAACTGTCTTTAACTCCAGTTCCAGGGGAATCAGACACCCTCTTCCGACCTCTGCGGCATTGCATGACACGGGTGCACAAACCTACATGCAGACAGTACATTCATACACATCCAAAAAATAAATAAAATTAAAAAATATATATAAATTAAAAAAAAATTTTTTTTTTAATCTTTAAAAAAATTACATTTTGCTGGGCATGGTGGCACGTGCCTTTAATCCTACACTCCAGAGGCAGAGGCAGGAGGAGCTTTGTGAGTTCAAGGCCAGCCTGGTCTACAGAGTGAGTTCCAAGACAGCTGAAGGTACAGGGAGACTCTGTCTCGAGAAGACCAAAAAAAATGTAATTTTTAAAATTTCATTTGTGTCTGTGTGTGTGTGTGTGTGTGTGTGTGTCTGTGTGTGTGTGTGTCTGTGTGTATGTGTACCATGGCACATGATGTGGAGGTCAGAGGACAATGTGCAAGAGGTGGTTCTCTCTTTCCACCAAGTGGAGGCTGAGCACTGAACTTGGCCATCAGGCTTAGAGGCAATTACTTTTTTTACCAGCTGAGCCCAAAACAGATTTTTTTTTTTTTGTCTTCTTGAGACAGGATCTCCCTGTAGCTCCAGCTGTCCTGGAACTCACGATGTAGACCAGGCTGGTCTTGAACTCATAGAGATCCACCTGCCTCTGCCTCCCCAGTGTTGGGATTAAGTGTGCCACCATACCTGGCTACCGCGTCCTTTTAAAAAACTTTTTATTTAGGACAGGGTCTCACTCACTTGTCAAGGCTGGCCTTGAACATACAACCTCAGTCTCCAAGGTGCTAAGATTACAGGAATGAGCCACTATGTGTAGCTATGGCTATGTTTTCCTTTTTTCAAACTGTAATTTTTTCACTGGCCAGTTTCTGACAAGAAAAACATAACGACTGTAACAATCTTCAAATGTTGAACATGTTTGATAACTACTACAAACTCCATATATGTAGGAAGTAGTATATAAATGATTACTGAATTGAGTCAGCTGTTAAATAGCAGTGAACAGGTATGTGCTAAAATTACTGTCATCTTCGTATTTTATCAAGAATATGATGTCCTGGGGCTGGAGGGATGGCTTACCAATTAACAGCACTTGGGGCTCTTCTAGAGGACCCAAGTTCAGTTCCTAGCACCCACATCAGGCTACTCACAATGGCCTGTAATTCCAGTTCCAGGGAATCTGATTCCCCTGGCCTCCAGGGCTATCCACACACAAGTGGCATACATTCACACACACACACACATAAATGAAAGTAAAATAAAAGTAAATCTAAAGGGCTGAGAGATGGTTCAGTGGTTAAAAGCATTGGCTGCTCTTTCAGAGGATTTGGGTTTGGTTCCCAGAACTCATAAGGTGGCCAACAACAGCCTGCAACGCCAGTTCCAAGGGATCCAATGCCCTCTATGGCTTCTGTTGGCATTGCATGCACGTGGTACACTTATACACATGCAAGCAAAACACTCACACCTAAAAACAGAAAAAGAATGTGGTGTCCTAAGGCAGGGATAAAACAGTTGACTCTAAATGTCCAGGGAGGCTCATAATGTTTTTTGTTGCAGTAATTCAAATTTAGGAAAAAAAAATAGCAGTCGTAGCTGGTTTAACACACACACACACACACACACACACACACACACACAGAGCTTTTCAGTTGCATAGCTAACCATGGAAGCTCTTGGGATACTAAATGTGACACACTTAATGGTGAACCTAATCATTTAAATTCAGTGTTCTATTTCCAGTTCTAAGAATAACTCATGCTTTCAGAGATTTAAAAAAAAAAATTTGGGAAGCCAGATAAAGAATTTCAAATAATTTGTCCTAGTTTCTTATTGTTCACTTTTTAAAAATTGCTCTGTTTATTGAAAACTACAGTGGTATCCAATAATATTGTATATCTGCTGTCAATTTGTTGTATACAGTGCCAATTTGTACCTGGAAACATGAGCAATGATTAATTTATTGTGGCCTATAATTATACATCAATCCATCATGAAAATTATACAACTGCTGAGCATGATGGCATATACCTTTAGCCCCAGAATTTGGCAGGCAGAGGCAGGCAAACTTCTGTGAGATTGAGGCCAGTCTGGTCTACACACAAGAGTGGAGCTACAGGGAGGCTGTGTCTCAAAAAGAGAAAAAAAAACCCTGCACACCTTTAAGCCCAACACTCCCGGGAGGCAGAGGCATGTGGATTTCTGTGAGTTCAAGGCCAGCCTGGTCTTATACATTGAGTTCCAGGACAGCTAGGGATATACAGGGAGACCCTGTCTCAAAAAGAAGAAACTTATCCAATTTACTAATTAGCTGAGAAAAGTTATCCAACTCTCATGCTTCTCATCTACAACAATAAATTTCATTTCCTCGTGGTTTGGAATGTGGTTTTTCTTTTGGAGGGACAAGGATAGAGTGGGGAAGGGTCTCACTCTAGCTGAGGCTGACCTGGAACTCACTGTAGCCCTGGCTGGCCTCTAACTTGTGGTGATCCTTTTACCTTAGCCTCCAGAGTGCTGGGATTACAGGCATGAGCCAAATACCGAGTCTGGCATAGCTTTTTAATTGCAACTCTAATTATTTTCACTTATTTTTTTTTTAATTTTTTTTTAATTTACTTTCTGTATGTGTATGAATGTACTGTCTGCATGCAGGTTTGTGCACCCGTGTCGTGCAATGCCACAGAAGTCAGAAGAGGGTGTCAGATTCCCCTGGAACTGGAGTTCTCCTGAAAATGGAGTTTCAGATGGTTCTCGGCCACCATGTGGGTGCCAGGGATCGAACCTGGGTCCTCTGTAAGAACGGTCGGCGCTCTTAACCGCTAGGCCATCTCTCCAGCCCCTATTTTCACTTATTTGAGACAGGATTTCACTATATAGCCTTTCGTTGCCTAGAAATAGATTAGCTTGGCTCTGTCTGAGTGCTAGGATTTAAGGTGTGCACACATCCAGTTTTTGGTTGTTTTTTTTTTTTTTTTTTTCTTTTAGGTAGCATTTCCCTTTAGCCCTGGCTGGCCTGGAACTGAAACTCACTATGTAGACCAGGCTGCCCTCGATCTTACAGAGATTTGCCTGCCTCTGCCTCTCAAGTTGCTGGGATTAAAAGCATGTCTTTACATGCTTTTAATTAAAAATATTTTATTATTTTTTGTGTGTGAATGTATTGCTGGCATGTAAGTGCACCTGTGTCATGCAGTGCCTTCGGAGATCAGAAGAGGGAGTTACGATGGTTGTTAGTCACCATTTGAGTGCTGGGAATTGAACCTGGGTCCTCTGCAAGAGAAGCTAGTGCCCTTAACTTCTGAGTCATCTTTCCAGCCCTTAATTTTTTTTTTTTTTTGGTGTTTTCGAGACAGGTTCTCCCTATAGCCCCAGCTGTCCTGGAACTCACTGGACCAGGCTGGCCTTGAACTCACAAAGATCCGCCTGCCTCTGCCTCCCAAGTGCTAGGATTAAAGGCGTGTGCCACCATGCCCGGCTTACCAGCCCTTAATTTTAATTTTATGTATATGAGTGTCCAAAGCCTATTGAGGCCAGAAGAGGGCACCAGATACCCTGGAACTAGAGTCACAGACCCTTAGTGGCTATCACGAGGGTACTGGGCACCAAACCAGGGTCTCATCAACAGCAGCCAGCTTTTAAACACTGAGTTATCTCTCTCCATCCCCTTACTTTTTAATTTTTATATTCTGAGACACAGTCTCAAGTCTCAGGCTGGTTTTGAATTTGAACTTGTTACATAACTGAGGCTGGTCTTGAACTTCTAATCCTCCTACCTCTCAAGTATTGAGGTTAGAGGTGTAAGCCACTATGACCAGCCTCTGAATTCCAGTTATTTTTTTCTAAATATTTCATTTGTACTCATTTGTTGAGATGAACTTAGCCTTTAAATGGCCAACTCAAATATAAATGATTAATAAAAAGAAAACACTTGTTTAGCCTGAGGTTAAAAATAACTGTAAATACAGCAAGTGTGAAATGTGATTGGCAACTTGAGATTAAATAATTCTACTTAACAATTTGACAATGTAAAATAGACTGATTTTTCTTTTTCAGAAAAATCCACTTGCTGAATAATTTGACCAAAGTTAGATGCGCTTTTCCCCCCCTCCAGGTCATCCAGCCTTTTCTTCTTTTATTTTTGTTTTGAGATCTGGTCTCAGCCTGGAAATCCCTACGTAGCCCCTGAACTTCTGATCCTCCTGCCTCTATCTCCAGAGCACAGGCCAGCACCACCACACTCAGTTTTATTGGGTGCAGGGAAATGAACCCAGGGTCCCCTGCCTGCTAGGTAAACACTCTACCAACGGAGCTACATCCCCAAGTCCTAGCTTTTTCTTAAGTCGACAGAAGCAATTCAATATATAATAAGATATAAGAATATATAATATTTATAGATATATATTTTTTTTTTTTTTTTTGTTGGCTTTTTTGAGACAGGGTCGTTCCCCTGTAGCCCCAGCTGTCCTGGAACTCGCTCTGTAGACCAGGCTGGCCTTGAACTCACAAAGATCCTCTGCCTCCCAAGTGCTAGGATTAAAGGCGTGCGCCACCACGCCCGGCACAATAAAATATTTTTAAAGGTCAAAAAGTAAGGAGGTGTCAGGGTGGGGAATAACTGTAACTGACTAGCTGCAGTTTGTAAGTCAACCAACCTGCTTAATTAAATGCCTTAAAATCCAATTTTCTTTAAATAGCTCTAAAACTACTCAAATTTCCTTAGTTTTATGTTTACTCTCCATCTACCGCATACAAATCAACAAGGAATTGAGTGTCTATGTGGTCAAATTCCTCACACACTATAACTTAGAATTGGGGTAGGTTCTAACTATGGCTGAAAAAAAAAAGGATTGCTTTACATTGATGCTCACTTTCTACTTAGTGGGATGAAGACCTTCGGTGTTCGTGTAACCACATGAAAAAGGGGGTTCAGCCGGGCGTGGTGGCGCACGCCTTTAATCCTAGCACTTGGGAGGCAGAGGCAGGCGGATCTTTGTGAGTTCAAGGCCAGCCTGGTCTACAGAACAAGTTCCAGGACAGCTGGGGCTACAGGGAGATCCTGTCTCAAAAAGATCAAAAAAAGAAAAAAAAAGAAAAAAAAGAAAAAAAAAGAAAAAAAAGAAAAAGGGGGTTCAACAGGTTTGAAAGAAATGCTAAGGAACTTAGGAAGCTAATTTGCTTCTAGGAATTTGTGGAAGTATGGAAGGAAAAATCAGTCAAAACAAGACCTTACAGAACTCATAGCAGACAACTGGGGACCACAGGAGCGCACCCACCCCGACCAGACAGCGACTGTGTGACATCAGGCATCGTTCCCAGCCACATCTCTTTGTGTCCTGGGACTCACTCCCTACCCTACTGCACCCAGGGACGCGCGCAGCGGGAGGAGAAAGAGAGCTAGGCTACATCTCCCCAGGGAGATCTCAAGACCTCAGCGCCGCGCTTCTCCCCACTTCTGGCCGGGCCCCAAGCGCACCCCATTGTCCAGCGGTGCTGGGAGGCCGAGTGCCCAGTTGGACCTAAGCCTACGCGCGGAGCCTCATCTCCACAGCTCCCCGGAGCCGCCCTCATCCCTCCAGAATGGTGATGGAGCCAGGTTCCGTTCCCCCGCCAGCCAAGCACTCAGGCAATCCCTTCCCCAAGCCTAGGACCCATCGCAAGCCCCGCCTTCCTCCCCAGGCCCAGGCCTCCCTCCTGGGCCCACCTTTGGGGCTCCCTCGCCGCACCCAAAACAGATCTAGAACCCCAGAGAGCAAGCTGGGCGCCACCCCAAGCCCTCCTCGGCTTTAGGCAGAGCGCCCCACCCTGGATCTGGGGACAGAAGAGGGTGACTAGCCAGCTCCAGAGGGGCTCAGAACCCCATACTCACCATCCTCAAGCCGAGTCCCTCCTCCGCCTCCTCCTCCGCCTCCTCCTCCGCCTCCTCCTCCTCCTGCCTCCCCCGTTACCAGGGGTAACTGCTGCGGCGCCGCCCCCGACGTCCCTCGCAGGCACAGCGGAGTTGCAGAGCTGCAGGATGGGGCGGGGTTCAGCGCTGCTTTAGCCAAAGTGCGCAAGCGCGCCAAAGCTCCCGCCCACTGCGCAGGCGGGCTGTGGGGTGGCGGGAGGTTGGGAGCTGGCTGGCAAGCCACCCCGGGAGTGGTGCAAACCCGCCCACGTGGCTGGCAGGAGCCGTCAGGCCTGTGATTGGTTAGTAAGGAGGGGCGGAGGGATGGGGAGGGAAGGGGCGGAGGGACGGGGAGGGAAGGGGTGGTGCCTAGGTCCGGGCAGGCGGCGCACAGAGTCCAAGTCCAGGCTTCTTGGCGTGCTACGACTGGTGGCAGTTGTCTCGCAGCATCCGTCCTGGGACCAGGTAAGGGGCCTCAAGTGAAGGCCAGCTGCACGCTTACTTCCAATCTCCGAACGCCTCTAGAGCACCCAGACGGTGCTCAGACAGCAGTGCAGCGTGGGCTGGACTTCCACCTGCGGAAGCCACGTGGCAGGTGGTGAGGACTAAGGCTGCGAGTGGACGCCTGATTCCCGTTGTCTTCGGATGTCAGACTTTGGGGAGCGAGAGTTAATGAGGGCTGAACCCCTATTTCCACTGTCCTGTGTTGGAATCCAGGATTGGGAATTCCTGCTGGAAGGGAGGAGGTCCCATGAGAGAGGGCAGGAGGCTGACTGACAGCCCCAAGTAGGTCTGGGATCAGCTGGATTTTGCTAAGCTTCACTGGACTGGAAGCAATATTCCCACTCCCCTCATGGAGAGGAGCAATGAAAAGTTAGCTCTTGCTGTGTGCCAGTTCAGGTTCTAGGCACAGGAAACGCGCTGCCTTCACAGAAATTACATTCTTGCCAGTGAGATATGTTTTCTTAAAGGTTCATTTCTTTCCTTTTTTTTTTTTTTTTTTGGTCTTTTTGAGACAGGGTCTCCCTTTAGTCCCAGATGGCCTGGAGCTCGCTCTGTAGACCAGGCTGGCCTTGAACTCACAGAGATTCGCCTGCCTCTGCCTCCCTAGTGCTGGGTGTAAAGGCGTGAGCCACCACACTCGCCCTTATTTCATTCTTACAACCCTAGAAATCAGTGGGATAGAGTTGGGACTTGAACTGACTTGTAAAACACTTACAATGTTGCCTGTAAAACTGCTGCCCAGGTAAAGGGAACAGAGTACCTCCTTCCCTGGGATTGTACCCAAAATTCAGGGGTTTGTGTACTGAGCTACACTACATCTGGAGCCCTGGAGTAGTTTCCATTCATTATGTAAACAGAGAACTTTTCTAACAGCTGATTAAGTCTCCCATCTGGAAGTTTGCTGATACATATGTACTTACCTCACAGATCAAGTTCTTAGAACATAGCTCCCCACAAACATAATTAATAGTTTAATCTAGGTTTTCAGCTTCACTGCTTTTCCTCCAAGCCTAGTTAGGATGGCTGTAGCAGAGGCAGATTTTCCCTGAATGGTTTTCAGCTATTTTTGCATTCAACTAAAGTACTTTTTTTTTGGGGGGGCGGCGTCTTTTTGAGACAGGGTCTCCCTGCAGCCCCAGCTGTCCTGGAACTCGCTCTGTAGATCAGGCTGGCCTTGAACTCACAAAGAACCACCTGCCTCTGCCTCCCAAGTGCTACGATTAAAGGTGTGCACCACCATGCCCGGTCAACTAAAGTACTTTTTTTTTTTTTTTTTTTTTTTT
>VZQC01007402.1:423287-466853 GCA_009823505.1 Rhizomys pruinosus | reverse complement strand
TCAACTAAAGTACTTTTTTTTTTTTTTTTTTATTTCTGTATGTGTACGAATGTACTGTCTGCATGCAAGTGTGTGCACCCGTGTCGTGCAATGCCGCGGAGGTCAGAAGAGGGTGTCGGATTCCCCCAGAACTGGAGTTCTCCTGGAATTGGAGTTTCAGACGGTTCTTGGCCGCCATGTGGGTGCTGGGGATCGAACCCGGGTCCTCTGTAAGAGCCGTCGGCGCTCTTAACCGCTAGGCCATCTCACCAGCCCCAACTAAAGTACTTTTATTTTTTATTTTTTTTTAATTTTATTTATTTTTGTATGTGTATGAATGTACTGTCTGCTTATAGGTTTGTGCACCCGTGTCGTGCAATGCCTAGGAGGTCAGAAGAGGGTCTCGGATTCCCCCGGAACTGGAGTTCTCCTGGAATTGGAGTTACAGACGGTTCTTAGTCTTAGCCGCCATGTGGGTGCTGGGGATCGAACCCAGGTCCTCTGCAAGAGCAGTCGGTGCTCTTAACCGCTAGGCTCTCTCTCCAGCCCCAACTAAAGTACTTTTAAAAACATCAAAACAGCTGGGCATGGTGGTGCACACCTTTAATTGTAGCACTTGGGAGGCAGAGGCAGGTGGTTCTCTGTGAGTTCAAGGCCAGCCTGGTCTGCAGAGTGAGTTCCAGGCCAGCCGGGGCTATAGGGAGACCCTGTCTCAAAAACAAAAACATCAAAACACCTGCTACATGCATATGTAGCATCATGTCTGCATCAAATCCTGGAAGAGAAAACTCAGTTCAGAACCTTGACTAAGGATGTAAAAGGTGAGTGGTCAGATTATAGCACATAGGCCTATCATCTACTGGCCTCTAGACTATTGGCTGCCTAGTGGAGAAAGGCACCTTCACATCTCCTTCTGGTGGTGTCATATGTATCCTCACAGTTGCCATGGAGTCAGATGAGTGTCTGTAAGCATGGGTCTGGGCCTACTCGTTTAATTATTACTCTTGTCCTCCAGCTTGCTCTAGACCTGGAAATACTCTATCACAGAGTCATGCCCATAGTCTCTGCTCTATGAACTTTGGTACTATTTGTCAGAGAAGGTCAGCTTGCACTGGGAGAAGTTCTCCTCTTTCATTTTTTTTCATCCTCTTCTGTCTGTTCTCTCTTTGTCTTGCTCTCTCATTAAAAACATTTTTTTACACTTAGCAGAGTGTGAGCCTGTGCCATCGCACATGTGTGGAGGACAGAGGACACCTTGCTGAGTCAGTTATTTCCTATCATGTGGGAGCTGAAATCGGCAGACTTGGTGATATGTCCTTTACCCACTGAGCCATCTCTTGGGCCTCTATCTGATTTTATTTTACTTTATCTTTTTGAGACTGGGTCTCCCTGTAGTCCCAGCTGGCCTGGACCTCGCTATGTGAGCCAGCCTGCCCTTGAACTCAGAGATCCATCTGCTTTTGCCTCCCGAATGCTGGGATTTAAAGGCATGTGCCCTGCCTGGCTGATTCTGTTCTTTTTTTTTGAGACAGTCTCATTGTGTACCTCATGTTGGCCTGAACTCTTGATCCTCCTGCTTTCTGCCTCCCAAGCACTGAGATTACAGGCATGTGCTAGCAAGCCTGGCCTATTTATTTATTTGGTGTGTGGTATTGTGTAGGTGTGTAGTGTATGCACATGTTCCTGTGAGTATGCAAATATATGTGTGCCAGCGCATGGAGGACAGAGGTTGACCCTGGGAATCTTCTTTAATCCTTCTCCACCTTTTTTTTAAAATCAGACAGGAATAAACTTTTTTCCACCTTACTTTTTGAGACAGGGTCTTTTACTGAACCTGGGGCTCCTACCGTTAGGTTGGCTGGCCAGTGAACTCCAGAGAGCTGCCCCTCTCTGAAGCTCTGCTGTTAAAGATGCATTCCTTTGCTGGGTGGCCCTTTATAGACTGAGCAATCTATATTGCTCCTTTTTTTTTTTATTAAAAATTTTTTTTTATTTTTTATTTTTTTTGGTCTTTTTGAGACAGGGTCTCCCTGTAGCTCCGGCTGTCTGGAACTTGCTATGTAGACCAGGCTGGCCTTGAACTCACAAAGATCCGCCTGCCTCTGCCTCACAAGTGCTAGGATTAAAGGCATGCGCCACCATACCCGGCCATACTTTTTTATTTTTATGGGTATGAGTGTTATGCCTGTATGTATATAAGTGCACCCATGCCATGCAATGCCCATGGAAGTCAGAGAGAGCATCAGATTCCCCTGGAACTGGAGTCACAGACAGTTGGGAACCATGTAGGTGCTGGGAACAGAACCTGGGGTCTCTGAAAGAGCAGTCAGAACTCTTAACTGCTGAGCCATGTCTCCAGCTCTTTTTCTTTTTCCTATTTATTTATTTATTTATTTATTGAGGCAGGGTCTCCCTGTATCCAGCCCCAGCTGGCTTGGAACTCATTATGTAGACCAGGCTGGCCTTGAACTCACAGAGATCCACTTGCCTATGCCTCCTGAGCATAGGGTTAAAGGCATGTGACAAAATAAAAAATGCAACTTTTCTTTTTTTTTTTTTTATTATTTTTTAAAAATTAAAATTGACGGGGCTGGAGAGATGGCCTAGCGGTTAAGAGCACGACGCTCTTACAGAGGACCCGGTTTCGATCCCAGCACCCACATGGCGGCTGAGAACCGTCTGAAACTACTCAATTCCAGGAGAACTCCAGTTCCAGGGGAATCCGACACCCTCTTCTGGACCGCGGCATTGCACGACACGGTGCACAAACCTACATGCAGACCAGTACATCTAACACAACAAAAATAAAATAAAAAAATTAAAAAAAAAATTAAAAATGAATGTACTGTCTGCATGTAGGTTTGTGCACCTGATGTCGGCAATGCTGCGGAGGTCAGAAGAGGGTGTCGATTCCCCTGGAACTGGAGTTAAAGACCCACATGGAGTTCTCAGCCACCATGTGGGTGCTGGGAATAGAACCCGGGTCTGCTGCAAGAGCAGTTGCGCTCTTAACCGCAAGGCCGTCTCTCCAGCCTTGGCTTATTTGTTTTTTTTTTTTTTTTTTTGGGTTTTCAAGACAGGGGTCTTCCTGTACCCCCACGGTCCTGGAACTCACAAAGATCCGCCTGCCTCTGTCTGCCTCCCAAGTGCTGGGATTAAAGGCTGTCTACCACGCCCGGCTTTCTTTTTATTTATTTATTTATTTTCTTTCTTTTTCGTTTTTAAAAGAGTATATAGCTAGGTGTGGTGGCGCATGCCTTTAAATCCTAGCACTTGGGGAGGCAGAGGCAGGCAGATCTCTGTGAGTTCAAGGCAGCCTTGGTCTACAGGAAGCTCCAGCCCACGTGGACTAAAGGAAGACCCTATCTCAAAAAGAACAAAAAAAAAAAAAAAAAAAAGTACAATAGATGTATATGGAGACAGGACTTTTTTTTTTTTTTTTTTTTTTTTTTGTGGTCTTTTTTGGAGACAGGTCTCCGCTGAGCCCCAGCTGTCCCGGACTCACTCTTAGACCAGGCGGCCTTGAACTCACAAAGACATCACCTGGGAACAGACATATTAAGTGCAACTTAAGATCATAGCCTGCCGGCCTGGTGGCGCACGCCTTTAATCCGAGCATTGGGAGGCAGAGCGCAGGCGGATCTTTGTGAGTTCAAGGCGCCTGGCTACAGACAGTCCAGGACAAGCAGGGAGACTTACAGGGAACACCCATGTCTCGAAAAGGGCCAAAAAAAAAAAAAAAAAAAAAAAAAGTAATCTAGCTTCATATACCCTAGGGAAGGAAAGCACCTGCTAGTGTTGGATTTTCAAGCACTGGATCTGTTTGATGTTCCCCTTCCTATCTGTCAGAACTGCTAAGTGCAGGCCCATGTATATGGCAAGTACTCTAGGATGACTAGATGTAGCTTGTGCAGGAGGAGGGAGAGTAACTAGAGACAAAACTGAGAGATTATATATGACTTGGTACAGATGGAATTGATCATCTGTAATTTTGTGAAAGAAAGTCTGCTTTTCTGTAAACAAGCCAAGTTCTGAGTTTGACTTAAAAGAAGTAACTGACATCCTTGAAGCCGAGAGAACCCAAGAATAAATTACAGTGTGTTTCTGGCAGTATGTATTTTTGGAGGGCATATGAAAGTTGCAGCAGTGAATGTTATAGACATGGTCACTGTGGCCATGAACTTCACAGTCTGTCAGAGGAGGCAGACTTTACACAAATAGTGTAAATGAGAAAAAAGTGACAGATACAGAAGCCCATACTGTGAAGGACAGGATGCCTTGAGAGCATAAAACAAAAGGACCCGAGTTTTCCCTGAAGGAGTCAGAGAACTATGCTCCTTGGGGGAAAGTGTTTCTTTCTTTTTTTTTTTTTTTTATTTATTTCTGTATGTGTATGAATGTACTGTCTGCATGCAAGTGTGTGTACCCGTGTCGTGCAATGCCGCGGAGGTCAGAAGAGGGTGTCGGATTCCCCTGGAACTGGAGTTTCAGACGGTTCTCGGCCGCCATGTGGGTGCTGGGGATTGAACCCGGGTCCTCTGCAAGAGCGGTCGGCACTCTTAACCGCTAGGCCATCTCTCCAGCCCAGGGGGAAAGTGTTTCAAACACAATAAGGTAGCTTTGGAGGGGCCTGATGGTTTACATCAAATAAGGACTGTGCGCTTTCTATCCTGACTTCAGTGAAGAAAGCAAAGTGGGTTGATGAGACGGCTCAGTGAATAAAGGCACTGGCCACCTAGCCTCACGGTCTGAGTTTGATCCTCAGGATCCACATAGTGGAAGGAGAGAACTGATTCCTGCAGAGGTTCTCAGACTTCCACGTGTGCTTTGTGGCATGTGCCCCTCAAATAAATAAATAAATAAATGTAATAATATAAAAAGCAAAAGTTATCTGCATAATTTAGCAGGTAAATTGCGGGGGGGTCGCAGGAGGAGGCAGAGAGTGTAGACCACCTTCCCCGGTTTCCCCTCCGCCGAAAAGCTTCACCCCGCCGGCCTGCAGCGAAGTGGGACTGGAGAGAGTAGGCGTGCTGCCGAAAATAACCACGGCAGGGAGTCGTCAAGCAGGATCTCAACTTTATTGGGGGTGTACACACATTTTATAGGTTGGGGGGGAATTTCGTATGAGGGGATGTCTACAGCATATGATTGGTGGGTAAATACAAGGTCGAGATGGAAAGGTTTATTGGGACCTATAGCTAACTTCCTACCATGCACACCTTATTAGCTTACCATATCTCGAAGGCATTTTTGAGATTCCACCTTGAGTATTAGGTCGGTTGTACTCTAGACCTTTTCTAATTTCATCTAAATTTTTTGTGATGACACCAGAGTGGTCTGCATAGAAACAGCATTCTTCTCCTAAGGCTTTACAGATCCCTCCTTGTTCCAATGTAATCAGATCTAACCCTCTTCTGTTCTGTATGACTACCTCAGCTAAAGAGTCCAAGGATTCCTTTAGATGCCGTACTGCCACCTCCATCTTGTCTAGGATAGTATACAACATATGGTGTAATTCTTTAAATTTTTGATCAGTGATAGCGATTGCGGCTGACCCAGTAGTGGTACCCGCAATTCCTAGGCCCATCACCGTCGCAAGGGTTGCCGCCGTGATCACTTCTCTTTTTCTTCTTGTATGGACTCTTGCCAGTAACTCATCGGGCCCTCGATATAAAACTCTGGGAAGGACTATTACCATGGCGCAGGTGTCATTAGTCTGGGTTAGGGTCGAAATGCTCAGGCAGGGAACCCATCCTGCCTTTTTGCATAGCCAGGACACACCTTCCTGGGCAGGGAAAGCCCATGCCCCTGTTCTTATCTGGGAGTAATTATTTATACCAATATATTTGTTCTTGGGGGACCCTCCAAACACGCAAGTGGCATTTCCAAACAGTGGCAAGGTAAGGCCACCCCTTTTGACCTGATTCCTATTCCTGGAGAACTGGGGGGTCCAGGTGCATCGGCCTGGGGAAAAATTGTTGGTGGTGTTATAGTCGCCTGCGACCCCTGCTGCCTCAAAGTATGGGGGCCCTGGGGTCAGGCACAATAAACAGGGGTCTGTTAAATCTGGTTTGGTAGAGTTGAGGACAGCGAAAGCTGTTTGGACAGCCGTCACCCAGGGGCTGTCCTCTGGCATAGTCATGCCCTTTTGTGGTTTGGGTCTAGATCTCCTTTTTTGCGCGTCCATAAGGTCATGGGACGTGTGGTTACGGGATGTGGCTGTTTCTGTAGTCGGGGAGGGGCTAACTAACCTAGGCTGAATTGTCGGCCTCGGGGCTGTTGGTCCTAGTTGTATTGTTTTGACCTCTATTTTCCTAAGGACCGAGAACAGTACTCCAAAATCATGCCCAGTTTTGTACAGCCTAAGGCCCCAATTGGTGCCTGTATCCCACCCTGCATACTGTTTCCCTTTTTCAGTGAACCCTAAGACATAAGGGACACAAGTGTACCTATCACATGTTGGGTCCCCAGGCTTGGTGCCCCATATTCGTACCTCCTTTCCCTTTTTTTTAACGTTATGAAGCCCTTTGACCCCTGGAGCCAATAGTTATGCCCAGTGGTTTCACACCCCCAGTTTTTGCAATAGTAGTCCTCAACCCCCCCACATTGTTCCACTTGTCCGGAAGTTCTATTAGAACCTGGGCAGACGTAAGAATCTAGGTGGAATGTTCCCTTCCGCTCTGTCCAATCTTCACATGGGTCCCATCCTTGGCTGGTTATAAAGCCATCTGCCAGCTTACAAAAATCTATAGAAATGTTTGGCCAGCCGTCATTTATACTTCCTGTCAGCGTAGTGGTATTAACTTGGTTTCCAGTGGCCATATTTGTAACAACCCAGGTGATCTTAACTGGCTGGTGGCCTTTTCCGTGGGTGGCTCCAGAGATGGGCAGCAAGCAGACCAGGAGAACGGCGGGGGAGGGTCCGTTTCTCAGGGTGCTCAGGGTGGAGGGTGCCAGCATCCATGGTAGTCAGTGAGGCGAGCATTTCTAGGAGGAAGCATAGAATACATTCTCAGGTGCCACCCTGGGTAAGGTTATTTTAGGCGGTTAAATTTATTTCTGGTAGGTATCTAACATTTCTAGCTGGCAGCCAGATGGGTGCTTCCTCCCCTAAGGGGAGGACGCAGGCAAATCCCCTGCCTGTAGTTATCAAGGGGTCTGGGCCCCTCCATTGTTGTGTGAGGGGATCCCTCCATCTGACCTTAATAGCCGGTCTCTGGGGCAGTTGTCCCCAGTGTTTTTGAAATCTATTAAGTTCAGAGTCTTTTGTAAAATTTAAAATGTTTATGTTTAATAGTGCCCCTGCTAGTTGCAGGTGAGGACTGCGGTGTCAGTCCTCTCCTCCCCCCCTTTTTGTTTTTGTAACTGTTGTTTTAAGGTTTGGTGAGTTCTTTAAATAATTGCTTGTCCTTGTGGGTTATAAGGAATACCAGTGATGTGTTTGATATTTCATCTACAAAAAAATTGGCTTAGGGACTGAGATGTAAAGCAAGGCCCATTGTCTGTTTTGACCTGTTTAGGTAGGCCCAGGGTTGAAAAACATTGTATTTATAAGCAGGTCCGGGCCTCGAGGGCCCTAGAGAATTGATCTCAGAGAGCTCAACCTCCCCTCCATAGGGCCCCCCCCCTTTCTCGAGGAGGGAAAAGAGGGGGAGGAGGGTCTCAGTAGAGACTCCAACCCAGGGCCTCAGCCAATTTATCTCCCCCAATAACTTTTTGTAATTGGGTGATTTTAAGGTTATACCCTTTCTACCTGAAAACATCCACAACTCCTCCCAGTGCAGGGACAGCAAGCCCCAGCCCCTCAAACACACATTTATCTTGTCCACATTTTTGTTACTGGTTTCTATTTTAATGGAGGCCGAAAGGATTGCCTGCCTCTGCCTCCCCAGTACTGGGATTAAAGGTGTGTGCCACCAAGCCTGGCAACAGCAGCCTTTATACAGCTCTCACATGGTCACCACACGCCCATTTCCGCTGTAAACAGCGAAGTTTTGGATGCACTAACTTCTTGCTCAGTTGTCCCCTGAGCCAGAGCCGCGTAGGTGCCGAGTGAATGAGGAGGGTGAACCAGTGCAGTGGGCGGGCTGCTTAGCAGAGGAACCCCAGGGGACAATATGCCGAAGAAGGCCGTTGCCATAGCTACAGACGCAGCCCGGCGAGGGGGCGGGGCCAGGGCGTGTGCGTCATTCCCCGCTCGACGCTCCGCCGTGCCTCCCGCCTTTCTGGCCCCAGACTCTCTGCTGACCCGGCGGGCGCTCCACCTGCGTGCCTTGGCGCGGGCTGCCCACCCCCGTCTGGTTCCAAGGGGCAACAAAACTGCCCCACCCAAAACAAAAGCTAGATAATTCCAAGGCAAGCAAGTTACATTTTGAAAGCAAACACAAACCAAAATGGGATCTTTAAACAGTCAGCTCTGAGGCTGATTTCTATAAACAACTATCACCTGTTGTGAGAATCTTAGAGACAATAAATTTAGATGTTGCATTTTTGTTTTAGATGTTGAAAGAGTGTAACCAGTGTAGATTTATTATTTCAAAAATTTTTTTTGATAGATAATCCATAACTTATGTTGAAATCGAACCATGTTTTGGCTGTTTAATATAAATTTGCATCTTAAGATGGAAGGGCCAGTTCCAACTTAGAGGCAATGTTCTTATATTATCATGTCTGTTAACATAATATACTTAGAACATAAAAGTACACTCGTCCATACACACATGTGCGCGCACATACATACATACACACATACATACATAAGAAATATTTGTTAGGTTGACCTGTAAGAGAAGAAAGCCATATCGTTTGATGTCCAATGAAAAACATGAAATTTTTATAATCTGTTATAGGGTTATTTTTACATAATTAGAATAAATGTCCTAGTAACCCATAAAACAGCTGAGATCCATATGCCACCTTTTAGGCCCATTTGCAACACTTGCCTTTAATGAATTATACCTAAAGTTTACTATTTTTCCCTATCCTGTCCCTTTGGTCAATTACTCCTAAACTGTCCCTCTGCTAAGCCTAACTGACCCTATATTATTTACAAATCTAAAGATTGAGGATTCCCAAAAGTAGACAGGCCAAAGTTGTTTGTAGTCTTGAAATGATCCATCTTGTCTTGCTATTAAGGACTTTGGAAGAATAATAATTATTCATAACCACAACAATTATAACCATTATTAATTATTATTATTATTATCAAAACAGTAATTATAAACAATAATGTTCAAAAATAGCAGCCAACAATGAACAATTTACCGTTAGACTGAATTTTTATCAATTATTATCAACAATTATATTTAATAACAATAACTATAACTATTAATAACAATTACTACTAATAATTAACAACAATCTATCATTAAACTGAATAGTATGCATACTATAAACCCAATTAAAAATTGTTAACACTAAGGGGTATAAAGCAAACATTTTCTATGAATCGTATAGTTAGCTAAATAGATATAAACCTGTAGGAATTGAAAGCATGAACTCACATTCACTCACACATACACACAGCTTGAAGATGGGCCTAAAGAAACATAAAACAGTTTTATTTAAAGAATTTCTTATTTAAATTAAACCAAAATATTAATTTACGTTATTAAAGAGACTTTTACCAACGTTTTTTAAAAGACAATTTATCGGACCAAGTTTGTTTTGTTAGAACTTGAAGGCCTGTAAATTGTTAATTGATACAACTTGGTAGGGTGGAGGTCCACAGTCTGTCTCCGGAGGATTGGAATCAAAGCTGCGCCTCGGGCTAGGCTTTTGACTAGGCAGCCTGCCTCAAAGCCGAGTAGGGGGAAGGGATGGGGCCCGTGGCCTCCTCCCCGAGACCAGGGGGGATCTCTCAACCTCTTCTGAAGCTGCCTAGCCGTCCCGGAGCCGGTCGCGGTGCACTGCCAAAGGTGGAAATGCGCCCAGCGGCGGCCGTCGCCGCCGACACCCGCCCCTCCGGAGAGAGGGGGGGCGGCGGCGGAACGTGGGGATGGGACAGGCGGATGGAGGGGTCGGGAGGAACGGGGAGCGGGAAAGATCCGCCGGGACCGCCGGACGCGCCGCCGGGTTGAATCCTCCGGACGGACTGCGCGGACCCCACCCGTTTACCTCTTAACGGTTTCATGCCCTCAGCTTTCATGCAGAGCCCCTGACTTGCGCACAAAATTCCACCCCTAGGAGGTGGAAGGGAGTCAGGGTGAAAAGTGGCTTTCCTTTCTCTTTCTCTTGCCAGCTTTTCTATTCGCCCCCAAACTTCCCAGGAGAAAAGGTTGGCCCCTCTTACCCAGGGGGCCAGAAAGAGGACGTGGTCCCAGGCAGGCTCTGCGACCGCATCGGTCAGTTCTAACTCCCTGGATTTTAACATCAATCTCAGCGCTTTAAGCGCTGGGTCCTTATTCTTGCCTGTTGCGTTTCCCATCTTGGGGACTCACCTACCGAAGACCGCTTGCTCCAGCCGGATTACTTGTTCCTTCGTGCCCCACGTTGGGCGCCAAGATGCGGGGGGGTCGCAGGAGGAGGCAGAGAGTGTAGACCACCTTCCCTGGTTTCCCCTCTGCCGAAAAGCTTCACCCCGCCGGCCTGCGGCGAAGTGGGACTGGAGAGAGTAGGCGCGCTGCCGAAAATAACCACGGCAGGGAGTCGAGTCAAGCAGGATCTCAACTTTATTGGGGGTCTACACACATTTTATAGGTTGGGGGGGAATTTCGTATGAGGGGATGTCTACAGCATATGATTGGTGGGTAAATACAAGGTCGAGATGGAAAGGTTTATTGGGACCTATAGCTAACTTCCTACCATGCACACCTTATTAGCATACCATATCTCGAAGGCATTTTTGAGATTCCACCTTCTACTCGAAGGGCGGGGGAACAGTCTGAAACTCGAGGCCAGGCCTGTGTCCTTTCAGTAGGCCCGTTTTTCTTTTGTCCGCTTATACCAACAGTAAATAGCATATCTTGGTGGAAAGGTTTCTATGCTAGACAAAGGACTTTGTAATGTTGAGGCTGGAGAGAGATGACAGAGATGGTTGGCTGTGTAGATAACATGCATATGTGTATGTGCGTTGAGGGTTAGTGCATTTTTGCTTTGCTCTCAGTCAGCCTGTCTCCAGGGAATGTGAACTTGTGGCTCTGTACACCACAAGGAAATGGGTGATTTGTCAACCAGCCAGACTCCTTTTAGCTTCTTTTTTTTTTTTTTTTTTTGTTCTTTTGAGACAGGGTCTCCCTGTAGCCCCAGCGGTCCTGGAACTCACTCTGTACACCATGCTGGCCTTGAACTCACAAAGATCTGCCAGCCTCTGCCTCCCGAGTGCTAGGATTAAAGGTGTGCACCACCACGCCCGGCTACTAGTTTGCCTCTTAAATTTAGCATTTCTTCAGGGTCTATTCTCAGTTCTTTCCCCATTCTCAGAAGTATTCTCACTAGGAAATTTCAGTTTAAATGACTGCAGTGCTCCTGACTGCTTTTTAGCTTCTAGTCTACGCCTTTGTCCCCTTTTCAAGCCTGAATATTTGCCTGCTGGCAAGCTGGAGTCTTCTTCAGCAGATGCTAAATACTCCTGCTGGGCATCACGGTGACTATGTTGAGCAAAAAGAATATATCCCCTGACCTTAGAGGTGAATATTTAAGTTAGGTAAGGTTATCCTTAAAAACAACAAAACGGGCTGGAGATATGGCCTAGTAGTTAAAAGCACCGACTGCTCTTGCAGAGGACCCGGGTTCGATCCCCAGCACCCACATGGTGGCTGAAGACCGTCTTTAACTCCAGTTCCAGGGGAATCTGACACCTTCTTCTGACCTCCAAGGCATTGCATGACATGGGCGCATAAACCAACATGCAGACAGTACATTCATACACATATGAAAATAAAGAAAATTTAAAAAAGTACAAAACAAAACAAACAACCCATGTGATTGTTAAGCTTTACTGTTAACTTGATTGAATTTAGAATCACTTAGAAGACATACTTCTGAACATGTCTATGAGGGTGTATCCAGAGAGGTTTAACTCAGTATAAAAGACCCACCCACCTTTAATGTGGTTGGCACCATCCTGTGGACTGGGGTCCTGAAGTGAATATAACAGGCAGGGAAGACAGAAGACATGGCGGTAGGCGTGTGAGTTGGCTAGGAACATTGGGCCTGCAGTCAGGAAGTAGACGGAGATGAATGCTGGTGCTCAGCTTGCCTTGGGAGGCTGGGCTCTTCTGAACCATGAGCCCAAATAATCCTTTCTTTTCTTAAATTGCTTTTGTTAGATTTTTGTCACAGGGATTAAGAAAGTAACCAATAGGGCTGGAGAGATGGCCTAGCGGTTAAGAGCACCGACTGCTCTTGCAGAGGACCCGGGTTCGATCCCCAGCAACCACATGGCGGCTAAGAACCGTCTGTGACTCCAATTCCAGGAGAACTCCAGTTCCAGGGGAATCCGACACCCTCTTCTGACTTCCGCGGCATTGCACGACACGGGTGCACAAACCTGCATGCAGACAGTACATTCATACACATACAAAAATAAATAAAAAAAAAAAAAGAAAGTAACCAATATAGAAAATTGTCACCTAGGAGTGGGCCTCTTGCTGTGATAAACCCGATCATGTGGCTTGTAGACATTGGAAACTGGTTTTCAGGAGCAATGTAGGTGAGTTTTGAGCTGTAGTCTATAAAAGCCCTAGAATGATTTATTAACAGGAGCTTAATGGGATCATTTTTTTTCCTTTTTTTTAAATTTTTTTATTGATGCTTTGTGATTTCATACATCATTTTCCAGTTCAGGCATATTTCCATTTCCCTTCCCCCCATCCCACCCCACCCCATCCCAGATCATACATTCTGACCTAACTGTCCTGCATCTTTCTCTCAGTTTTTTTTTTCTTCATTTTTTAGCAATACATGATAATTTATGTGTACAAGCATCCTTCATGTAAAACCAATTTGCAGGCTGTTGTGCCCAAACCCACACAGCCCATGGGTCCCACCATCCAGCCGGGGGGGGGGGCTTGTATGTTCAATCAGGTTGATCAAATGAGTGTCCAGACTATATTGCTGTAGTTTCACCAGTCACCCCAATCGCAGCCCATACATTCTTTTAAAAAAAATTTTTTTTTAATTTTATTTATTTCTGTATGTGTATGAATATACTGTCTGCATGCAAGTCTGTGCACCCGTAACGTGCAACGCCGCGGAGGTCAGAAGAGGGTGTCGGACTCCCCTGGAACTGGAGTTCTCCTGGAATTGGAGTCTCAGACGGCTCTCGGCCATGTGGGCGCTGGGGATCGAACCCGGGTCCTCTGCAAGAGCAGTCGGTGCTCTTAACCGCTAGGCCATCTCTCCAGCCCCACAGCCTGTACATTCTACCATGCCCCCTCTTCTGCAGATTGTTCCCTAGGCTTAGAAAAGGGGCACAGGTGGATGAGAAGCAAAACAGTCTACTTTCTCTGGAGCTGTTGTCTTGGACTCTGGTCAATTCTGGCTGTTTCCTTTCATGGGCTGACAGTTTGTCCAGGAATAACTTTTCGATCCTACTAATGAAGCACAAGCAATTAGATATATAGGTATTTAAACAGTACTAATAGTTATGGTAGGTTACTTTGGTATAGACACATATGTTTGGATGGTATGTTAATCCATGAATTACATTTTTTTTCCTGTTAAATATGACAGGGTCTTATTTAACATCTCCTAACCAGTAGAGGATGTAAGCTTGTGGCATCAGCCATGGGTTATTCCTCCAAGGTGAGAGCCAATAGCCAATTAGATTTGGGATATACAGGCATATGGCTGCCTCTGCTGCACAGTATTTGCTCACAGGCAGGTGAGGTGTAGCTGGTGCTGACGGTGGAGTCTTGCTTGACTCAAGGAGACCCGTATTTGCTTTATTGGTTTAGTGGCCCTTGGTAACACTCTCTGGTATTCCAGAGGCCATCTGTACACTTGCATGTGTGGTCTCAATACATCTTTCAATGGGATCATTTTGGAACACCAGAATTCCAAGAGATGTGTGGAAAGGGGAGGCCTGCCTGATGAGGTTTCAGAGGGAAACAGGAATCTTTTGGAAACTGGCCAAAAGGCATTCCTGTTACATTATGGCAAATGTGCATTCTGTCCATGTCTTCAAAGTTTGAGTAAGGCCTCTTAAGTTAGTTGGTAGAAATTTCAAGAAAACATGTGCAGTGCCCATGGAGGTCAGAAGAAGGCGTTGAATCTCCTAGAACTTGAGTCCCATGTGGGTGCTGGGAATTGAATACGGATCCTCTGCAAGAGCAGCCAGTGCTCTTAACTGCTGAGCCATTTCCCTACCAGCCCCTTCCAATAATCTTAGACCTACAGTAAGAGAAAGCAGAAAGTTGCAGACAAGGTGGACATCGAGAAAGTGGAGGTAAGTGCCACCAAAGAGAAACGTCATGCTCTTCACTAAGAAGATAGGAAGGACGCCCCACGCATCAAAGGCTTCACCTTGTGAAAATGCAAAATCATTTAGGAGAGAACCAGAACTGAGAGTGCCTCCAGAAGTAGTTTGCCACCCCTCCCTGCCCCTGCCTAGGGAATTGTTCTTCCAGGTTTGGTTGCCAAGACACACAGAAGTCACTCTAGCAGTGATTGAAAGGGGCCAGATTACATCTTGAGCTGTAGAATTTAGCAAAATTGTCCACATGGATTTTCAGGCGTGCAAAGTGTGAAAGTTAGAGGGTCACAGAGGCTAGTGTCAAGGTTTTAGAAAGCTGCTGAGATCAAACAGGGTCTGGTCTGTCTGTTAGTGAGCCTGTGCCCTACAGTTTCCACAGGTGCTTCTTGGTAACCCCATCCCACCCCATTAAATGACATGGGAAGGCTGTGGGTGGCTGGAGTTCCTCTTTCCCAAAGTGGTTAGGCTCTGGTAAAAAAGTTTCTCTGAGGGTAGGCCTTGTAAAGGACAGAGGGCTCCTGTTCAGGATGGTGTTGTGTCTTGTTTCCCTACCAGAAGTACCGGGAAAATTACGCCATTTTACTGGTGGGCTTTCATTGCCTCTACTCTGAGCTCTCCCGGGACAGGCACTGTCCTGTCTCTATCGAATCTCTCCCAGAGTGTGATCAAGCACGGGGCTGACATGTGCCCATGACACATTTACTGGACTGAGTTACTTAGCTGGGTGAACCATAGGGGCCTTCTGTATCATCAGAGAACATGCCTGGGACCTGGTGAAGGCAGGCAGTCTCTAGCTGCCAGTGCCTCTGGGGCAGACTTTGATTTGGGAGTCAGTCCTCATTCTTCTGTCTCTTCAGTTCACAGTTTTGTGTCCAAACAAGATGGAGGCTGACCTGTCTGGCTTTAACATTGATGCTCCCCGTTGGGACCAGTGCACTTTCCTGGGTCGTGTGAAGCACTTCTTTAACGTCACGGATCCTCGCACTGTCTTTGTAGCAGAGCAGGAGCTGGACTGGGCCAAGGGGATGGTGGAGAAGAGCAGGTGAGTAAGTGGCTCAGGGTGGCAGCTGGAGGCTCAAGCATTGCCAGGCTCTCTAGGGCAGGTTAGAAATGGAAGGGGAAGGAGTTGGCAGAAGACTCAGGAAGGAGGGAGAAGGGAGTCTGGGAGACAGAGACCAGGCCATACTAATTTGTTGTCCTTGGGTGACAGGATGGGGGTTGTGCCTCCTGGCACCCAGGTGGAACAACTGCTGTATGCCAAGAAGCTGTATGACTCGGCCTTCCACCCCGACACTGGGGAGAAGATGAATGTCATTGGGCGCATGTCCTTCCAGGTTCCTGGTGGCATGATCATCACAGGCTTCATGCTCCAGTTCTACAGGTGGGTCCTGAGATCCAGGAGGGGGTCGAGGTGGGCAGGGAGCCACTTGCACAGGTAATACAGTCCTCTTGATTAGTCAGTGATCAGAGACTGGGCACTGTGCTAAGTTCTTTGCATCTATGGCCACATGTAACCCTCTCCACAGCCCTATCCATAGGGCCCTATACATTTCCCTTTGATGGAGTTCTAGAGAGGGTAGTTCAAGTTCATAGTCAAGAACTATAGGGGCCTGGATGATAATGGAAACGGACCTCTCTAGTACTCAGTGAATAGGCTCTCCATCCTTTTTGAGACAGGATTTCCCTGTGTCCCTAGCTGGTTGTTATGGAGAGTAGGAGGGCCTGGATCTCACAGAGATCACCCTGCCTCTGCCTCCTGAGTGCCAGGACTGAAGGGATGTGCCACCATGGCTGTACTTTTTTTTGCGTGGGTGGGGGGGAGGAGGGGGGGGGGGTGGGGGGTGGGGGGGTGGGGGGTTGTGTATGCAGCCCTGGCTGGCCTAGAACTTACTGTGTACACCAGGCTGGCCTAGAACTCACAGAGATCCTGGGCAGGGAGCCACTCTCAGTGGTAATAGCAGCCCTCCTGATTAATCACAGTCTCTTGAGTGCATGCTGACTAAAAGAAAAACTTAAGAAGAAATTACACTTATTTATTTTATTGTGTGAGTTTAGGGAAGGGGGCTACATGCCACAGCGTGCACATGGAGGGTTCTTTCCATCATGTGGGACCCTGGGATAGAATTCAAGTTGTCAGGCTTGGTGGCAAGTACCTTTACCCATGAGCCATTTCACTAGCCCCTAAGTTCTTTTTTTTGGTCTGAGACAGGGTCTCCCTGTAGCCCCAACTGTCCTGGAACTCACTCTGTAGACCAGGCTGGCCTTGAACTCACAAAGATCCGCCTGTCTCTGCCTCCCGAGTGCTAGGATTAAAGGTGTGCATTCCACAGTGAATTTATATTTATGTTTCTCTGCTTTTTTTTTTAATTTTTTTATTTTTGGAACATGGTCTCCCTTTAGTCCCAGCTGGCCTGGAGCTCACTATGTAGACCAGGCTGGCCTTAAACTCACAGAGATCCTCCTGCCTCCGCCTCCTGAGTGCTGGGATTAAAGGCGTGTGCCACCACGCCCGGCACTAATTATGTTTCTGATGTAACATCGAAATGAAAACATTAAAAGGCACCAGGTATGGTGGCACCCATCTTTATTGCTTGGAAAGCAAAGGCAGGCAGATCTCTGTGAGTTGGGGGCCAGCGTGGTTTACATAATGAATTAAAGGACAGCTAGGGCTGCATAGTGAGAGATCTTGTCCCCCACAAAACAAGACAAAACAACCCCCCCTCCTTCCATAAAGGCCTTTTTTTGCCTGACTTGGATGGGAGGAAATGAGCTTCCGGGTTAGCTTCTGGATATGTGACTCCCTGTCCCCTCCTCTTTCTTCTCCGCTCTTCCCTGTTCTTCGCCCTGTGTCCTCCAACCGTGCGAATCTATTTGCTCAGTTATTGAGCTAGGCTTTGGACCAGGTGCTGGGGGTTAAAAATTTAAGCTGTCCTCATGGAGCGTTGTTGAGAAGACCCAGAAATAAACAGTGCAGGTTGGGAAGCGGGAAGTTGGGAGAACTTTGGGCACATGGAGTGACTGTCTAGTAGGGGCTGAGGAAGGGTCAGAACAGTTCCGTGAAGGAGAGATCTCAACAGAGCAGGACTTTGCTGTGTGAGAAAGGAGGAGGGTAGATACACCAGGCAAGGGTCCAGCCTATACAAAAGCCCAGGGCCATTAAAAAAAGGGGGGGTACTAGCCTAGGGAACTGCAGATTCTGTGGTGCCCGGGATGCCCCAGTCCTGGTCTTTTCTTCCAGGCCCCCTTTGTCTTTCTCCCTCCCCTCCTCACAGGACGATGCCTGCGGTGATCTTCTGGCAGTGGGTAAACCAGTCCTTCAATGCCTTAGTCAACTACACCAATAGGAATGCAGCTTCCCCCACATCACTCAGGTAGGAGACCTGAAATGAAGGCCGGCCTCTCGCCTCCCACCCCTAAAGGGCTCTGGTGTCCTTGCTTCCTGGGTGAGGCCCACTCCCTGCAGGTGGCCACGGTGCTCTTTTCCAGTGTTTGAGACATTTTTTTAGACCAATTAGGAGAGTTACCTTCTTTCCAGATCAGTGCAAAATGTGTTCATTCACTTGACTAATGAGTTCTTTTTAAATTTTTAAGGTTTATTTATTTATTTATTTTTGGTCTTTTTCAGACAGGGTCTCCCTTTAGTCCCAGCTGTCCTGGAACTCACTCTGTAGACCAGGCTGGCCTTGAACTCACAGAGATCCACCTGCCTCTGCCTCCTGAGTGCTGGGATTAAAGATGTGTGCCACCATGCCCGGCTTAAGATTTATTTTTATTTATGTTTATTTTATTTTATTTATTTTATTTTATTTTTTGGTCTTTTTGAGAAAGGGTCTCTCTGTTAGCCCCAGATGTCCTGGAACTCACTCTGTAGATCAGGCTGGCCTTGAACTCAGAAAGATCCGCCTGCCTCTGCCTCCCAAGTGCTAGGATTAAAGGTGTGTGCCACCACGCCCGGCCAGCTGAGTTCTTAAAGATAAGGACTCTTGGGGCTGGAGAGATAGCTCATCGATTAAGAGTGCTGACTGCTCTTGCAGAGGACCCAGGTTTGATTCCCAGCACGCACATGGCGGCTAAGAACCATCTTTAACTCCAGTTCTAGGGGAATCCAATGCTGTCTTCTGAACCTACATGCAGACAATACACTCATATGCATAAAAAATAATAAATGCCGGGCGTGGTGGCGCACGCCTTTAATCCTAGCACTTGGGAGGCAGAGGCAGGCGGATCTTTGTGAGTTCAAGACCAGCCTGGTCTACAGAGTGAGTTCCAGGACAGCTGGGGCTACAGGGAGACCCTGTTTTGAAAAGACCAAAAAATAAAAATTAATTAATTAATTAAAAATAAAATAAAGTCATTAAAAGAGATAAGGACTCCTGCATGAAGGAGCCCAAGAGGGGATTGTCTGATTTCTGCTCATTCTCCAGACCAGAAAGCAGCACGCTCTGTGTCAAGAAAGACCATGCCGTGTGGTGTGCACAGCCTTTAATCCCAGCACTGGGAAGGTAGAGGCAGGCACATCTCTGTGATATTGAGGCCAGCCTGGTTTACATGGCAAGTTCCAGGCCAGCAGGGGCTCCAAGGAGACCCTATCTCAACTAGATCCTCTCCCCCAAAAAAGAAATATCATGAAGTATTTCAGAGTACTGAAAGGGGGGCCAAGGACATCTGGGCATTTGAAAGACCCCCCAGAAACTGGAGTGGCTCTCACTCAAATCTCGGGATAGAACGACTCCCAAAAATCAGCCAAGACCATTCTCGCTGCAATTACACGAGGTTTATTCGGAAAAAAACCAGTGCACTGGGGTTGAACTCATAACCCACGCAGCAGGGGCAGAGGAGATAGACCTCCAGGGACTGGAATAGGGAACTTTTAAAAGCAGGGACCCCGGGGGCTGGAGAGATAGCCTAGCGGTTAAGAGCGCCGACTGCTCTTACAGAGGACCCAGGTTCGATCCCCAGCACCCACATGGCGGCCGAGAACCGCCTGAAACTCCAATTCCAGGAGAACTCCAGTTCCAGGGGAATCCGAGACCCTCTTCTGACCTCCGTGGCATTGCACGACACGGGTGCACAAACCTGCATGCAGACAGTACATTCATACACTTACAAAATAAATAAAATTTAAAAAATAAATAAATAAATAAATAAATAAAGCAGGGACCCCAAGGTATGGGGAAATGGGGGAAGGGTTGGGTAATAGTAAAAGAATAAAATCTCGGCACGCAGGCCGGCGACAAACAGGTGGGCGTGACTCAGTTAAGCACCGCAAGGTATGAGGAAGCGGGGAGGGAAACCTTATCTTAACACACAGGTGGGCATGACTCAGTTATGCATCGCAAGGTATGAGGAAGCAGGGAGGGAAACCTTATAGCTTACGTGACTTGGAAGCCTTATAAGATGGCGGTACCATGGTTCCTAAAGACAGATTTTAAGGGTGCATAAAACCTTGGGGCAGGGGTCCTTCACATTGAGGATAGAGGGTCATGAGATGATGCTGGGGACTGATTACTTCAGTCCTGAAGCCTTGTTACTAGTTACTCCGCCCCCTCCCGCCTTCCCTCAGCATCCCCGCCTCACCAGTGCCAACAGCTATGCTTTTATCACTCTGACATTTCTCTTCAACTAGGCAGATGGCGCTCTCCTACTTCACAGCTACCACCACTGCGGTGGCCACAGCAGTGGGCATGAACATGTGGACAAAGGTATGTATGGTTGAGGTTGCTTTGGGCATTGTGGTCACCAGGGGGCAGCAGAGTTCTAGGGAAAACAGCAGGGTTGTGCCCACACTATCCCTTAATGGGAGTTTGGGGATCCCAGGTCCCAGACTATTCAGTAGCAATGTTTAATTGCCTCTCTTCCTTTATAATCCAAAGCCTCCTCCACTCATATCTACCATGAGCTTGACCAGCTCCCATTATTCCCTGATTCCAACAGAAAGCTCCACCCTTGGTAGGCCGCTGGGTGCCCTTTGCCGCTGTGGCTGCAGCAAACTGTGTCAATATCCCAATGATGCGACAGCAGTAAGTAGGGGAACTCTGTTTTCCCTTTATAGAGGGTTAGCATAGCAGGAAGGGCAGAAAACCCAAGTCAGTGGGTGGATAGCTTCTGGGGCTGAGGTCCCATGAAGACAGCCATAGGGGCCCAACCTCTGAAGGGTTCTGCAAGGCTGCCACCCCTCTGGTAATAGTCTCAGGAATGGTGGGTGACTTGGAATTAGTCAGCGTTTGGATGGAGAGGCAGGTGGAGTGTTGAGGTAGCCTGGAATGGACCTGTGGGGTTTTATACTAGATCCTATCTTTTTTTTTTTTTTTTTTTTTTGATGGTTCTGGGGATTGAACCCAGTGCCTTGTGACCTTGTGAATGCTAGGTAAGTGCTCCGTCCTTAAGCCACAACCCCAGCTAGAGCGTGTCCAAGTGAAACAGTGGCAGAGTTGTGAACTCTGCCTAATTCCCAAGGTCTGGGAATGGCTTACCACCTGGAAAGTGTTGACTGAGGCACCTACAGAGAACCGACCAGGAAGCCAGGGCTAAGCTTTGCAGAAAAGAGAATAAAGAAATGTATCTTGCAGTCGTCGTCCCCCTCCCCCTCCCCCTCCCCCTCCCCCTCCTCCTCCCCCCTTTGTCTCTACAGTGTCTTCCTGTAGCCCCAGCTGGCGTGGAACCCAAAGAGATCCACCTGCCTCTGTCTCCCAAGTGCTGGGATTAAAGGCATGCACCACCACTCCTGGCTTCTTTTTGTTTCTGTTTTAAGATAGTTTTATTGTATAACCCTGGCTGGCCTGGAACCCACTGTGTAGATGAGACTGGCTTCAGGCTTGCATTCATCTTCTGCCTCTGCCTTTGGAGGTCTGGGATTACAGGTGTGCACTACACCTGTACCTTGTTTGTTTGTTTTCATTGTTTCATTGCAAAGGCCTTGCTGGGGACTGAACCGAGGCTTGTACCTGCTGGACAAGGACTCCTGCTGAGCTACGTCCCCAGTCCAGTTTCTGTTTCTTTTTCTTTTTGTCTTATTCCAGAATATAGTGAACACTACATCCATAAGAACTGGCTATCATCATTGTCTGTATTTACAGCCACATTTTGTTGGCAAATGGAGCCGTATCACAGTAGGCCCTGTAGAAAGAGTATACAGAATGTCACAGATATACATGTTCCTAGCCAGGCGTGGTGGTGCACGCCTTTAATCCTAGCACTTGGGAAGCAGAGGCAGGCGGATCTCTGAGTTCAAGGCTAGCCTGGTCTACAGAGCCAGTTCCAGGACAGCCAGAGTTCCAGAGAGACCCTGTCTCAAAAAGACCTCCCCCAAAAAACCATACACACACACACACACACACACACACACACACACACACACGCACATTTCTCCATCTAGCCCTCCCAGCAGATGAATGAGTGTAACTGCCTGCCTGGTCTCCAATTGAGGAGTATTAAGAGCTGGCCCAAGAAAAGGATAGCCACTGTTTGAGGAGTGCTTACCACATCAGGCACTGGACTCGGCACTTGGCTGATAGCTCATTTAAACGTCATCAGGTTCCATGAATTAGTCCAGTGCCAGGATTATTCCCAATTTCCAGATGAGGAAAATTGAAGCTTTAGAAGAGTTAAGGATCATTCTCAAAATCACAGATATGATCTGTAGCTTCATGAGTCACCCTAGACAGTGTGGGCTCAGGGCTAACCTTCCCAGCCACTGCCTTGGATCACTTTTGAGATATCACTCACCAGAGTGCAGAAAGGAGGTTGAAGGGCTAGGCTGTAGGAGGGGTCTTCCTGGAATTTCAGTGTCCTGGTATTGGTGGTCTTATGTGTCATGTGCCAGGCAGACTCCCAACACCTTTTTCCTAAGTGCAGAAATTTCTGTTTTTGCTTAGGGAACTCATCGAGGGGATCTGTGTGAAGGACAGGAACCAGAATGAGCTTGGCCGTTCTCGGGTGAGCAGCAGAGAGAGGACCTCCTCAGACTCCGTCTCCTCCATTGTAGGATTGAGACCACTTTCCCCTGGCTCCATCCTCATTTCTCTATTCAGATTTCCCATGGTCTTCTGTTCAGAACAGGCTTCCTTCATCATTTCAGGTTCTGAAACTGTAAAACTTGTCTGGGTGGGACACTTAGCTCCTGGAAGGTCCATCCCATCCCCTTTTCCAGCTCAGACTTGGCCATGACCCTGACTTCTCCCTTTAGCTCAGCATCTGGATGCTGTAAATAAGTGATTCCTGACAACTCTTTTCTGCCTTCAGAGAGCTGCAGCTGTGGGCATCACTCAAGTGGTTATTTCCCGGATCACCATGGCAGCCCCTGGCATGAGTAAGATGGGGCACACCTCCCATCTTGGGGGACACTTGAACATCTGGTAGAGAGAGCCCTCAGCCACCTCAGCCCCCAGGTGGGAAGTGGAACACCAGCAGCTTGGCTTCTCTTTCTGAAAGCCCAGGAGACCCCCTGTGTTCCTAGACTATCAGTTATCTGATTTCAGGGAGAGACTTCTTTTCAGTTAGCTAACACTCATTAAACACCAGTGGGAGGTACCCGGGAGGCAGTGTTAGGGAGAAGAACTTGCCTGTCCTGGTTTTCATCAGGGACACATCCGCAGAGTAGGATGTGGAACTTGTTTGCATGAGCCTTCAAAGAGTTTTGATTTGTTTTGTTTGAGACAGGGTTGCCCTATAGCCCCAGCTGACCTGGAACTTGCTGTATAGACCAGGTTGGCCTTGATCTCCCAGAGATCTGCCTGCCTCTGCCTCCTGAGTGCTGAGATTAAAGGCATGTGCCACCACACCTGTCAAGAGTTTTGAATTTTGAGAAGGATGCTGCGGGTCTGGTGGCATGTGTCTGCCTGTTGTTCCCCTTAGACACGTTTTTCAGACATACTTTCACTGGGTCTTGGGTAGAGAGGCTGGGTAGCAATGCCTATGTAGTCTCTATTTTTCTCCCAATGGCAAGTATTTTCTAGAACTTCTGAGGAATAGGGAGCCTTCCTCTGTCTCTGATAAGACTTCAGAACTAGGTCTTGGGGGGAGTCTTCCAACTTTCCTTTTAGCCATTTTCCTGGTCTCTTCCAGTCTTGTTACCGGTCATCATGGAAAGGCTGGAGAAACTGCATCTGATGAAGGTAGGTGGGGTTCTCCCTGCCTAGAACCCCCAGGCCCGCTCGGCTCCTTCCCCATTCTGCCTCATGTTCTTTCTCAGGCAGATCCTGGATTGTCCTCATTGGCCTTTGTTTCAGATACAGAACTTGTCTTCTGTCCTTGTCTCTCGACAACCGGGAGAACTTGTTTTTACTCCCCTTCTCTCCTTTAGGGCAGCAGAATTGAGCCTTAGTTTCTAGCTCGTTGGGAACATGGGGACCATTGTAAGGTATCTGGGGTCCATCTGGGTCTCTTTTTATTTGTTTTTCTGCAGAAAGTCAAAGTTCTGCATGCTCCGTTGCAGGTCTTGTTGTCTGGGTGCTTGTGAGTATGGTATTTTGATGGTTTGGATTCTTTGGTGGCTGAGGTATCCAAGAAGACGTGTCTTACCTGACTTCAGAAGTGGCCAGGCAGAACACTGTGGCTCCTGTTCAACCCAGGTAGCTGAGGAAGGAGGAAGATGAATTCATGGTCAGCTTGGGCTACATAGCATGATGCTGTCTCAAAAAAACAAAAACAAAAACAAAACCCAAACAAAAAAACCCAAACCAAAAACCAAACAAACAAAAACCAACCCCAAACAAAAACAAAACTGATCTCGTGGCTCAAACTCATAATCCCAGCACTTAGGAGGCTAAGGCAGGAGGATCAGGGCAGGCTCACTTAGCAAGTTTGAGACCAGCCTGGACTACATGAGCCCCTGTGTCAAAAAACTAAAAGAAACAATAACAAAAAAGTGGGTCCGTGCACTCATCCTAATTCAAGGTAGAGTCATTCCCAAGATTCTCTCTGCCCTCAGGTCTGGAGCAGTTTTAGAGAAAAGGCAAGATTGATGAGGTGTAGGTTTTGGGCTGTCAGGAATCCCAGCCTCGCACAGGAGGAAAATGGCACGAGTCATGCAATGTTCTTAGGAGCTTGCTGTTGACCAGATGCCTTTAATCATGCTTAGGTGGTGACAACTCCTTTCCCTGTGATGACAGGTGCCTGAGGTTCTGGAGTTTACTATTTACTCTCCTTAATATCATTTTTTTCCTCCTCTGTTTGGCATGGATGTGTGGAGTCGGGTTGAGGTGAAGAAAGGAAGGGCATCAATTTCAGTCCCTTGCCAAGATGAGTTTCCTGGAATACAGCTCAGTGGTAGTGTTTGACTAGTATCCATGAAGCCCTGGGTTTAGTTCCTGAGGGCAAAGAGAAAAAAAGACACTAGTTGCTGAGGCTACCTCAGTGGTAGAGTGCTGGTCTAGCATACCCGAGGATGGCTCAGTGGTAGAGTGCTGGTCTAGCATACCCGAGGATGGCTCAGTGGTAGGGTACTGGTTTAGCATACCTGAGGCTCTGGGTTTGAATGCTTAGCACTGTATAAACCAGGATGGGGACACAGGCTCGTCATCACAGCAGGGGTAGAAGCAGGAGGTTGCAAGTTCAAGGTCATCCTCTGCCTCAGCCAGCTCTTTCTTGCCCCTGGGCTCCCTGAGACCCTGTTTCAGAACAACAACAGAGAATAGAGAAGGACTAGAGGGAAAGGACTGTTGGGCAGGCAGTGCGGGTGTGTGGGCATCTCTCCCTTCCTTCTGAGGGCTTGGGGTAGGGTGTGGTGGGGTCACAGGGACATGTCCTAACATTCTGGTCTCTCCTTTCTTACAGCCTCCTCTTCATGGTGCCAGTGGCATGTGGGCTCTTCCCACAAGAATGGTATCAGCTGTTGCTGCTTTGTTTTGTTAAATACTCTGCTGCTGCTGCCCTGACTCCACCCAGTGTCCAGAGACAGGGTAGGGGGTGGTGGTAGGAAAGCAGCAATTTCCCAGGACAAGTGCCCATCAGCCAAATCTAGGCCTCTTAACACTGGGTGGGTGGCAAAGCGTCCAGAGAGCTCCATGGGGTGGCAGTAGGAAGCCAGGAGTAAGAGTTGTTCCACCCAGTGGAGCAAGTGGCTGCCTTAGAATGATGGTGGGAGACAGTGGGAGAGGTGTCCTGCTGCCTGTATGTTAGGAAGGCCCCTCTCACTGGATCTGCTCTTTAAAATAAGCCAGGCGTGGTGGCGCACGCCTTTAATCCTAGCACTTGGGAGGCAGAGGCAGGTGGATCTTTGTGAGTTCAAGGCCAGCCTGGTCTACAAAGTGAGTTCCAGGACAGCTGGGGCTACAGGGAGACCCTATCTCGAAAAGACCAAAAAAAATAAATAAATAAATAAATAAAATAAAATAAAATAAAATAAGGTCCACAAGACGGGCGTGGTGGCACATGCCTTTAATCCCAGCACTTGAGAGGCAGAAGCAGGTGGATCTCTGTGAGTTCAAGGCCAGCCTGATCTACAGAGTGAGCTCCAGGACAGCTGGTACTAAAAGGGAGACCCTGTCTCAAAAATTAAAAAAACATCTTCGGAAGAACAGGTGTTACCTGGCTTCCACCCCAGGCCACAGTCCATCACTGAGGAAAGTCAGGGCTGGGACTCAAGCAGGAACTTGAAGCAGAAACCATGGAGGAAATCTGCTGGCTGGCTTACTTGCACAGGCTCATGCTTAACTAGGCTGGCTTACATAGCCCAAGACTACCTGCCCAGGGACTAGTGCTGCCCACAGTGGGCTAGGGCTCCCACAGTGATCAGTGATCAAGACAGTCCCCCACAGACATTCCCACAGTGCAAAGCAGTAAAGAATTACTCAGTCGAGACTTTTCAGGTGATTGTAGGCTGTGTCAGGTTGGTAGTGAATGCTAAATAGGACGGGCTTCTTGGGAGGCGCCATGCAGCATGGACTTTATCTCAGGGTAAATCGCTGATTGTCCTGGACGGCATGCTCATAATCCCTTTCTGGTTCTTTTTTCAGTGAGTTGCCAGTTTCCTATCTAGAACCAGAGCTCCAGGACACCATCAAGGCCAAGTACGGTGGACGAGTAACCCATGTCTACTTCAACAAGGGTCTCTAGATGCCCTATGCCATTAAGGACCAATCCGTACCCTATATTGACCACTTCCTTCCTGGCTGTGCAAACTTGTCTCTACATTCTTGTTTGGAGCAAGGTCTGAAGGCCAGGCTGGATTTGATGATAGAGTGGCCGGGTGGGGAGATGGCTCCAGTTTCTACACAACCACTTAGTTTATTGGACTCCAGAGAACAAAAATTAAAAGAGGGACAAGGTGTCTGGGCATTTATCTCAGTTGGTACAGTGTTTACTTGACATGCACAAAGCCATGAGTTCAATCCTCAGCACTACATAAACTGGGCATGGTTGGATATGGTTATAATCCTAGAACTCTGGAAATAGAGTCAGGGAGACTAGAAGTTTAAGGTCATCTTTGGCTACATAGAAAGTCTGAGGCTAGCCCAAGCCAGAGACTCAGTCTTAGAAGAGTAGGCAGGGAGCAAGGACCAAAGTCTGTCTACTTCATCCTTAGCCCTTGTTCTTCGAGACCAGAAGTGAGGCTGTCCAGCAAAAGCTGCTGGTATCTAGGCAGGTACTTAAACTGGAGTAATTAGGAAATTTGTGATTTTTTTTTTTTTTTTTTTTTTGTCTTTTCGAGACAGGGTCTCCCCGTAGCGCTGGCTGTCCTGGAATTCACTCTGTAGACCAGGCTGGCCTTGAACTCACAAAGATCCACCTGCCTCTGCCTCTGCCTCCCAAGTGCTAGGATTAAAGGCGTGCGCCATCACGCCTGGCGGAAATTTGTGATTCTTTTCCAGTCAGTGAAAAGCCCCTGGGACAAGAGCTCTAAGGCCTTTCCTTTTCTCCCTCTTCTCCAAAGCAAGGGATACTTTTACCCGTGTGATTCTATCTTGAGTCAGGAAGAGAAAGGGGACCAGTCTGTGTCCCTTGGGGGTCTTCTCTACACTTCCCCATTGTACCCTGGCTGGGAAGACTCATTGGGAGAGCTGCCAGACTTGAGTTTATCAGGCAGCCAGAGTTATTAGTACTGAAAAAAGAAATAACTCTGGATGTATAACTGCTTTCTTCAGTCCATTAGGTCAAATAGCAAAGAAAGACTGGTATGTACTGATAGGAAAGGGAAGTTGTGCTTGGATACCTCTGAGAGGAAGTCAACCAGGACCAAAGAGCTAAGAGTGTGCGCAGCGATGCTGCTGTGGTTCTGCGGTGCTCCCCATGCCCTGTCCCTGGATACTGACTTTTTTTTTTTTTGTCTTAAAATCATGTCTGGATCTGTTCTTGGGACCTTTCTGCTGTGGGAAGTCTCTTCTCTCATTGCCTCCTATCTATGTTTTACAAACTAAGTCCCTTCTTGGCTGTGAGTGAAGGGACATGTGTAGCATTTGCCACATATTTTAATGGGTATGATTTCCTGGCCACCTCCCTTCCTTAGCCTATTAGGTTAAATGCCGAAAAAAGACCAGCGTGTACTGATAGGAAAGGGAAGTTGTACTCAGACACCTCTGAGAGGAAATGAACCAGGACCAAAGAGCCTTAAGAAAACACAAACACCACAAAATAGCCACTTCAGCTCCCTTGTCTGGGCGGCTGGGGCGGTTTCTGGAGCTCCCTGGGGACTGTTAAAAACCTACTTGGGGTCAGTGTAAGTTTTGCTTGGTAAGATTTGCTGATTCTTTTCAAAGGCTTTCACTGTGAACTGAATAAATGATTTGAAAGAACACATTGTCTTGCAAACCAAGTTACTAAAGGCTGCTGGAAACCAGGATCTCTGGTCTGATGCTGGCCTTGGCATGTAGAGGGCATCACAGGGATAAAGGGAACCTATCTGATGCCTGGAGGCCATTGTTCATTTTCCTAATTAGAAAGCAGAATCCACCTGCCTCTGCTGAAGCTTCACAGGTCTCCTAGAAAGACCTGTGTTGTCTTAGAGCTGGAATTGGTGAGCCATGATACAGCCAAATCTCCCTGCTACATGGTTTATGTGCACCTGAGAGCTATGAAAAGGGTTATAAAAAGAGAAGAACAAGAATGTGTGCCATGTACTATGCAAAGTCTTACCATAAAATGTCTCCTCTAGGGCTGGAGAGATGGCTCAGCGGTCAAGAGCACTGACTGCTCTTGCAGAGGACTGGGATTTGGTTCCCGGCACCCACATAGCAGCTAAGAACCATCTTGGGCGGGGCGTGGTGGCAGATGCCTTTAATCTGAGCTAGTACTTGGGAGGCAGAGGCAGGCAGATGTCTGTGAGTTCAAGGCCAGCCTGTTCTACATAGTGAACTCCAGACCAGCTGGGACTAAGGAGAGACCCTGTCTCAAAAAGACAAAAAAAAAAAAAAAAGTCTCCCCTGCCCTTGAACAGTGGTTCTTAATTGTGTATACCAGGGTTACCTGGAGAGCTTATGAAAATAGTTGGCAGGGGCTGGCCCTGGAATTTCTAATTCTGTAGGTCTGTGGTGGAGCCTGAAGATGTGTGTGTCTAATAGTTTCCTGGCAATGGTGACTGGTGCTCTGGAATCATACCTGGAGAAATCCTCCTCTAAAGGAGAGGCCTTCCTTCAGATGCAGAGCTCTCAGGTGCAAAAAAGTCAAATATGGGGCTGGAGAGATGGCCTAGCGGTTAAGAGCGCCGACTGCTCTTGCAGAGGACCTGGGTTTGATCCCCAGCACCCACATGGCAGCTGAGAACCGTCTTTGACTCCAGTTCCAGGGGAATCCGAGACCCTCTTCTGACCTCCGGGGCATTGCATGACATGGGTGCACAGACCTATATGCAGACAGTACATTCATACACATTTTTAAAAAAAAAGAATAAATTCTTTTTAGAAAATTAAAAATAGAAGCTTTGGTGGCCTCCAAGGCTCTCATTATTAAAAAAAAGAGTCAAATATAACATAATACATTTTTTTTTGGTCTTTTTGAGACAGGGTCTCCCTGTAGGGCCAGTTGGCCCAGAGCTCACTATGTAGACCAGGCTGGCCTTGAATTCACAGAGATCCACCTGCCTGAGGAGTGCTGGGATTAAAGGTGTGCTGTCTTGTTTTGTTTTGAGACAGGGTCTTGCTGTATAGCTCAGTCTGTCTTGGAACTCTGTCCTTCCACCTCAGACCTCTGAGTGCTGAGATTACAGTTGTATCCCACCATGCCTGGCCAAACTCATCCTTTTAAATTATACAATTTAGTGATTTAAAGTCTAAAAGTCGGGGCTGGCGGGGTATGGTGGCGCATGCCTTTAATCCTAGCACTTGGGAGGCAGAGGCAGGCAGATCTTTGTGAGTTCAAGGCCAGCCTGGTCTACAGAGTGAGTTCCAGGACAGCTGGGGCTACAGGGAGACCCTGTCTCAAAAAAAAAAAAAACAAAAAACCCCAAAATAAATAAAAATAAAAGTCGGGGCTAGAGAGATAGCCTAGCGGTTAAGAGCACCGACTGCTCTTGCAGAGGACCCGGGTTCAATCCCCAGCACCTACATGGAAGCTAAGAACCGTCTATAACTCCAATTCCAGCAGAACTCCTGTTCCAGGGGAATCCGAGACCCTCTTCTGACCTCTGCAGCATTGCACGACACCAGTGCACAAACCTACATGTAGACAGTACAGTCATACACATACAAAAATAAATAAAATTTAAAAAAGTTTTTTTTTTTAAAGTCTAAAAGTCATAAATTTAAAGTCATAAACCCTTAACAGTCACTTCTCATTCCTTCTAAAAACCCTTCATCTGCCTTTTCTCTAGATTTGCCTGTTTTAGGCCCCTGGGCTCAGAAAAGTACTTCAGCTAGCTTTCTTTGGGATGGGGGAAACTGGCTTTAGCTTTGCCTATTTCCAAAGACAAATAGGAAAAGAAACATCAAAGTTTGGGAACATTCCTCTTTTATTCTTTGAAGAGTGACATCTTCCCCTCCCAGACCCTCAAGGTTTCGGGCGTGCCTCCTCTCACAATCATTTTGCAAACGTCTAGAATATGTGGTGATTGCCTAGTTCAGGGGTACTTTGATGATTTGATTTTCCTTTGAAGTGCTGGAGATGGAACCCAGGGCCTTGCTCATGTTAGGCATTGAGATCTGTCATCCCCAGCCCAGGCCACTTTGAAGTGTTCCCTCAGACTACATATTGGTCTCATTTTGGAACGTCTCTGCCTTTTTGAGTTGGTCTGTGGGATACTGAAAGACAATTATGGAATATAAAGTCTTGGTAAGTGAACTAGCTAGTCCCATCGGTTTTAGTTATTTGTTTTTTTTGTTTTTGTTTTTTTTTTTGAGACAGGGTCTCCCTGTAGCCCCAGCTATCCTGGAACTTACTATTGCAGACCACGCTGGGCTTAAACTCCCAGAGATTCACCTGCCTTTGCATCCGAGTGCTGGGATTAAAGGCGTGCACCACTATACCTGACCTGGTTTTTGTTTCTTTTTTTTTTTTTTTTTTTTTTTGTCACCCAATTTCAATCTTTTATTTTTATCATACATTTTATACAAATAAAGAGCCTCTGAATATTAATCTGCAGTTCCATGTCTTCTGACTCCTTACAAAGTAAAGATATAAAATCTCACACACATCCCACAGCACACCACAAATGCTTTTCGGCGGTAATTAACATTGTGATCCTCAAAACATTTTTGCCTATAATTTTATATGTGCCATTTAAATCTATGTAAGTTTATGATAGCAATATCAATACACCAAAATTTACCATTTCTTCCTCAATGGACTTTTTAAAAATATGCAAATGAAATGCTAAAAACGTCTTTGTAGAAGTATCTTTATTATTCTTTGTTCTGACTCTTTTCCCCGGGTGTACGCTTCTTTTTTTTTTTTTTTCAATTTTTATTTATTTATTTATTTATTTATTTTTTTTTTTTTTTTTTTTCTTTTTTTTTTTCTTTTTTTTGGTCTTTCGAGGACAGTCTCCCTGTAGCCCCAGCTGTCCTGGAAACTCACTCTGTAGACCGGCTGGCCTTGAACGCACAAAGCTCCCGGCCTTGCCTCTGCTTCCTGGGTGCTCGGATTAAAGTCGTGCGCCACCACGCCCGGCTTATTTATTTATTTTTAGTGTCTGAAAACTGTCTGTATTTGTATTGTCTGCCTGCAGGTCTGCCGCACCGTGTCGTGTCGGATTGCCGCGGAGGTCAGAAGACGGTCTCGGATTCCCCTGGAACTGGAGTTCTCCTGGAACCGGAGTCACAGACGGTTCTCAGCCGCCATGTGGGTGCTGGGGATCGAACCCGGGTCCTCTGCAAGAGCGGTCGTCGCTCTTAACCGCTAGCCCATCCCTCCAGCCCCATGTGTGTACGCTTCTTAAAGAGCATGTCTAATCAAGTTGGTGCACTTCTGCTAGCCTTCCCAGACATCCTTAAAGTGACTGCAGATACACAATGCCATTGGAATGAAGAAGACCCAGGCGATGTTTAGAAATGGTTTTAGTTTCTTTTGCCCAGTAGCTTTCATGTATAAGGAAAAAAGGATGGGGCAGAATCCCTTTCTTTATCAGACTGAATTGGAGTTCCCAATGGTGTTGATACTTGGCTTTATATGAATTTCTTATACCTCAAGGCCAAAATTGGAAGATTCTGGGCTGTGAAAATAATTTGGCTTCTGCCTAGTACTCAAATGTTACCTCTCTTAAGATCTGTGGGACAGGGGCTGGAGAGATGGCCTAGCGGGTAAGAGCACTGACTGCTCTTGCAGAGGACCCGGGTTCGATCCCCAACACCCACATGGTGGCTGAGAACCATCTTTAACTCCAATTCCAGGGGAATCCGACACCGTCTTCTGACCTCCGCAGCATTGCACGACACGGGTGCACAAACCTACATGCAGACAGTACATTCATACACATAATTAATTAATTAAAAAAGATTTGTGGGACAGATGAAGAAATTAAAGATTTGCAACAATACTAGTCACTTGGGAAGGTAAGACCAAGATACAGGCATAATCTGGGTGTAGTGGGTTCATGCTTATAATCTTAGTATTTGAGAGGCTGAGGCAAGAGCATTACTTCAAGTTTGAGGGCAGCCTGGGCTACCATAGTTTCAGGGTAGCCTGGGTAATACCTAATACATTCTGTAAATAATTGCAAGCTAGTCTTTCTTTTTTTTTCTTTCCACTGTCACTTTCTCCTCTCCTTTTGACCTGTGGTCTGTACTAACCATTGAAATCAGGGCCTGGAGAGATAGCCTAGCGGTTAAGAGCACCAACTGCTCTTGCAGAGGACGGGAGTTCGATTCCCAGCACCCACATGGCCGCTGAGAACTGACTTTGACTCCAGTTCCAGGGGAATCTGACACCATCTTCTGACCTCTGTGGCATTGCACGACAGGTGCACAAACCTACATGCAGACAGTACATTCATACACATAAAAAATAAAAAAAATAATAAAAGAAATCAAGACCTTGCCCATGCAACTGTTTTACCGCTCCAATGAGCTACAGCCCCAGCCCAGTTGGACAAGTATTTTTGAAGGCGAAGTTGCCACATAATGTTTGTGTTTATGTGGAATTGCACTGTTGCTGTGGTATGAGGAATGAATTTGAAACCAAGGGAACTGTCTACTTTGCAGGGCTTCCAGAAAGCCATTTTTATTTAGCTGGAAGATAACATCGAGGAAGCTATGTGAGATGGAGTTCACGGCTGTTTCGGAAGTGGAATCTTTAGAATTTTGTCCCTAAAACTTGGGATGACAGAATACTATTACTTCAATAGTATGAGTTTGGAATAGGGATCCTGGTTATAGGGTTGTACTTTAAAGAGGAAGGGCACCAAAGACTTTTAGACTGCAGTTGTTCTTACTTTTTAGGAGTACTCAGTTACCTTCTAGAAATAATTTATTTTTGCCGAGCGTGGTGGCGCAGGCCTTTAATCTCAGCACTCGGGAGGCAGAGGCAGGCAGATCTCTGTGAGTTCAAACCCAGTCTGTTCTACATAGTGAGTTCCAGACCAGCTGGGGATACAGGGAGACCCTGTCTCAAAAAGGTCAAAAATAAATAAACAAACAAACAAATAAATAAATGAAACATTTTCAAATTCCTTTGGAATAATCATACCTCTTTTTTTTTCTTTTGTTGCACTTTGGCAATTAACACTTCCGCCACACTCAAAATGGCTGCAACCAGCAAGCATTTTTAATTCGTCTTGATGGACCTACCCGCTGCTCTATATACTTCCGCCACTCTCTGAGGGGCGGAGCTCGCTTTTACACCTTCTCACAGCATACAAGATGGCTCGGCTTCCTCCTACTTTTCATTGGCTGATGCTCCGTGCTGTTGCCCACGAGGGGGCGGGACATATACTTGAGAGACAGGTATTTTGGTCAATGGACGAAAGGTGGGAGCCAATGAGGCGCTGGAGCTGGAGACCGGTCCCGGCTTCTGGGAGGGTGTTTTTGCCTGGGGCGGGGTGGAGCCGGGCCGGAAGCCCGAGGGGAGAGCGAAGCAGGAAAAGAAGGGAAGAAGGAAGCAGAGGGAAGAAGAGAGGGAGGAGGAGGGAGGTGGCGGCGCCGTGGCGGAGGAGCAGGAGCAGGAGGGGGATGGAGAGGAGAAGGCTCCTGGGTGGCATGGCGCTCCTGCTCCTCCAGGCGCTGCCCAGCCCCTTGTCAGTCAGGGCTGAGCCCCCGCAGGTAAGGGGAGGGCGTCCGGGCCAGGCTGGGGGCCCGGGGTGGTCGAGGCCTGGCTGGAGGGGTCTCCAGGAGGGCTTCTTGCACAGTGGAGGGGTCGTAGAGGGACGCGGGTGCCTGGTGTGGGCAGAGCGACAGGGGCATCCTCGGCGTTAGCTCAGGGACACCTGTGACGGTGTGGGTTTCAGGAAGGTGGCAGAGGTATGGTGCTAGGAGACCTGAGGGGCCTCCGGGACAGCAGGTATGGAAGGTGCACTGGGGTGACACTTAGTGGATATTGATGCATGTCGCATTGGTGGGGCCCAGTCCTGCCCCGCAGTAGAGTCGGGAGCAGGAGACGCACATCTATGTGTATAGGGGGACACAGGCCATTGAGCTGGTCTGGGATGGAGGAGGGCCTGGCAGGACATTGATTTCAGGCTGGAAAAAGGGAAGTTCTGAGGGCTCCATTTTTAATACTGTAGGGCATGGCATCTTGGTTGCATGGTGGAAGGGTAGGATCTTGGTAGGCAGGTGGGGTGCAGTAGAGAAGGGCAGGCCCTTGTTGGGGTGACTGGCCTGGAAGAGCAAGTCACTGATGCTGATCTGAGCCACTTAAGGCCTTTGAGCAGAGGGTGGTTCTGGTGCCAATATGGGCAGCAAATGGAGCACCCTAGCACCCTAGCTTTTCTTGCTGGGTGGCTTGTGCTTTGTCCAGGTAGAGAGGCTTGCTTGTGCTGATTCCAGCTCAGGCTGGCATTTCGAAACCCTAATTGGAGCTTTACTCTTGGTGCCAAATTGGGTGAGGTGCTGTAGGGGGAGTTACACCCCCTCTCTCTTAAATTTGGCAAAGCATCTACCATTTTATTTTCTTCACTTCAGTTCCTTCACTGTTTTTATCAGAAAAGCACCCACATACACAAACATAATGACAAAGTCAGTACAATTTAGCACTTGAAGGCTATGCCATGAAGAGCAGAAACTACTAGCAAAAACACTTAGCTTGGTGTTTAAATACTGCCTTTTCACTTAGGAATCTTTTGCTTTTCTATTCTCTACTTAAAAACAAAAAGCTACAAGTGATTGAGTTTTGTTTTGTTCCAGTCAGGGTCTTCCTATGTAGGCCAGGCTGGCCTTGAACTCAAATCATCTTTCTTCAGCAGCCCACGTTTTGAGATTTGATTGATTTTTAAGTGAACTGAAATTCACATAACAAAATAACATTTTACAGTGAATTGTTCAGTGGCATTTAGTTCACAGTATTGTGCAACCACCACCTCTATCTTGTTCCAAAACAGTTTAATCATCCCAAAGAAAATCACATTCCCATTAACCAGTACTCTCTGTCTCCACTTCCCCCAGCCTTTGACAACCACCAGTCTGGATTCTGTCTCTGTGGATGTACTGATTCTGGATATTTTATATAACAGAATGCTGTAATATGTATGTAGTCTCTTGTCTTTAACCTTTTTCACTTAGTGTCACATTTGTAAAGTTCGTCCATATCATGGAGTATACCAGGACTTCATTTCTTTTTGTGACTGGATAATATTCTCCTTTATGTGTATACCACAGTTTGTTTATTAGCTTACCTGTTGAAGTGTCTACTTTTTCTTGAGGTATATTTATGTATTTTTTAAAATAATATGTGAGCCGGGCATGGTGGCGCATGCCTTTAATCCTAGCACTTGAGAAGCAAAGTCTGGCGGATCTCTGTGAGTTCAAGGCCAGCCTGGTCTACAGAGTGAGTTCCAGGACAGCCAGAGCTACAGGGAGACCCTGTCTCAAAAAAGACCAAAAACAATAAATGAATAAATAAATAAATAAATAAAATATGTGAAAGCAAGCAAGCTCATTTTATGATGTAGCATATATGTATTCTTTTTCTAGGGCTGGAACCTTTGTGGAGGATCTTTGCTTTCCTAGTTAAGATTACAAACTGGCAGGAGAGATAAATTGGTATACTAGAAAAGTTAGACTCTTGGGACTGGTAAGGTTATAGGTATTAGCAGAACAAAACAGAATGAAGTTGCTTTCCTATGAGTTCTCCATAATCATTCAGACACCTTTCTAAGGGGGTTGAGTGAGGAATGTGGAGCCTTCAGAGGTGGGCTGGTTGATGACTGAACTGGATCCTAATCTTCAAGGAGAGTGGTTGTTCCTGCCAGGCCTTGGAGCCTGGGGGTGGTAAGAAGATACCAAAGTCGGTCTTCAGTGCCATGCTCTCCTTGCAGTGTGTCAATCACAGGCTGCTTTCTTATCACATTTTTGGCACTTCTAATACTTATTTTGGGGACAGAGTGGCTTTTGTACTTTGTTTTGTTTGGATGGGTGCTAGCCCTGACCCACAGCTGTTACATGGTACAGTTCCTGCAGAGAGGGAGAGTGTTTGTCATGAGCTGCCTCCTTCCTAACCTCTACGTTCCGTCACTCTGACGGCCCCTGACCCTTCACCTCTCACCGCTTTGTGTCCTGTCAGAATGCTGCATATTTAGGGCTTTTGTTTTGTACAAAATAGAAAAAACAAAACACCCCCCGCCCCCGAAACAGCATATTTGGCAAGGAGCGGCCTTCAGGCACTCACAGTCCTTAAACAGTGACTTCTGCCTCTGCCTCACTCCTAGTTGCCGACCTAAAGAATTCCATGTGGAAGATTGTATCTCACTGCATCTCCCTCCCTGAAATAATTGATCTGTTAAATATTCTCTCTCGCAGGGCGTGGTGGTGCACACCTTTAATCCTAGCACTGGGAGGCAGAGGCAGGCGGATCTTTGAGTTCAAGGCCAGTCTGGTCTACAGAGTGAGTTCCAGGACAGCTGGGGCAACAGGGAGACCCTGTCTCGAAAAGACCAAAAAAAAAAAAAAAAAAAAAAAAAAAAAAAAAAAATAAGTTTTCTCTCTCTCTCTCTCTCTCTCTCTCTCTCTCTCTCTCTCTCTCTCTGGTCTTTCTGACACAGGGTCTCCCTGTAGCCCCAGATGTTCTGGGACTCACTGTGTAGACCAGGCTGGCCTTGAACTCACAGAGATTGAAAGGCTTGTGACAACACCATGCCGGGGAGGGCCTAGTGGTCTGTTTCCTTAACAACTTGGCCACCTTGTTGGGACATATTTTGGGCTGGGTGTTAGACAAGGTCTTATTATAAAGCTGAGTCCTGGAACTCAGTGTGACTAGGCTGACCTTGAACTTTCTGTGGTCCTTCTGCCTCAGCTTTCTAAAAGCCAGGATTACACGTGTACACTGCCACACCCAAATATATTTAGGTTTAATATTTGAGATAATTCTAGATGTGGTGGCACACACCTTTAATCCCAGCAGAGGCAGGCAGATCTCTGTGAGCTCAAGCCTAGCCTGATCTACATAGCGAGTTCTAGGACAGCTGGGGCTACAGGGAGACCCTGTCTCAAAAAGACCAAAAAAAAACCCCCAAATTTTTGAAATATAAATGACTTTTCCTGATATCAGCATTGCGTTGGAACAGTCCTTACTTGCTGAGCAAGCCGGGAAAGTTCACCCAGCTCGCTTGCTCCTGTAATTAGGAGCTTCTGTGTAACCCTGTCATGGTCTCCTGACTCAGATAGGAATCCTTGAACCTGAAAAGAAGAAAAGAGCAGCATTTTCCAAACAAGAAGACCTTGGCATTTATTTCCTCCAGTTAAATTATGCTTGAGATAAGGTAGAGCTGCTTTCTGATGTTTAAATTCAACCAGAATACTTGACTATGTTATTTAAAATAAAGTTTTAGTAGAAATATCTTTTTCCATAAGGTGATCCGGCGTATGATCTGGGCACCACCTACAGATGCCATCCTTAGCTTTTCCTCTGCCAACCTTAAAATTGAGTTGGATGTGGCCCTGGTTCCTGCTGTCTTTTCTCACCACACCTCTTGGTCGCACAGCACCTTTACTCAGGTCCAGTGCCCTCGGTCTTCTTAGAAGCGCTACATTCATGGCCTGCAAACTCTGAGCCCTGGGATCACACCCATGTACCACATGCCCTGCTCTATCTTCTGACCTTTTCGTTATTTTGAGATAAGGTCTCATGGCCCCTAGGCTGGCCTCAACCTTACTGAGTAGCCAAGGATAACCTTGAACTTCTGATCTGCCTCTGTGTTCTGAGTGCTGGGATGATGGCTGTGAACCACACACCTGGTTTATAGGGCACTGGGCTTCCTGCATGCTAGGAAAGCATTCTGCCTTTCCTAGGTAACTGAGCTGCATCCTCAGACTTCTGTTCTCTTTTCTTGCAAGTAGTATTTCAAAGACTATACTTAGGTGGAGGGTGTAGGAGGAGGGAAAAACATAGGTCATTTCTGTAGTTCATTACAAGTAGCATTTCAAGGCAGTCACCATCATAACTTTTTTTTAAGGTTTTTTTTTTTTTGAGATGGGTCTCTCTGTGGCCCCAGCTGGCCTGGTACTTGCTATGTAGACCAGGCTGGCCTGGATCTCACAGAGATCTGCTTGCCTCTGCCTGCCCTCCAGGGCTGAGACTAAAGGCAGCTAGCTTAACCATAACTTCTTTTTAAATTAATTAATTAATTAATTAATTAAGTTTTATGTGTATGAGTGTACTGTCTGCATGTAGGTTGGTGCACTCATGTCCTGCAATGCTATGGAGGTCAGAAGATGGCGTCAGATTCCCCTGGAACTGGAGTTAAAGATGGTTCTCAGCCGCCATGTGGGTGCTGGGGATCCAACCCGGGTCCTCTGCAAGAGCAGTCGGCGCTCTTAACTGCTAGGCCATCTCTCCAGCCCCCATATTTGCTTTTTATGTCAACTTTAAAATTGCTCATTTTCATCTGGTCAGAGAATTATATGGTTATTACCACTGCTGTGTTAACATTTTAGAGTTATTTCATCACTCTCAAAGAAACCCCACAGCCATTTCTAGTCACTCTGCATCCTACCTCCTCTTCCACCAGCCCTTAGCTACTAATAATCTTTCTGATTCCATAGATTTGCCTCTTCAGGACATTTCATATAAATCACATCCAAGGGGAGACCAGAGCAGGACTTAGGGTGTGTGCCTCTATCACCTTACCTTATTGCCTTGAGACTGTCTTTTTTTTTTTTTTTTTTTTTTAATCCTTTTGAGACAGGATCTCCCTGTAGCCCTAGCTGGCCTGAAACAGACGATGTAGACCAGGTTGGCCTTGAACTCACAGAGATCCACCTGCCTCTCAAGTGCTGGGATTAAAGGCATGCACCACCACACCTGGCCTAAGATTGTCTTTTTATTTTTATTTATTTATTTGTTTATTTATTTTTGTCTTTTTCGAGACAGGGTCTCCCTGTAACCCCAGCTGTCCTGGAACTCACTCTGTAGACCAGGCTGGCCTTGAACTCGAGACTGTTTTTTACTGAATCAAAAGTTTGCCTTGGCTATGCTGGCTGGTCAGTGAAGTCTTGGGCTCTGCCTGTCTCCATCTGCCCAATGCTAAGGTCACAGGCATGTACAACCATGCTCAGCTTTTTATGTGGGTGTTAGGGATTTGAACTCAGGTAACATGCTTGTAGAACAAGCAGTTTTGCCCACTGAGTCATCACCCCAGCCCTAATGCATTTTTTTTTTAATGGCTAGGTAATATTCCACGGTGTGAATATCCCATGTTTTATTTCTCTTCTCATTGATGGACGATGGTCCTTTGGGCTGTGTCCACTTTACTTGCATTGCTAAAGAAATTTTGAGCCAGGCATGATGGCACACCACACGCCTTTCTTTAATCCCAGCACTGGGAGGCAGAGGCAGGATTCCTGTTAGTTCAAGGCCAGCCTGGTCTACATTATGAGCTCCAGGCCTACATTGTGAGCTCCAGGCCAGCTGGGACTAAAGGGAGACCCTGTCTCAAAAAGACCAAAAAAAAAAAAGATTCCTTGGGCCAAGCGTGATGGTGCATGTCTTTAATCCTAGCACTTGGGAGGCAGAGGCGGATCTCTGAGTTCAAGGCCAGCCTGGTCTACAGAGTGAGTTCCAGGACAGCCAAAGCTACAGGGAGACCCTGTCTCAAAAACACAACAACAAAAAACCAAAAACAAACAAAAAAAGAAATTTTGGCACAGAAACAATGTTTTTGTTTTGTGTTCCCCCCCACATTCATTTATTCTGTGTGTGTGTGTGTGTGTGTGTGTGTGTGTGTGTGTGTGTGTGTGTTTACAGTGGGCATGGAGATGTCAACAGCAAGGAGTATTCCTGTACCATGTTGTCCTGGGGGTGGAACCCAAATTGCTAGACTCAGTGACAAGTGGTTCCACCTGCTGAGCCATCTTACTGGCCATTGGTTTTGACTTTTTTGATGCAGTGTCTCACTTTGTAGCCAGGCTGCCTGGAGCTCTTGGGAATCCTCCCGCCTCAGTTTTCCCTAGTGCCAGGGTTACAGGTATGAGCTATTGCGCATTGTGGCTGGTATGTTAGTGTCAACTCTCAAACTGTGTCGAGAACTGAGTTTAATTTGGCTTGTTTGATTCTGCTGTACATTGGGGTTTGGATTGTTCTATGATCTTTTCACCACGTAGTACACTTTTCATAGTGACTCTGGGGGTTTAGAACAGTGGTCCTCAACTAGGGATAATTTTCCCTCACTCTAGAGGGCGTGTATTGAGAGTGCTGCTGGCCTCTTCTGTGCAAAGTCTGGATGCCTTAGCTGTCCCACACTGCCACAAAACATTATCTGGTCTTAGGTGAGAAGCCCTCTCTGTGCCAGGTCATTATTGTGGAGTTTGAGCTCAGCCCTCCTTCCAAGAGTAAGAAGCATTGTGAATGGCATGAACTATCCTCTGACTACAAATTTTAGGGGGGGCAGTTTAAAGCACTAATATGCTAAATCTGACATCCTCCACCAGTCAGTTCTGTTTGGTCAGCTGACATCAAAACATTTGGACAAAGGTACTCTGGTCTGTGGTTCAGTGAGCAGGTGAAACACCCCCTCCCCTTTCTCACCCAGTCTGGAACTTTCTTTCCTCTTGCTTTGATCTGCCCTTGTGGTTTCAGTTTGAGAACATAATTTGTTTTTGCCCCAGTGAAAGCCTGATGGCCAGTTCCTGTCTTTTCCCACAGTCCTCTATGGTCCCATAACTAGTCTGAATTGAGTCATGTTCTTAGAACTTTTTCCTTTCCCCTCTCCAAGGCTTGACTCTGTGCTTGTTTTTGGCCATAGGATCACTGGTTTGTTCTCACACACACCAGCCTGTGGAAGCCATCGGGTATACTCAGGTTCTGCCAGGGGAGAGGCCAAATGTCCTAGATTTGGGGGCTACGTTCAGGCCTGGCCTCCAGGATGCAGCTCATCAGTGAGTTGAGTGTTTAGCACCTGCAGGCAAACCTTTATGGCTGCTCTGGACATCTAGGATGGCTTTGGATTCAGAATTCCAACTGTTATTTTGAGTGTCTGGCCAACCATCCCCGTGGGAGCCTTTCCCTTGCTTCAGTTCTTAGGACTAACTTGAGAGGCATCAGTGACTGGGTTCCTTCTCTGTCGTGGCTACCACTGGGGCCCCTGATCCCATGTTTAACAGCACAACTAGGAAAAGCAGCCAGTGAGTGACAGGGAACTGTGCTGCCTTGGTGGCTGTCTCCTCTGTGTCTAGTCTGTGGCTTCTCTGTGGACATGATTTTTTGTTTTTTTTTTTTTGCGGTTCTTAGCCTCAGCCTTTAATGGCTGCACTATCCCCACAGCCCCGTGGACATGATTTTTAATTCCACTAGGTGGAGCATAGTCTGACCTGAACTATACATAGGATGTAGAAACCTTAAACACAGGCACGCATGTAAATGCAGAACATTGCAACTTGGTGGGGGGTGTCAAGAAGTAGGAAGTCAATCCCATCCTATTCAATTCCTACTTCTGGGCCGTCCCAATGTGGGGATTAAAGCAGGTCACCCTGTCAGACTTTTGATAAGCAGTCCTGTGAAGAGGGTTTGTGGGATGCCCACTTCCTTCGTGACTGGTTCCTCTGTGACCTTCATATAGCTGTGGTCTATTTACTTTTGGCTTTCTTCTTTTCCACACTGTGAGACTACAGATGAGCTGTGTGTCTTGTGTTCCCCTGCCATCACTGTCACAGTGCCAAAACTGTTTTGATTCAAGATGTCAGGTAGTTTATAGAGTTGAACTTTCACTAGTTGTTTTGGAAGAGGTGAAAATAAGATGTAAGCTGTCCTAAGAATACTTGTGGTTTAGAAGGGTGGGTCCTTGAATGAAGTTATAAAAAACATGTCTATTTTGATTTTTCAAATATCCAGTGGGAAGAATCTTGTGTTGTAACACTCTTCCATTACACATTCTCTCATATCAGAGGCATGTGTTCATGGAGGTGTTCATACTTTGAGCAGAGATTTTGGGGTTGCCATCTTCTGGTTTCTCTTGTTCTTCTAAAATCTCCCCTGGTGGTCTGGCCGAACACAGAAACAACAGAAAACTCGAAGCTTAGTTTATTATCAGATGTGATTTTTTTTTTTTTTTTTTTTTTTTTTTTTTTTTAAAAAAAAAAAAAAAAAAAAAAAAAAAAAAATATAATATTTATATATATATAATATATATATATATATATATATCTCAGAAGGCTGAGCTTGAGGGTCCCCATTCCTTTAATCCCAGCCATTTGGGAGGCAGAGGCAGGACAGATCTCTGTAGTTCTAGGCCAGCCTCCGTCTAAATAAGGAGTTCCAGGCCACCTGGGGCTACAGAAGACCTGTTTCAAAAAAGACAATTATCAGAGGGCGGGAGGTACAGTGGCTCACATCTTTAGTCTCAGCTACTAAGGAGGCAGAGCAGGCAGATACCTGTGAGACTGAAGCCAGCCAAGTCTACATAATGAAACCCTGACTCAAAAAAAAAAAAAAAAAAAAAAAAAAAAAAAAAAAAATCAAGGAAGCGTTGCGGAAAATGCTCAGTGGCAGAGAAAAACACTTGCCACTCAAGCAGGAAGACCAGAGTTTGGACCCCCAGCACCCACTAAATGGTATGGGGGCCTGCACTCAGGAAGCGGAGACCAGATCCCTACTAGCCAAATCAGCAATCTCTAGGTTCAAGTGAGAGATCCTACCACAACATATAACATGGAAAGCCAGTGAGAAAAACACCCAGCATCAACCTCTGGCCCTCCATGTGCAAGTGCACATACTATATAGTGAAAGCCTGTCTTCAAAAAAAGTGTGTGTATGTGTGTATGTGTGTATGTGTTGTGTTTTACTTTACAACATATACTTTCTTTAGCCTGAACAATATGTTGAAGGTTAGTTTTCATATATATAATCCTTCTTTGAAAGGAAGTGGACTACGCGACCACTAGCGCTAAGTCCATCGCAACGGATTATGTTAGGCGTATATAAAACAGATGAAAAAATCCCAGGCTTGCATTATTCTGCGTTCACCATTTTCATTCTCCACACACTAAGTAATAGGTCATCGAAAGTTAAACAATCTATTCCAATCTGCGAGTCTTAAGAATAATTCTATTTAAGTGTCTTGACTAGCCCCCGATCAACTACAGAGCGGTAGTTACCTTATTTTGTTTCCAATATTTCAGTTTCAGGTATATAAGCATTTAATCTTGGTCTTTTTGCTTTCTTCACAT
>VZQC01007402.1:395832-420249 GCA_009823505.1 Rhizomys pruinosus | reverse complement strand
TTTTTGGTCTTTTTGAGACAGGGTCTCCCTGTAGCCCCAGCTGTCCTGGAACTCCCTCTGTAGACCAGGCTGGCCTTGAACTCACAAAGATCCGCCTGCCTCTGCCTCCCAAGTGCTAGGACTAAAGGTGTGCACCACCACGCCCGGCAGCTTCTGATATTTTTAAAAATAGTTTATTGTTTCCATTTTATGTATATGAGTGTATTGCCTGCAAATATGTAAGTGCACCTGTGTTGTGTAGTGCCTGTGAAAGTCAGAAGAGGGCATTGGATTCCCCCAGAACTGGAGTTATAGGAGGTTGTTACCTGCCACCATGTGTATTCTGGGAATAAAATCTGGGTTCTCTGCCAAAGCAGCCTGTGCTCATAACTGCTTTGCCATTTCTCCAGCCTGTCTTTTGATTTATTATTTATTTTATTTTATTTTTTATTTTTGGTATTTTTTGAGACAGGGTCTCCCTGTAGCCCCAGCTGTCCTGGAACTTGCTCTGTAGACCAAGCTGGCCTTGAACTTACAGAGATCCTCCTGTCTCTGCCTCCCAAGTGCTGGGATTAAAGGCGAGCACCACTACGCCCGTCCCTCTGTGATGTTATAAAATGCCCCTATGCTATTGCTTTGTACCCTGGCTATTAACCACTCTATAGACTTATATATCGTGACTAAAGCTTTTGCCATTTCACAATGCATTGGTGGGCACTGTTGCATTTTTGCATTTGTGTGAGATTTCTGAACACAGAATTGGGAATTGTAGTTTGGTTATGTGGTAGGTACATTTAAAACTTGGGGCACAGAATCAAATTGTTCTCCAAGTGGTTGTATCTGTCTTCCACAACGGGTTGTACAAGAGGTCATTACCCTCATAGGAGTAAGCTTCACTTCACTTACATATTCTTACCCTTGGCGGCAAGCCTCCTGATTCCTAACATTGGCACATTTGGAACACTACTTCCTCAGAACTTGTTGGTGTCTTGTTTCTTAGCTCCAGTCTCTGGTCTACAATTTGTAATTCTCACGAACAAGGAACAGAGAATTCACTCAAGGACAGCAAGCCTGTAGTTAGTTGAAGCCTAGACAAATGTGCTAGGTGCTAAGGAAGTAGCTTGTGATCCCTGGAAGATGTGTTAAGCAGGTGATGTGGAGGTTGGTTACAATTGCGCGCTCTCTCTCTCTCTCTCTCTCTCTCTCTCTCTCTCTCTCTCTCTTTCTCTCTTTCTCTCTGTTGTATGTATGTATGTATGCATGCATGTATGTATGTTATGTGAGTCAGTGTCAGCAAAGCCTTCTCTGACTCCTTTCTTTCCCTCACCCCATCCTGTCCTTCCTTTCTACAGGGTTTCACAATTATCCCAGGTTGTTCTGGAACTCACTATGTAGCCTAGGCTGGCCCAGAACTACAGGAGTCCTCCTGCCTCAACCTCCCAAGTGCTGGGATTACAGGCATGAGCTACCATGCCAAGCTCCAAGTGTTTTTTGTATGGTCATCCCAGAAGCAGAGACACTTAGAAGTAGCACCGCTATAATGGAAGCTCTGGACTGACTACTAAAACCAGTTCCACCCTCATGTCCACATAGCTTTGGGCTAATTAACTAACTCAGTTCCCTTATCTACAAAGTGGGAGATAATAAGCAGGTCTCTATAGAGCTATCTTGGAGGTACTTACAGGTAGTACTTTTAAAACAGTACCTGCCACATAGGAAATAGTCATTGTTAGGCTTCATTCTTAGCTTCTCCTTTCTTTAGCCTTGGGGAAGCCTTGACCTTTGACTATTCTTGGACCTAGGATTTGATTCTAGTGGAGGAATTTAAGAATATGTGGGAGAGGCCAGAGAGATGGCTGAGTGGTGAAGATCACTGAGTGGCTTTCTGCAGGGACCAGGACACAGTGAACATATATACATGTGGGTAAAGCACTCATATACATAAAAGAAAATAAATTCTGGTTAGCTCCTAATCTCAAGGGAATGTGCATCACTTTGCATATCAGATGAGAGGTTGAGAGGTACTTTCTGTTTGCTTGCTTCTTTCTTTCCTTCTTTTCTTCCCTCCCTCCCTCCCTCCCTCCCCTCCCTCCCTTCCTTCCTTCCTTCCTTTTACTTTTCAAGATAAGGTCTTGGTATGTAGCCCAGGCTGGCCTTGCACTCAATATGTAGTCTCAGCTGGCCTCAAACTTTCTTGACAATTCTCCTGTCCTGTCTCTGCCTCCAGAGTACTGAAATCACAAGTGAGTACTGGGATTACAGGTGCGTGCGCACCAACAAAGATGGCTGTGTCTACCCTGCTTCTCCCTTTCTACCTCCTTTGTTTTCTTCCCCTTCTTCTTGCTTTACCTTCCCCTCTGTTTTTCCTTTTGAGACAAGAACTCATTATATAGCCTCGGCTGGCCTGGAGCTTGCTGTATAGCCAGGCTAACCTCAAACTTGCAGACTTCCTTCTGCCTCAGCCTCCTGAGTTATTGCCACACCTTGTTTTTAGGCACTTGAGCTCTGATAATAAAGTGTAGGATTATTTCTGTTCTTAGGCCTGACAAGCTCCCCTGTACACCCCACACTTGCACTCACTGCGCCTTCTTGAGTTAGGGAAGAATGGTGGGGTCACACCCCTCATGGGACGGGAACTGTGCCTCAGGTGTGGAGTGTGATCTGTTCTCCAGTTTGAACAGTGCTGGACCATGAGGGAGTGTGTTAGCTATGTACTAGTGTTCTGTCACACAGAGGTAAGGGTACTTCCTCAAACTTCTTTTTTTTTTTTTCTTTTCGAGACAGGGTCTCCCTGTAGCCATAGCTGTCCTGGAACTCACTCTGTAGACCAGGCTGGCCTTGAACTCACAGAGATCCGCCTGCCTCTGCCTCCTGAGTGCTAGGATTAAAGACGTGTGCCACCACGCCCGGCGATCCTCCTCAGACTTCTTGACACATGTCCCCAAATTCTACTTGGCACTTCTTCTTCTCGTGTAAGGATGGTTTCTAAGGACTTTTTTTCTTGTAATAACAGTATTATTAAGATATAATTCATGGCCGGGCGTGGTGGCATACACCTTTAGTCCTAGCACTCAGGAGGCAGAGGCAGTGGATCTCTGTGAGTTCAAGGCCAGCCTGGTCTACAGAGCGAGCTCCAGGCCAGCTGGGACTAAAGGGAGACCCTGTCGCTTAAAAAGACAAAAAAAAAAATAATAATAATTCATGGAGCTGGAGAAATGGCTCAGCAGATAAGAGCACTGGTTACTTTTGCAGATGACCTGGATTCAATTCCCAGCACCCACATGGCGGCTAACAACCATCTACAATTCCAGTTCCAGGGGAATTTGATGCCTTCTTCTGACTCCGTAGATGTGTGTATAAGTGCAACACAGGTGCACTTACATACATGAGGCAATACACTTATACACTAAAATAAAATAAAAATAAGGATATTATTATAGACTATAAAATTCACACTTTTCTTTTTTTTTTTTTTTGTCTTTTCGAGACAGGGTCTCCCTGTAGTCTCAGCTGTCCTGGAACTCACTCTGTAGACCAGGCTGGCCTTGAACTCACAAAGATCCACCTGCCTCTGCCTCCAGAGTGCTAGGATTAAAGGCGTGCACCACCACGCCCGGCTAAAATTCACACTTTTCAAGGGTATGGTAATTCCGTGTTTTTTATTTTATTTTATTTTATTTTATTTAGTTTTGTATGTGTATGAATGTACTGTCTGCATGTAGGTTTGTGCACCCATGTCATGCAATGCCGCGGAGGTCAGAAGAGGACGTCTCGGATTCCCCTGGAACTGGAGTTCTCCTGGAATTGGAGTTACAGACGGTTCTTAGCCGCCATGTGGGTGCTGGGGATCGAGCCCAGGTCCTCTGCAAGAGCAGTTGGTGCTCTTAACCGCTAGGCTATCTCTCCAGCCCCAATTCCGTGGTTTTTATATAAATGTTTTATTATTATTTTATGTGTTACTTTATTTTTTTATTATTGTTATTATTTTTTGTGTCTTTTTGAGACCGGGTCTCTCTGTAGCCCCAGCTGTCCTGGAATTTACTATGTAGACCAGGCTGGCCTTGAACTCACAAAGATCTATCTGCCTGCTTCCTGAGTGCTGGGATTAAAGGTGCGCACCACGTCTGGCTTTTATTGTTTTATATATTACTTATATGTATATAAGTGCACCCCATGTCATACAATGGCCATGGAGGTCAGAAGAGGGAGTTGGATCCCTTAGAACTGGAGTTACAGACAGTTGTTAGCTGCATGTGGGTGTTGAAAACTGAACCTGTGTCCTCTGCAGCCCCTCATATATATTTTTTTAAAGATAAAATCGGGGCTGGAGCGATGGCCTAGTGGTTAAGAGCGCCGACCGCTCTTGCAGAGGACCCGGGTTTGATCCCCAGCACCCACATGGCGGCCGAGAGCCGTCTGAAACTCCAATTCCAGGAGAACTCCAGTTCCAGGGTAGTCCGACACCCTCTTCTGACCTCCGTGCCATTGCACGTCACGGGTGCACAGACTTGCATGCAGACAATACATTCATACACATATGGAAATAAAAAAAAAAAAAAAAGATAAAATAATTGGGCCCAGGCGTAGTGGTGCATGCCTTTAATACCAGCACTTGAGAGGCAGAGGCAGGTAGATCTCTGTTAGTTTGAAGCCAGCCTGGTCTACATAGTGATTTCCAGGTCAGCTGGGGCTACAAGGAGACCCTGTCTCAAAAATACAAAAACAAGCAAACAAACAAAAAACACCCCCTAAAAGAAAAAAGAATTGGGGCTGGAGCAATGGCTCAGCAGTTAAGAGCACTGTCTGCTCCTGCAGAGGACCCAGGTGCGATCCCTAGCATCCACATGGTGGCTAACAACTACCCATAACTCTAGTTCCAGGGAATCTGACACCCTCTCTGACCTCCATGGCCATTATATGACATGAGTGCACCCCTACCTACATGCAGGCTATACACTCATACACAAAAAATAAAAATAATAGTTACTTAAAAAGATAAAAAAAATATTTTATGTACAAAGAGCATGGTCTTTTTCATTGGATGGATATCTTGAATAATAACCTGTTCTAGGAAGGTCACTTAGTCTAACTTAACAATTCTTGTGTCCTTTGGACACTGACGGAAACGCTGCCAACACACCCTCAGCTTGTATTTCTGGAGCAGAACTTGGTGGTCTGAGCAGTATGATGAGTGAGAAACCTGGCTGAATTTTTGAGGGTGACTCTAGTGGCTCTGCTGATGACTCATCTTGCCTTCAGAAGTCCAGCCAGAAAAAAACAGTGTATTCATAATGTTAGGCCACTGTTAACTATTATCTGAATTTCAGGACATTTCATCGCTTCCCAAAAAGAAATCTGAGGACTGGGGATATAGCTCGGTTGGTAGCATTTACCTAGTATGCGCAGAGCCCTGGGTTTGATCCCATGCACTGTATAAGACCAGGCTTGGTAGTGCAGATCTGTAATAGCACTCAGGAGGATCAGAAGTTCAAGGTTATCTTTCTTTATATAGGAGGTTCTAAGTCTGCCTGAGCTTGAGATCTGCCTCAAGAAAGGGAGAGGGGTAGGGGTAGAGGAAGGAGAGTGGTAGATGTCCTATATAGCCTTTGCCATTAGCATTCACCCCCCCTCCCCCAGTCCTTCACAGGCATCGTTCTGTGCTTCTGTAGATATGCCTGTTTGAGTGGAGTCATAGCATGGGATTTTCTGTGACTGGTTTCTTTTTTTTTTTTTTTTTATATTTTTTTTTTTAATTTTATTTATTTCCGTATGTGTATGAATGTATTGTTTGCATGCAAGTCTGTGCACCCGTGACGTGCAATGCCGCGGAGGTCAGAAGAGGGCGTCGGACTCCCCTGGAACTGGAGTTCTCCTGGAATTGGAGTTTCAGACGGTTTTTGGCCGCCATGTGGGTGCTGGGGATCGAACCCGGGTCCTCTGCAAGAGCGGTTGGCGCTCTTAACCGCTAGGCCATCGCTCCAGCCCGACTGGTTTCTTATAATAGTATTGTTAAGGCCCATCCATGTAGCATGTGTCAGCCCTTCATTCCTTTTGATGGCCAGTTAATATTCTATTGTTTTGCAATGCTACATTTTATTTATTTTAAATTTATTTTTATGTGTTTGTGTGTTTTGCCTGCCTTTAAGTAAGTGCCTCTGTTGTGATGCCTTCTCTAGTTTCACTACCTTTCTTCACCATTTGTTCAGATTATGAGTGGGAATGTATGTTATAGATGGTCTGCCTCCCCTGTCTCCTTCCCCTTACAACCTGTGGGAGGGATGAATTGATTGACTGCTTTCTTCTGGTGTTTCTGTCTTAAATCTGGAGATCTCATTACCACCTAGTTGGTTGCCTAAGATCTAGGAAATGAGGGAAGGCAGAGTGCCCTAAGCTGTGCTTCCAGCTTGACCCTATTTTATCTCACTGTCCTTTATGCAAAAAAGGTGGGGGGGGGGCTCGGAGCTGGAGAGATGACTCAGAGGTTAAGAGCACTAACTGCTTTTGCAGAGGACCTGGGTTCAATTCCCAGCACCCACATGGCAACTAAAGAACCATCTTTAGCTGGGCATGGTGATGCACGCCTTTAATCCTAGCACTCGGGAGGCAGAGGCAGGCAGATCTTTGTGAGTTCAAGGCCAGCCTGGTCTACAGAGTTAAGTTCCAAGACAGCTGGGGCTATAGGGAAACCCTGTCTCAAAAAGACCAAAAAAAAAAAAAGAACCATCTTTAGTGTCAGCTGTGGTGGCACACGCCTTTAATCCCAGCACTCAGGAGGCAGAGGCAGGCAGATCTCTGTGAGTTCAAGGCCAACCTGGTCTACATAGTGAGCTCTAGGCCAGCTGGGACTAAAGGGAAACCCTGTCTCAAAAATACAAAAAAAAAAAAAAAGGTAGCCTCTAGGTATTACCTATGGAGTTATCTGTCGACTAGGAGACATAACCAGCCTGTTTCTCCTAATCAAAAAACTATTGCTGAGCAGTTAGCTCATGTCTCAGTTCTCCCTTAAGAAAGGGAATTTTGCCTTTGAGGTGGGTTAAGTATTGTTAACTCCTCATCTGAGAAGCACAGACAGTGAGACACACTGAGGCCACTGGTATCTCCTGCTTGCCATCCAGCATGCAGGAGGTTTGGGAGGTACAGGAGCTATGGGCTGGAGGAACAGGAATGCAAGGTCATCCTCAGGGGAGTAGCAAGTTTGAGGTCAGCCTGGGCTACATGAGACTGTGTCTCAAAAAACAAACAGACAAAAATAGGTATGCACAGAGAGTTGATTTCCCAATCCCTTCATCAAACTTCCTGAGTCGTGGGTAATAATTCAGGTGCTCTCCTGATCTTGTAGTCAGGAAAATGTCACCACCATAATGTTTAGAGTTTCACCTATATTTGGTCCCTCCCTCCCTTCTTCATTCTCTTTCTCCCTTCCTTTCTGTGTGTTGTATATCTGCATGTATATGTTGATGTGCTTGTGCACATGGAGGCCAAAGATTGACCTCAATGTCTTCCTCAATTACTCTGTTTTTGAGACAGATTCTCACTGAACCTAGGCTACATGAAACTGTTTCTCAAAAAAACAAAAAGAGCCACATTTTGCCCCAAGTTGCTTGTTCTTTAGAAGAGGAGGTAAGCTTGGAATGAATAACTGAGAGGTCATTGTGCAATGCTGAGTCGATGAGCCATAGGAAGTGAGAACACCCCTGAAATGATCCTCTAGGCGATGAGAATGATGGCTCTGGCCAGCTCATAGTGGAAGCACCTAGTGCTGCTTCAGGGACTCAGCTGAGGTACGAAAAGCCCTTTCCTTGGATGGCCACCATCACAGTCGCAGTCCCACTCAAAGCGGACCACCCTTTTTTGTCCTGCCCAAAGTTTTTTTTTTTTTTTTGTCTTTTTGAGACAGGGTTTCCCTGTAGTCCCAGCTGGCTTGCTGTGTAGACCAGGGTGGCCTTGAACTCACAGAGATCCACCTCCACCTGCCTCTGCCTCCCAAGTGCTAGGACTAAAGGCATGCATTGCCACACCTGTCCCAAAGTTTATGTAAAAGTGAAAACAGTCAGATTTGGTGGAGAGCATGAAGCCTGATTTTTCCTAATGGGATTCTCTGTCTGAGTGTACGTCATGCAGTTGATGTGACTTCATTCTCCTTTTGTTATTAATCTATTACAATCTTTTTTTTTTTTTTCTTGGCCATTATTTCAATCCAGTTTAGGAGACAATTGTCTAGGCAGGGCCTGGAGAGAAGATGATGGCTCAGCGGTTAAGAGCACTGACTGCTCTTGCAAAGGAGCTGGGTTCAAGTCCCAGCACCCACATGGCAGCTAAGAACCATCTTAGGCCAGGTATGGTGGTGCACATCTTTAATCCCAGCACTTGGGAGGCAGAGGCAGGCAGATCTCTGTGTGTTCAAGGCCAGCCTGGTCTACATAGTGAGCTCCAGGCCAACTGGGGCTAAAGGGAGACCCTGTCTCAAAAAACCAAAAAAAAAAAAAAATTAAATTAAAAAAACAAACAGAAATTGTCTAGGCATAGCTTGCTAATTTCCATTTAATTCTTGGCTACTTAACCAATTTGGTTAGACTTGAACTGCTTATTTTTATTTTTTTATTATTATTGTTTTTTGGTCTTTTTGAGGTAGGGTCTCCTTGTAGCCCAAGCTGGCCTGGAACTTGTTATGTAGACCAACCAGTTTGGCCTTGAACTCAGAGATCCATCTGCCTCTTCCTCCCAAGTGCTGGGATTAAAGGCATACACCACCATGCCAGGCTGACTTGAACTGGTTATAAAGTAGGAAAAACAAGCCCAGCATTTTGGTATAAAAACAAATGCTTTTTTTAAAATTATTTTTTGTTCTTTTTGTCTTTTTTTTTTTTTATTTTAAAGTCAATAAATCTTTATTTAAGGGATTCTGTGAGTCTTCTGTCATCACTGTCCGTTGAGGTTGCAGGTCACCTAAAGAAATTCAGTATTGGCAAGCCTGTATCTCCCCAGAAAAACAGCACTATTACTATGCAGTGCATCTGATCTGGCATTCTGTGGAGAGCCTCAATGTTTGGTTACAGCATAAAGAGCTTTTGGTTTTATGGCCCAACAAGCCCTCTTTGAAATGACCAATTTGTCTTTTTTTTTTTTAAGACAACGTCTCCCTATACTTCCAGCTAACCTGGAACTCCATATGTAGACCAGCTGGGCCTTGAACTCATAGAAATCTACCTGCCTTTGCCTCCCGAGTGCTGGGATTAGAGGCATGCACTACCATGCCTGGCTTGTTGTGTTTTTTTGTGTGTTTTTTTGAGACAGTGTCTCACTATATATACTCTTCAGTGGCCTGGAACTTGCCATGTAGACTAGGCTGGTCTTTATCTCACTGAGTGTTGGGATCAAAGGTGTATACCACCATACCCAGTCTAAAAAACAAAAGTTCTTGTCCTTCATGAAGCTCAAGTTGCTGATCTTGTGAGACTATGTTAGCCATCAGTGATAGCCAGTGTCATCAGTGAGTCTCAACAATCCCCAGAGTCTGAAGATGGCACCTAATGCTCCTCCATGAAGGTAGTGTTTATGGCCTGATTGATCTTTACAGAAGGATTTTCTTGTTCTGATGCAGGTATGCAAGAGGTAGAAATGTCAGGCAGCTGTTATGTATGAATTTTGGCTTCTGCAACTTTTACCTCTTTTCCTCTTTAAAACATTGAGAGTAGAGCCAGGTTGGTGGCTCATGCCTGGAACCCCAGCACTAGGAATCCAAGAATTGGGTGGGATGGGACTACAATCATTGAAGGCCAACCTGGACTACAAAGTGAGCCTGTATCAAAGACCCAGGATCAAACAGAGGCTCTACCATTGACACGAGTGTCTTCTTGTTACTGCTAGCTCTTTCAGTCAAAAGAACAAAACCAACTCCAGGACCATATTGTAGTGGTAGATATAGTCAAAGCAGCAAAATGGAGGCCTTTAAATATTGAGGGAAGTAGAAATTCTAGAACCTGACATTTCATAGAGCTGCTTCCATCTTTTCTCCACATAGAAAAATGAGCTGGTCAAAAGTAGTTAGTACATGCATACATATATACATGTATGGGGCTTCCACATGCTGCCACCAGCTGATCTTTGCTGCTGTTTTTCTTGTTTTGGTTTTAAGTTTGTTTGAAACAGGGTCTTGGTATGTAACCCAGGCTGGCTTCAAACAACTTGTGGCAATCTTGCTGCCTCTGCTTCCTGAGTTGCTGAGATTACAAATGTGCAGTGCCATGCTGCCTTCGATTCTTGCCTTTTGTTTTATCTTTCTCATGTGTTCCATGTGTCCATCCACGCTCGGCCCTGCTTAGTGTTCATCTATCCACCCAAGCCCAACTTACTGTCCTTGGTAAAGTGCCCTGTGCCATTGTGCCCCTCAGCAGGTCTCTTCTTAACCATCTCTACCCAACCCCTTATTATGCAGTGTCTATGTTTGTTTCTGTATGTGTTTGTCTTTTGTCCCAAACTGGCTAACTAAATAAACCCTGTGCTTACTTTGGCAGCACACATACTAAAAAAAATTAGTCCTCTGGGGCTAGACTGACTTGTTCGCTGATTGGTACACTTCTCTCACTGCAGTTTCCTTAAGTGGCTGGAGGCAATCATGAATATCAGGTCACAAATGAGGATGAAGTGACAATTATAATTAATATCAAAATACTATCTCTGTTTATGTTTAAGCCATTTTAGAGCCGTACAGATCTTGGTGAAATGCTGGCTCCATTGCCTGTGAGCTCTCATCCTGGAATGAGTGACCTAATTTCACTGAAGCTCAAGTTTTTCCATCTGTGAAATAGGAGCTCTCAACATCTGTTGGTATCTTCTTTTTCTGAATGTCATTTGATGTAGAACAAGTTATGTATTGCAGTTAAGGACTGTTTGCCCAGTTATCTTCCCTGAAAAACTCAATGAGAGGAAAGGAACTGTGGATTTTTAGGGATGCTTGTAGAATAAGCCATGTGTCTTATAAGAACTTGTCCTGCTAAAAAACCAAGAGAGATGTGTGTTGCTTGCCTCAGCAAGTCTGCTACATGTCTGCCTTTGTCCAGCCCCAAGACACAGATGAGCTAGAATTCTTGGTTTCTGGCAGCTAAGCGGTCCTATGCATTTCTGGTTGGCAGAAGTCTATAAATCTTTGTCTAGGGTTGGAATCTGACCCATGGCATTCCCCAGGATAATTACTTCAGGATCATTTTGTTGATACCTAGCCTCATGCTTGTCACATAAAGATGTCTCCCTTTCTTCCTTAAGTTTTATTGTGGTACTCTCCCCTCCCCCATCTTCAAGCCAGAACTCTAAGGCATTTAAATGGGTCTGTGCCCAAACTCAGGAAAGATAAATCTTAACTTGATGTTCTCTGGTACAAAGCTTCTGGAAATAAGATGGCCTGGAGATTTTCTCCTGCCCTAGAAGCCTGGCAGGTCTGGCTCTGTTCTGACAACACCCTTTTTTCTTTACATTCCTTGACTGCAAAATAGATACCCCCAGCCGTCAGCTCTCTTCATTCTCAGTGGGCCTGGGGGTGAATACATTTCCACAAGGTACCTCAGGGCCAAGGCCCAGGAATGTCTCCAGATTGGTCCCCGTATAGTCTCTGTTATATGTTGAGGATAAATGAGACTCTAAGACTTTCCCACTCATTTACTTTGTAGCACTCAGTTCACCAAATGAGGGCCAAGGCCTTTACACCATGCTCCCCAGCACTGCTGTTAGCCTCAGAGAAGTGACAGTCTTCTAACGTGGTTCTGGAATACCAACAGGGCTTAGCATTCACTCACATCTAATTTTAACTGGTCTTCTTGTATCTGACTCTTGTGTCATAAAAGAAAGGACCTTCAAAGCTAGAGACTTCATTGAGTTCTTGCTTTCCCACTGTTGGCTGAATTCTTTTTTTCTTTTTTTGGTCTTTTCGAGACAGGGTCTTCCTGTAGTCCCAGCTGTTCTGGAATTCACTCTGTAGATCAGGCTGGCCTTGAACTCACAAAGATCTGCCTGCCTCTGCCTCCCGAGTGCTAGGATTAAAGGTGTGTGCCACTGTGTCCGGCTGCTAAATTCTATCTGCCTTGGTTTCTACAACAGAATGATGAGGATAATACTATATCATAGAGTTGTGGTGTTCAGATGTTGATCATATGGAGTTCCGGGGCTGGCTCATGGTCAGGAATGAACAAATTACCAGCTCTCTGCTCCCACTTTAGGAATTTAAAAGCTATAGATATATAGACTGCCTAGAAAAATGCTGTCAAAAGAATTAATGGGCCATAGTACAAAAGTGAAATCCATGAGCAGATATTGTTGTTGAAGTATGTCTTTTTTTTTTTTTTTTTTGTCTTTTTGAGACAGGGTCTCTCTGTAGCCCCAGCTGTCCTGGAACTCACTCTGTAGACCAGGCTGGCCTTGAACTCACAAAGATCCACCTGCCTCTGCCTCCCTAATGCTGGGATTAAAGGTGTGTGCAAAATGCCCAGCTTTTGCAGTATGTCTTTTTAAAAAAATATTTTATTTATTTTTCTATTATGTGTCTGTTTTGCCTACATGTATGTAGGTGCACCACATATGTACCTAGTGCCTGTGGAGGCCAGAAGAGGGCTTCAGATCCTCTGGAATTGGAGTTAGGCAGTTGTTAGTTGCTATGTGGGTGCTGAGAACCGAACCTGCATCCTCTGCAAGAGCAGCAAGGGATCTTAACCACAGAGCCATCTCTCCAGCCCTGCAGTTTATCTTAAAATAAGTTAGTCAGAACCCAAAGGGCAATATTACTGTCTTTGAAGGTTCTCTGGGGATGAGAGGGCTGGGTTAGTAGAAGGACTCCTGGAGCAGTAAACATAATTTAGTGTGATTTCCTTTTTTAAAAAAATTTTTTTAATTAAAATATTTTTAATATTTTAATATTAAAATATTAATTTAATATTTTAATATTTTTAAAATTTTATTTATTTATTTTTTATGTGTATGAATGTACTGTCTGCATGTAGGTCTGTGCAACCATGTCGTGCAATGCCGCACAGGTCAGAAGAGGGCGTCGGATTCCCCTGGAACTGGAGTTCTCCTGGAATCGGAGTTACAGACGGTTCTCAGCCGCCATGTGGGTGCTGGGGATCGAACCCGGGTCCTCTGCAAGAGCAGTCGGTGCTCTTAACCGCTAGGCTATCTCTCCAGCCCCTAAAATTTTTATTTCATGTGTATCATGCAACGCCTGAGGAGGACAGAAGAGGGTGTTAGATCCCCTGGAAATGGAGTTACAGTTTTTAGCTGCCATGTGGGTACTGGGATTTGAACCCGGGTCTTCTATAAGAAAAACCAGTGCTCTTAACCACTGAGCCATCTCTCTAGCCCCCCCCTTTTTTTAAGTTGATAAATTTAATATTTAGTTCTGTATTGACAGACAGATGACTAAAATTATTTGAAGAAGGATTTGCTTTATTTTTGGCTCATCATGTATAAGCCTGGATCATTTAAGATAAAAGATTCCCCCTTCCAACCCGAAGCTGGCAGAGTGGCTAATGATCCTCTTGCTTCTTAAATCCCAAAGCTGACTAGGTTGTGATGGTGATATTTCTAGGGCCTGGCATGAAGTGAGCTCACCTTCCTAAGAATGCCTGAATTAGCTAACTCAACTTCTTTCAGTCCTCACCCCCAGATCTCAGCGCTCAGTGACGGTTAGTCACCAAGCGGCTGGAGTGAGAAGTAGGTTAGTTCGAAAAACTACCAGCGCTTTCCAGAGCATTTGATGTTATACTAGCTGTAATGCTTCTGGATAAAATTCTGACTTGTGCTCAGAGACTTTTTTTTTTTTTGGTCTTTTTGAGACAGTGTCTCCCTTTAGTCTCAGCTGGCCTGGAGCTTGCTATGTAAACCAGGCTGGCCTTGAACTCAGAGAGCTGCACCAGCCTCTGCCTCCCAAGTGCTAGGATTAAAGGGGTGTGCCACCACACTTGGCAGAAATTTTTAATCTTGTATGAGACCCTGTCTCAAGAAAAGAAATGTGCCAGGTGTGGTGGCTCAAGCCTGAAATCCCAGCACTTGAGAGGTCGAGGCAGGAGAATCAGGACATCCTTGGCTACAAATGAGTTCAATACCAGCAGGGCTCCAGGACAACCTGCTTTAAACCTCTCACTCCCTCAAAGCACAAAGAAATGTAGAATAATTCCATAGTCCATCAAAACAAGGCATGGGGAGTGTTTTGTCCCAGTGGTATCTCCAGTGCCTGGCACACTGTAGGTGGTCAGTGGGTGCAAAATGAATGAATGGGGTAGCCGGGCGTGGTGGCGCACGCCTTTAGTCCCAGCACTTGGGAGGCAGAGGCAGGCGGATCTCAGTTCAAGGCCAGCCTGGTCTATATAGTGAGCTCCAGGCCAGCTGGGACTAAAGAGAGACCCTGTCTCAAAAAGACCAAAAAAAAAAAAAAAAGAATGAATGGGAATGCTTACATCATGGTACTCTTTCCAGAGAACTGCAGGTGCCTGTGTGTCTTGTCAGGCTGGCGCACAGTAGAGTTGTCCAGGAGAGACTGAAGACACTGCTGCTTCCAGCTCACTTGCCAAAGTTAATTGTGCCCCACATGTTTTCTGGTTTCCAGTGGTTGCCAGGAGACTGAGGAAATGAGGGGAAGGGGTTGAAGGCAGCTTCATTGATCTGTAGCTGCTTTCCCTTGATGTCCAGCCCATCTGTCTTGACAGTTTGGCCCATTTGAGGACATGAGACAGACTGAGCTTGTCTTGAGAATACATTGTTTGCAAAAGAATGGCTTCCCGGGCCCCAAACACCTGCAGAAGACACCCCTCCCTAGATCAGCCCTTTTCTTTTTCTCCATAGTAAAGAGGTATGATCTGTTCTTACACAATTCTTGAAGAAATGGCTCAGCCCACTTGGCACGTTCATTTTCCTGTCAGAAAAGTCAAAGTGACCTTGACTGTCAGTGGTGACCTGCAACAAGCACATTGTGTGTTCAGTTGGATTCTAATGACCAAACAGCACCTGGAACTACACTGCTAATTTATTGTCCTAGGTGGGGTTAAAGATACTAATTTTCAGGAATCCATTTTGGCTTACATGAGTCATGCCCATCACAGTGCCACTGTCACTGACACCTTCAATAAGTGTCATTGAGGTAAAGTTATTGCAGAAAATAAAAGAGAGATGGGCTATAGTGACTCTTGAGTCATGAAAAATAGAATTAATTCGCAACCTAAGAAGTTACTAGAAAGTAATGTTGAACTCACAAGTTTCCTTTGAAAACTGTTTTCTTGGAGTCTTTCTGAACTGGGGGTAGAACTCAGTGGGAGAGCCCTAGTCCAGTGTGGGAAGACCCTGAGTTTAACCTCTAATCACACCCACACATCCAATAAATAAGGGTCATTTCTGGAAATCCACACCGAAACATGGACCTTTTGTCCTCTGCTACTGATGTTTTTGGTCTTAGATTCAGGTCTGGGGAGAGTTCCTGAGACCTGCTGTTCAAGAGATAGCGGCCAGAGGAGAGTTGGCTTACGTCACTGACTGGGAGAAGTCAGGTCAGGACACCGACCCCAGAGTCTTTGTACTGCGGGCAAAGCTTACTGTTAGAGAATGCTTTTCTCTATGAGTTGAACTTAGCCACAGGAAGTACAAAGAATCTAAAGGAGTGAACTGTTCTGAAGCAAGAGTCGGTTTAAATATAGCCGATCTGCTTCACTGGCAGCTGGGAGGCTGCGGTGGGACTTGATGTACCCTTTGTAAGGCACTTGTGCCTGCCCAGTTTGTTTATGAAATTGAAACTCTTGTCGAGCAGGGGGCCCAGTGCAGCCACCAAGGTAGAGTGGTCTGCCCTGACTGGGAGAGGTGCCTCTCCAGGCTCTCTCTGGGTTTGCCTCTTTTTCTAGAGAGGGCTGGGAGAGCTATTGTTTATTGTGCACTGACTCTGGCAGGGTTGGGGGTAGAAAAGTTTCAGTGAAACTGATGGTCGCCAGGCTTAATTTTTCTTCCCAAGGAAAAGAAACAATACCTTGGGAACTAGACCTTGCTTAAAGAAGTGCAGCTCTTTTAAGCTTAGCAGACTTGATTTATGTGCAGGGCAGGAGCCTGTTGAAAACTGGGGGAGCTAACAGGAGCAGCCAGCCCTCCCCAACCCTGCAGGCCCAGCTCTAGGAGGGGCCTGGCATCGTGGGCTTACAGCACATCCTCCTCAGTGTTCCTCAGCAGCTGTCTGAAGTTTTTTCTGCTGTGCCTGAACTGATGTCATTTCCCACTTGGCAGACAGCTTGAGCTGTGCTGCGCCTGAGATCTGTCACGAGAAGGTGGGGGTGGGTTGGAGCCAGGCAGGAGTTGTAGTGAGGAGAGCAGGAGGCCTGCTGGGTCCCAGGACTCTGTTTACTTTCTCTTCTTTGCTCAGGAAGGCCAGTGAACTGAGAGCACGGAGCTGAGCAGCCAGCCCACCACGGGTCATGCCCATTCCAAGACCTTAACTTTGAGAGCCCTTTGTTGTTAACGTTAGTGTGGATGATGCTCTTGAAGGATGCCTTTCCTTTTGGGGCTTAGACAGGTAATTGACTGGTTCTACATGGATCGTGGATTGGGCTGGGGAAGGGAAGAAGGGTGCATGGCAGCTGTTTATTTATTGTACTACTGCTTTGGGTGGAGAGCATATTTTAGAAAATGTTTCAGTCCTGACAGGCCAGCTCCCACACAGAAATTTCCAGCCTTCCCTCGCTTGCTGGTCGAAGTGACTCCAGGACTGTTCATTTCTAATTTTCCATTAGTTGCCATAAAACTGTGCAGCTTCATGGAGGCCAGGCTGGAAGGGGAAGAGGCAGAGTGGGGCTCCTGCTATAATCCTTTTTCTCCCTTCTCCATTTTGATTTGGCAAGTGAGCAGAGGTTTCTTCCCTGTCCTCTGGTTCTGAAGGGACTATGGGAGGGGTAGACATAAGTTCTGAGCTGGCCCTACCTAAGTCAGCAGGTTTCTCCTTTTTAATCATTTAGGCTGTGTGGCTGGACACCTCAGGGGAATGGGGTGTGGAATTGGTCTTATTTTGGCCCTGCTAACCGATTTGCAAGGCAAACAGACCCCTATGGCAGACTTGATTGCTTTGTGAGCCACTGTTTGAAGTGGGGGCCCTAAATTCCAGCAGTAGTGGAATGAGAAAACAGTAGCAAGGGACCAGCTGCTGTCCACTGAGCACAGAGCTGCTGCCAACTATTTGTTCCAGGCTTCTGCGAGCCGGACACCCCCACCCCCTCTTTGGTCTGAGAGGCATGTCCATATCAGAATGTGTAACTATACCCAGCAGCAGGACTAATGGTTCAAAGAGGGCTAGGGACAGGCACACAAACCCTGTGGAGCCTCTCCCCAGGGGAAGCAAAGCCACCAATGAGCTCAGACTCCAAGTCTGGACAGGAGCCACTCATGGCTTACCAGGCTAGCTGGTGACTAGCACTCCAAGCAGATAGTAAGGTGAGCGGGTCTCCTTGGGGTTGCCTGAAGTGCTTCGAAAGTAGGCTTCTTAGGTACAACTCCCCAAGCATTCCATCACGGCCCTCTTACATCTTCAGAGTGTTCTTTGATGTAGTTGATAAGAGTGGCATCTGGGTTTTGAGCATTTTGCCCTTCTCCCCAAGAAGTTGCCTTTAACTTGTGAGCACAGTAAGCCCTAGAGAGGATGCTGAGAGATATTGGAAAATGGGGAAACATGCTGTGTTATGTCAGCAGGTGGGATGCACTAAAAAGCACAGGGCCGGAGGGCCGGGAGTACCTGAACTCACATTCAGACCCCTCCAGGGCCCCCCACTGGCTGAGAACCCCATCTTTGAAACATAGATAATAGCATTTTCTTGAAGAAGATTTCACAAAAGAATATGTATAAAATATTAATATCTTGGCTGGTAGAAGGTAGGCACTTAGTAAACTTTTTGATGGAGCCTCAGGGCTGTCATGTGATGGGCAGACGTCGTATGATAAGCCATGCCACAAACCTGTATTTATATGCACTTAACCTTTTTTAAGACTTATTTTTACTATTTTTTAATATTTATTTTCGTATGTGTATGAATGTATTGTCTGTATGCAGGTTTGTGTACCTGTGTTGTGCAATGCTGCGGAGGTCAGAAGAGGGTGTCGGATTCCCTTGGAACTGGAGTTACAGACGGTTCTCAGCCGCTATGTGGGTGCTGGGGATCGAACCTGGGTCCTCTGCAAGAGCAGTTGGTGCTCTTAACCACTAGGCCATCTCTCCAGCCCCTATTTTTACTATTTCTAATTACGTGTATGTGTGTGTGTTTGTGCACACGAGTGCATGTCTGTGGAGGCCACAGCTGTTGGGTCTCCTGGAGCTATAGTTAGAGCGAGTTGTGATCTGTGTGAATCAAACTTGGGTCCTCTGCAAGAGCAGTGTGTACTTTCAGCCATTGACCCCTCTCTAGCCTTGAGTACTCATTCTTAAAGGATGCTTGACTGTAGTGGTATAAGAACTAGAAAGCCAGCACCTTTGTAGAGGTGAGTGAGCTCAGTGTGTGCATCTGTCAGCAGTGTCCACCACTGTACACTGGATTAGAGTTGGAAGGCCTTTGCTTACTGTACCAAGATCCTTCATTTTACATACTGGTGAGAAAGTTAAGGCCCGGGTCCCAGACACTCCCCCCTCCCCCCACCCCCCACGCTCAATTGTGAGAACTAAGTCATGGGCAGCATTGAGTTAAAACCCTCAATGTATCTCAGACGACTAGTAGCAGGTTTCTGAATGGTCCTGGCAAAAGGCTTGATCAGAGGGCCTCCTAAAAAGACCTTTCTAGCCGGGCGTGGTGGCGCACACCTTTAATCCTAGCACTTGGGAGGCAGAGGCAGGCAGATCTTTGTGAGTTCAAAGCCAGCCTGGTCTATAGAGCAAATTCCAGGACAGCTGGGGCTACAGGGAGACCCTGTCTCAAAAAGACCAAAAAAAAAACCAAAACCAAAAAAAACTTTCTTACCCTCAGCTTCTGCCATTCAAACTCTGCCGGGACAAACTTGGGAGTATTTGTGACTATGTAGTTATATATATTTTGTAGCATTCTTCATCTGACAGGCTTGTATTGAAGTCGTGTAAATAAAACCAATGGTGTAAAGATTACTTGATGATAGTCCTTTTTTAAAAACAGGACAACTTTCAGGGGTTAGTTCTTTCAGGTTTCAGCTTTTTCCATCCACCGTGGATTCTGGGATCAAATTCAGAGGCTTGCATAGTAAGTAATTTTTACCTGATGAGCCATCTTACCTACCTGCCTTGATTTTTATCAGGTATTGGGTGTAGTGGGCTCACAAAAGATGTGAACATATCATCATCAGGTCCTTCCTTCCAGGGAGCTTACATTGGACTCTAAGGAAGTTGTTCTCAAACATCTTAAAAGTCATCTGGAAGTAGAGTTTATTCAAATGTAGATTTTTAGGCCCCCTGGCTCTTTAGGAAACAGGGCCCAGGAATCTGTATTTCTATTTTTCTTTTCTATTAAATTATCAGATTGTTTCTGGTATGCTCTTGAGACTGTAGCTCCAAGGTTTAGTGTCAAGACAGAGTGCTGAGACTATACCAGAGGAATGCCCAAGGACTAAGGTAGCAGAAGCAGTGAAGCAGCAAATCAGCCAGTTGGGGATGGTCATGGCAGGCTTTCCTGAGAAGGTGATATCTGATCTGAGTCTTGAGGGATGAGTAGGAGTTTACCAGACATCTGAGCTGGGGCGGGAGCATTCCAGACAGATCAGGTTAGGAGTGTTGTTTTTGTTTGTTCCTGCAGATGAGAAGGGAAACTCTTTGATCTATGAGTTTTGGGAATGAGTTTGCCTGGTGTAAAACAAGGACCCTGGGGCTCACCAAGTATCAGTGTCCTCTATGGAGACAGAGTAGGAAGGACCCAGTCAGTCTTAATAATGAGTGTGGCATGACTTGAGTGTCTGTAAAGGGCAAGTGGGCTGTGGATGTGTGAAGTCTTTCATGTAACGGACAGTGAAGACAGCTCACTAGAAGCTGCATTTTAATCAGTGAACAATCTTGTAGCGTTTAGAGGAGCTAGAATATAGAAACTTTGTGGTACGTTGTCATATGCCAAATTTTAGACACAATACACCATTAGGCATGCTATCCCTTTCTTGTCTGTCAAGATCAGAAAACAGGGTTTTCTGGTTAAGAGGCAGTCCAGCATAGGTAGGTTCCTGTGCGGAGAACAAGGTTGCAACAGCAAGTGCTTAGTGTGCTGATGGGAGTGAGTTCTAGTTCACGATTGGGTCAGAAAGGAGTGGTTTGGTAATGGGAGGAGTTTTATGATTAGCATTCCATATCTGAAAAGTATTGTACTAGCATTGTTCAGAGAATGTTGGGGATATAAATATTGGGGTACAAACACTTTCCCTGTCCCTAAAAGGTACAGTCAGCTAGGGGAACTAGAATAAGCAAATGGGTAATTGAGACATTCAGCAGGTATAGACATTCATTCAGCACATGACATTAAAGGGGGACAGATGGTGCAGAAGTTCAGAGGTGTGGTAGGTTGACCCTTGTGCAGGTGGCCTTTCCACAGTCAGTAGTATCTGTTGTTGCGCAGTATGTGTTATTAGATGTGTGGAAAGACTGATTGATATTCTAGTAAATGAAATATAGGTTAGACCCAACCAGACAGTAATTTACATAAAATGTTGTGTTTCTTTGTGGGAGGGGCCCACTGTCCTCCAAATTGTCTACATTTTACAGAGGGATAGTTTGTGATACTGGAAATGACTGGTCTCCAGTGGACTTGGAGTAAGTCTAGTACCTTTCTATTGCACAGGTTCCAATTTATCACCACAGAGGTGTAGGGGCCAACTCCTGGCCTAAGGGACTGTGTGAACCATTGGTTTAAAAATACTACTATTTCGGGCTGGAGAGATGGCCTAGCGGTTAAGAGCGCCGACCGCTCTTACAGAGGACCCGGGTTCGATCCCCAGCACCCACATGGCGGCCGAGAGCCGTCTGAAACTCCAATTCCAGGAGAACTCCAGTTCCAGGGGAATCCGACACCCTCTTCTGACCTCCGCGGCATTGCACGACACGGGTGCACAAACCTGCATGCAGACAGTACATTGATACACATACCGAAATAAATAAAATAAAATTAAAAAATAAAAAAAATAAAAGTTATAAAAAAAATACTACTATTTCAAGGTCAAAGGGCCTCATGTGGAGCCACCGTGAAGGTGGCCCACAAGATGTCCCGTTGCTGAGGCTTGCTGCTCATGTCTCGTGCATGTAGACACTGAGAGAAAAGGCAGGCAGGGGCTTTCAGACCCAGGCCTCTGTTGCCAGTTTACAAAGGTTAGCGCCATGATAAGACAGTGATGTAAAATTTGATTGTCTTTCAGTATTCTGAGACAGTCCTGGGGATTAGGTTGAGTGTCAGATTGAACATTTGCCTCTTTGTTGCATCTGCTTGTGATAAGCCAAGCCACCCAGATACACAAATCATTAGCATAGAACCTGAATACTGCCTCATTTCTCTTGCAGAAACCCTTATTTAAACAATGAAAACTTTAATGATAGGGAGGAAAGAAACAAGTTAATTTAGTACTAAATTACTGTTCAAATGTTTTTAAAAATTTTTTTTAATTTTATTTATTTCTGTATGTGTATGAATTTACTGTCTGCATGCAGGTTTGTGCACCCGTGTCGTGCAATGCCGCGGAGGTCAGAAGAGGGTGTTGGATTCCCCTGGAACTGGAGTTCTCCTTGAATTGGAGTTTTAGACGGTTTTCGGCCTCCATGTGGGTGCTGGGGATCGAACCCGGGTCCTCTGTAAGAGCGGTTGGCGCTCTTAACTGCTAGGCCATCTCTCCAGCCTGTTCAAATGGTTTTATCTCTTAAAAGGCTCAAGTAGAGATTAGCTTAAATGACACCCACTTCCACTTTTCCTTGTGCCTATCTTGTGAGTTAGCATCCTTGTGAAGAGGCCCCTGTCCCTTTTTTCTAGTTTTGTTAGTAATCACAGGTATGTTCGCTGCTGTTTCTTTGCTCTTTCCTGAATCAGATCTCTTCATCACTAGACCAAGTTGGCAAGAGAAATACTCACTTCAGCTTCCACAATAGTTAAGAGAAGCAAAAACAGCCTGCCTGACCCAGTGACAGAAGTCAGGCCAAGCCAGAGACATGAACATGTTTAAGCAGGGAGTATTTACCACTTCAATATATTATCTCCCTAGTGGTGGAGTAATATTTGCCGATACATCATCATTTATCATTAGGCAATATGGAAAAAAATAATATGTTGAAAGGATTAATTCAAGATGCACTCAGTCCCTTTGAGGAGAAATGGAAAGTAAAGTGAATGGAGTCATACAGTAATATTGGAAAAACAGGATGATTATTTTTAATCTCTAATTATTGGGCTTTTTAACACACTTTATTATTCTAACCAGCCTCTTCATATTGTATAAAACATATTGAAAAAAAGTGGTCTTGCTTGCTTATAAGGCAAAAAAAAATTATTATTTTTTGCCTCCTGAGTGCTAGGATTAAAGGCCTGCTCCACCATGTCTGGCTTAAAGATGGTTCTTAGCTGCCATGTGGGTGGTGGGAATTGAACCCGGGTCCTGTGCAAGAGAAATTGGTGCTCTTAACCACTGAGCCATCTCTCCAGCCCAAATATTATTTTTATTTTATGCACGTGAATGTGCTTGTATGTAAGTGCACCCGTGCATGCAGTGCCCACGGAGGTCAGAAGAGGGTATCAGATCCTCTGGAGCTCCAGATGGTTGTTAGCCACCATGTGGGTTGCTGGAAACTGAACCCAGGTCCTCTGCAAGAGCAAACAGTGCCCTTAACCATTGAGCCATCTCTCCAGCACCTCACCCCCTCCTTTTTTAAAAATTGGTATGGGAAGCCCAGGCTTGGTGGCACACGTCTTTTCACTCGGTAGGCAGAGGTAGGCAACGCTTTGTGAGCTCAAGGACAGCTGGGGCTGCAGGGAGACACTGTCTCAAAAAAAGACAAAAAAAAAAAACGAACCAAAACAAAAAACTCTGGGGTATGGTGGTATGTAATAGGCATGAGATTCTGTTCCCTCCTAGCCCTTGGGCTTGGTGCTGTGCCTCATTCACTGGTCTGTGCTCTTCAGAGGACCAGGCTCTGACTCCCAGTTACCCTAACCCTTCGAGGCTTATCCTCTCCTTCACCAGGTTCAGGGCAAATTAAGCAAGAGCTAGCTTGCAATAGAACTGACTGTATATAACACAGCAGCCACCAAGGTGACACTTACTCATACTACCAAAGATTGAGCCAGAATCCTTATCTGAACTGATTGTTACAATCCTGTGACAGCCTTGGGCACCCCCAGCTCTGTCCTATCACTGAAAGGTGAGAAAGGTATTCTTACCTAAGTCAGCCTAGGTTAGTATTTGAAGCCCAACCATCCCTGTTGAAAGAGGCTGCATTTTTAGAGGAGTGTGACTTGTTTTTCATGACATCACTGATGAAAATGCTGTGGAAGGGATAGAACCTAGTGGAGAGAGGACTGTATCTGCTGACTTTGAAACTTTTATCTAGGACGGAGCCAAAACCAACAGTCACTTCCTCCAGTGATAGCCCAGGAGTTGGACCCACCCCTTTTCCTTGAAGAGGTAAATTTTAGTCCATGAAAACAGAATAATTTTGAGTTATTTTAAAAACTGCTATGAAATACTTTCTGGCCTCATTTCTCAGCAGCCATAAAGTATTTTGTTTTTTTGCTGTCTTTTTTTTTTTTTTTTTTCTTTCTCTCTAGCTCTCACATCTTGCTATTTGCTGCTAAGTTGTGAGTTAGAACAACCCTAAAAGTTGACCTGACTTAGCCATTTCAATGCCCCTCTATAGTCACTGCTTCTTTGGGCAGAAATGGATTTCATAAGAGGCTTCTGTAGCCAAAAATAGTGATTCAGTCCTGCAAGGTCTACTGGGCATGGTGGCTTGTGCCTGTGATCCCAGAGGCCAGTGCAGGAGAATCGGGAGTTGGAGACTAGTCTTAGCTATATAGTAAGCTTGAGGCCAGCCTGGACTATATAGCAAGACCTCATCCCCAAAATAATATTAAAAAATTAGAAATAATATCAACATTTTGTGTTTCTTTAATCAGTGTTCTCTTATGTGATACATATTGCATCATATATTAATGTGTATCATACAAACACTTAAGAGAGAGTGAAAACCAGTGTTTATATTCTTTTCATCATACTCAGATCTACGCAGGGAAATCTGGTGTTGTAATGTATAGAAATAGATCAGGGTGTTAAAATATATTTAAAATCTGCCCTGGTGTAGTAGCGCACGCCTTTAATCCTAGCACTCAGGAGGCAGAGGCAGGCGGATCTTTGAGTTCAAGGCCAGCCTGGTCTATAGAGTGAGTTCCAGGACAGCTGGGGCTACAGGGAGACCCTGTCTCGAAAAGACAAAAAAAAAAAAAAAAAATATATATATATATA